>CM052704.1:57978883-57996076 GCA_028551405.1 Uromys caudimaculatus
AGGAGCTGAGGGAGTTTGTAGTCCCATGGAGGGAGCAACAGTGTCAACTGGCCTGACCTCCCCCCCACCCCCCCGTGCTCCTGCAGGCTGGACCACCAACCAAAGAATACACATGGAGGGATCCATGTTTCAGACCACATATGTGGCAGAAGAGGGCCTTGTTGGCCATCAGGGGGAGGAGAGGCCCTTGGGCCTGAGGGTGTTAGAGGCCCCAGTATAGGGGAATTCCATGGTGGGAAGACGGGAGTGGGGGGGATACCCTCATAGAGGCAGGGGGAGGGGGAGGGGGAGGGGGTTTCCAAAGTGGAGACCTGGAAAGGGGGAAATGTTTGAAATGTAAATAAAGTATCAAAAAATAAAAATTAAAAAAAAAACTACTGAAAACAAGAGCAGACATCCAAAATGAACTGAACTGAAGAAAAGAAAGAAGACTACCAGTCTTACCAAAGCTCTTACTGTTGTAGTGACATCTATGTGAGTAGAGTTTAAAGCACCAGCTACCTCAAAGGCTTATGTCACTTCCTATGCCTGTATGAGCACCTCCATTACAAGGCCTTCCATGTACTGAGCTGCTGCCATGCCTGGTTTATGCCATTTATAGACCAGCAATCTGATCCAGAGAATGGTGCATTTTTGTATGTGCTGTCTCTGGTGGTCTGAATAAAAATGACCCCCATTAGTTCATTAGTGGCACTATTAGAAGGTATAGCCTTTTTGGGGAACTGAGCTACTGGGGGTGGGCTTCAAGGTTTCAGAAGCTGAAGCTAAGACCAGTGGCTCACTGTCTCTGCTGCCTACCAATCAGGATGTAGAATAACTCTCCAGCACTGTGCCTACCTGGATGCCACTATGCTTCTATCCATGAAGACAATGGACCAAACCTCTGAAACTCTAAACCAGTCCCAATTAAATGCTTTCCTTTATAAGAGTTGCCATGGTCATGGTATCTCTTCACATCCATAGAAACTCTAACTAAGACACTGCCTGAGCAAGTAACCATTTGCTTCCCTGGGCATGGCAGAGTTGTAGCTGACTGTCAGTGGTCATCTTGATAAAGGCAACTCAAAGTATCATATCAAAGATATTTGGCTGGCATCTCCATAGTTCTAGAAAATAATTATGAAGGATGAAGTTTGGGAATGGTGTCCCTCTTCTGACTTGCCCAAAGTTTGTTTGGATTGTACAATGGAAGAGACAGGATGGCTGCCAATCACATTGTGAACCTGTTTAAGAAGATGAGTTGTCATGGGAACATTAGACATTTTACAAAGTCAATTGTGTGCTGTACATAAGACAAAATGTGAAAAAATGTGAAGAAAGTTCCTCGAGGTATGCCCAATCAAAATTCAAAGAATAAGGCATTCTACTAAGCTCTGTGCAAAAAGAGATGATTCTGAGGCTTGCCTGTAACCTGTTCCATATGAAGAGGCATAAGGAATACTGAGGGTGGCCTTGCCCTGTTTGAGACTGTGCCTGTGAATGTTCAGCACAGTCTTAATGCATGAGTAATCAGGCTGCTCCATCACTTATTTTAATGTTTAAGCAGTGTCTTAGTTAGGGTTTTACTGCTATAAACAGACACCATTACCAAGGCAAGTCTTATAAGGACAACATTTCACTGGGGCTGGCTTACAGGTTCAGAGGTTCAGTCCATTATCATCAAGGCAAGAACATGGCAGCATCCAGGTAGGCATGGTACAGATGGAGCTGAGTTCTACATCTTCATGATGGCTGCTAGCTGAATACTGACTTCCAGGGAGCTAGGACTAGGGTATTAAAGCCCACTCCCACAGTGGCACACCTACTCCAGCAAGGCTATGCCTCCAAAGAGTGCCACTCCCTCACAAGCAGGATAAAATGCCATGCCTATAAAGTTGTAATAACATAATCCTCCCAAAAGCTTTGTTTTTTATCTCAAAACCAAAATACGATATCCTGATGCAATTATTGTAACTGTTCAGTGTGTTCCCTAGTGTGCTATGAGGTGGCTCATGAACTTCTCAACCTTTTGTTGGAATTAGGAGAGCCTGCACGGGACATGAGAAGCAATGAGAGCCCAGTGATCGCATCCTATTGCATCACCTTCACTTGGAAGGTTACAAGACTGCATACAATCAAACGATATTACTTCTTGACTGTTTCCCAAATGGAATTCTATCTTAGTTGGTGTTTCAAAGAAATATGAAGCTACAACAAAAACTCTGGGGTAACTAGAAAGAAATGCAAAGATTCAAAGGTGGGTATCATCTCTTTATGGCACTTAGTAATGCCTCTTCTCAGTGTGTTTAACATGGGTGATTACTTTTGCCTCTTCTGAATAGTAATATTTATTATATAAAAGTGGGTTATAGGTGTTAAGATACTATTTTTTAAGGTTTTTACTTAATAGTACATCTTCTCATGAAATTTCTTAGTTTTTCTCTCTATAAAATAGAGGAGAAGAATTTAAAGAGAAAGGTCTATTAATGACTTGGACTTTAAAATACTAATTAATGTATAAAATAAAATACAGCAAAATATGAACAAAAAATGAGAACTGACAGATTTCACACAGAATCTTGGAACTAAGAATAAAATGAAATGGACATTATTAATTGAAAAAAGGTTTTAGAGTCGGGTGTAGTGGCGCACACCTTTCATTCCAGCACTTGGGAGGCAGAGCCAGATGGATCTCTGTGAATTCGAGGCCAACCAGGTCTACAAAGCAAGTTCCAGGACAGCCAGGACTCCACACAGAGATAGCCCATCTCAAAAAAAAAAAAAAAAAAAAAAAAAAAAAAATTTAATCTGAAATTAAATTTTGGGGGCTAGTTTTTTGTTTGTTTGTTTGTTTTGTTTTGTTTTGTTTTGGGTTTTTTTGTTGTTTTTTTTTGTTTTTTTTTGGTTTTTCAAGACAGGGTTTCTCTGTATAGCCCTGGCTGTCCTGAAATTCACTCTGTAGACCAGGCTGTCTCGAACTCAGAAATCCACCTGCCTCTGCCTCCCAAGTGCTGGGATTAAAGGCGTGCGCCACCACTGCCCGGCTGGGGGCTAGTTTTAAAGACTAAGTTTATAAGGCAAAATATAAGGTTTATACAATTAAATCTAGTTCTGTAGAAAATATGAAAACTGTCAAGAAATAAATTGGAAAAATCAGAGATGCATTGGATATAGTAAAAGATTCAATGTGTGATCAGATATGGATGCACAGTATTGACAACTGAAAGAGAACAGAGATCGTTCAAACCGACAAAAGGTATCAACCCAAGGAGTGCAGAAATCACTGGACTCGGTACGCGACGCACTGTCAAGGAAGATTTCACAGTCAGCTGATTAAAAACCAGAGTGGACACAGTTGAAAGGGAAACAGCCGAACTGGCCCACAGGAAGCTGAAATTGGAAAATGGAAAAGTCATAAAAGCATCAGAGACTTAACAGACTTGGCAACAATGTTTATTTAAAGTTCAAAACTAAAGGAAACAGGAAAGGGAGACTAAATAACTTTTGTAGAGACAATTGCCAATACTTTTTCAGGTTCAAGAAAGTCTATAAACTCCAAGAAGAATAAACACAAACATAAATTTTATTTAAGAAGGAAACAATATATTTGGATAATCGAGATGTAGTTGAATTTTTATAGGGAATGGAAGCACCTTGAAAGTTTATAGTTTGAAACTATATTTATCTCACTGATTTTATAAAGTAAATAAGTTGAGGATTCTGCAAATATGCAACTCAAGAGAAGCCAGGCAGAACACAGCCACAGTCAGACAGGACATGGTCACAGTCAGACAGGACATGGTCACAGCCATACAAGGACATGGTCACAGTCACACAGGACTGGCCATGTCAGACAGGAGATGACCACAGTCAGAGATCCTAGGTACAAACTAAGTGATCTCTTCACTGTACAGAACTTCCTGTCATTTAACTTTGCTATTGTGTCAGCAGAACTATCAGACCATGCTGCCACATTAAAAATAAACTGTTTAAAATACTTTCTGCTGACCTAACATAATGGAGGTGAGAAGGAATGTTGAGTCACAGGTTCAGGATCACACAGTGTTAAGAATCTGTCTGGGACTGGACTTCAAGAACTTCTCATACCCAAGACTTTTCATCTATTTCCACTCTCTTCAGGCATGTGGGCACAGGACCACTGTTCTCCTCTTTGTGAGACCTGCAATTATTTCAATGGAAATCTACACAACACCTACTCCGGTGCTCTACCTTCTGAAAGCAGCTTGACTTCAGAAGTGAAAGGAGATGAAAACTCCACTGCCAGGGCCATCTAATGCCGTCGGCCTGGTGTCCTCTTCTTCCATTCTGGAAACAGAACCCCTGAACATCCTGAAATGAGAGGATGCTCACAGGACTCAGTCTCAGAAGGATCTAGATCTCACTCACTGTTATGTCTGTCACTCCACAGCAAGGACCGTGGCTCAACCTTGGATTACTCAGTTTCTTCATGGAACTTTTAATGGGAATATCTGCTCTCTAGCCATCCAGCCACAAGCTTTGATCCCAGCTACTAAGGGATGTCATCGTGTCAACCAACTTGAGAGCACAAAGCAACATTCATAAAGGAAGATACCTGAGTGTGGTGGCATATATCTTTAACCCCACACTCAGGAAAGAGAGGTAGGAGGATCTCTGAGTCCAAGGCCTCTATGAGGTCTACATGGGGACAGCTGGAGCTATATAGCGAGATCCAGTCTCAACAAACAAACAAACAAAGAAAAGAAGCATGAAACAAGAGAATGGTGGAGCCTAAAATACTCAGACTCAGGCTCCATTCCACTGCCTTTCTGTATTATTATAAGCCAATGGATTGCCTCTAATAACTCCATATAGAGTTAAAGTGGTTTAAAACCCAAAGGTTCTTGACTAGTGTGGATTTTGGACTTAGAACCTTAATCTTTTCAAGCTGAGTCCTTGAAATGTGGATCGAGCTGAGTGAACATGAGATGGAGACAGTGTGACTCTCCCCATCTTCTCCTGATGTATAATATACCTGTTACGTGTTGTAGTGGCTTGAATAATGCCACCTGAAAAAGCATGTCTAGGCAGGGCATTGTGGCTCACACCTAAAATCCCAGGTCTTAAAAATCAGAGATAGGAGAATTGCCATGAGTTTAAGACCAACACGGACTACATGGTCAGTTTGAGGTCAGCCTAACCTACGGAGTGAGACTATCTTAGTTTGGGTTACTATTGTTGTCATAAAACACCATTGGCCAAGAGCAAGTTGGAAAGAAAAGGATGTATTTGGCTTATGCTCCCACATTATAGTCCATCACTGAAGGAAGTCAGGACAGGAACTCAAACAGGGCAGGAAGCTGGATGCTAGAGCTGATGCAGAGGCCATGTAGAAATGCTGCTAACTGGCTTCCTCCCCATGGCTTGCTCAGCTTGCTTTCTAATAGAACTCAGGACCACCAGCCTAGGGATGACCCCACCCACCATGGACTGGGCCCTCTCACATCAATCACTAATTAAGAAAATACTCTACAGTCTTGTCTGCAGTTCAATCTTATGCAGGAATTTTCTCAATTGGAGTTCCCTCCTCTCAGATGACCCTAGCTTGTGTCAAGTTGACATAAAATTAGCCAGCACACAGACCTTGTCTCAAAACAAAGTTATATGCCACCCCTGGGACTTTAGAATGTAGCCTTTTTACCAAACTTTGGCTGGCATATAAGATGAAGTCATAAGGGATTAAGGTGGATTCCAAATTCAGTGTCCAATATCCTTATTAAAAGTGCAGGGACACAGAGACACAAGGAAAGTCATGTGACAGTATAGAAAGAGATTGAAGACAGCTACAAGGAACACTGAGTATTGCTCCTGGTACCACAACTGAGAAGAGGCAAGGAAGAAGTCTTCAGAAGACTCACCAAGAGCATGGCCCTGCCAACACAACCATTTCATATCTGAGCCACCAGAAATGTGACAAATTAAATGTCAGTTGTTTTTAAACGACACAGTTTATGGTCATTTGTTATAGCAGCCCCACAAAACAAAACCATGCAGCGACAGGGCAGAGGCTTAAGCTGGCTCTTGGTACTGGGGTTTAAAAAATAATAATAATAAAATAAGCAGGTCCTCCAACATGTTCCTCCTTCCTATAGACTGAAGGAAAATGCTGGAGAAAAACCTAGTCACAGAAAGAAGACAGCTTCCCCATAACATAAGCAAGAGGCAGACAGCTCTGACAAGTATTTAGTATGGGTGACCTCATTTCAGTAGTAGAGCAAAAAGACAATAGCAAGAATACTTAGAAAAACAACCCAAAACATACCACAGATTTTTAAGTTGATATATAACATAAACGGCATCAGTTCAAAACTTTAATAAATTGTTAATATTATTAATCGCCTGAAACCATGCTAATACTTATCTGGCATATTTTGGCTGTATATTCTGTAATAAAATTTTACATACTAATGATTTTGATATTTTAGCTAAAAATGATAGAAATGAAAGAACAATATAGTTTTAAAACAGCTTGTTGCAAAAAAATAACATTAAATAAAAACTTAAAAGACAGTTGATTGCCGTTTTTTTTTTTTTACTTAAAACCTAAAGATTCTCCTTTTATTTTCACCTACCCTTCTGTCATTCCATGTCACTGCTACAACTTGCTCTGACTTTTATTTCAGAAGATTTTTTTTTTTGCCTAGGACTAAGCCCACAGAGAATTCTGGCTCTATGATACAGCTGGATATGTAAGCCAGCCCACCCATGCCCACACACTTGCTCCCCCGCCACCCCCTAACACGTACACACATGCACACAGACTGATTTGCTGCTATAGTACATATCTTTCTCCTTGGGTCAAAATAAAGGTCCAGATACTAGATTGGTCCCACTAACGGCTTCTCTTGGTGGCCAGGCATGTTTAGAGTAGTGTTACTGGCTCCTGTTCACCACACCCCTCATCTAGACACACCAGTAAGCCCTAGAAGGAGTAACCTCTAAGTCAGGATGGTCACCCATACACCAAACTCAAAGTTACAGTGTACCTGAGGAACATTTGAAGCTAAGTCTCTATAGGGGTGTGTCTGTCTGTCTGTCTGCCTGCCTGCCTGTCCACCTTTCCACAAAGCCTGACCCACTTTGCCAGGACCAGCAATTCTGGAGAATGGGACAATCAGAAACTAAGCCTACAGCAAAGCTGAACGTGAATTCTCTGTTCATGTGGAGGAGGAAGTTATTCTCTGGCGTTTAACAGGATGAAGTGTTTGTTTAATTTCAAGCAACAGAAAACAAGAAATCTCTACCCAAACTTTTATAAAAATAATTTTGCTGACAGTAACAAAGGGTTATCTAGAAGCTTCTGTGCTGTTCAGTCAAGTTCCACTATGTTTCTCTATCATTTTCTCTTTTTTTGTGATTTATTTTACGTGTGTAAGCATTTTCCCTGGATGTATCTATGTGTGCCATGTGCATGCCTGGTGCCAACGGATTCCAGAAGAGGGTGTCAGATCCCCTAGAACTGAAGCTACAGATGGTCATAAGGCATCTGTGGATGCTGGAAGTTGAACCTGAGTCCCGTGGAAAAGCAGCCAGTACTTGTGACCACCAAACCATCATTCCAGCCCATCTCTGTAACTCCCCTGGCATTTTCCTGGCCTGAGAGCTGTCTTCATTTGCAAGCTTCCTTTCTTCTTAACCACAAAGTAGCTGTCAGGAGTGACAGATAGTAAATGTATCCTTTTTCATAAAACAAAGATTATAAACATTCTCCAAGCATCAAACAAGATTTCTGTGCTTTGAGCAAAACTCAGTCACCAGAGATAGGAGTACTAGGAAGACTTCCACCTTAGTTGCATGGCCTTTACTAAACTAATAAAATCTATAAATTGCTTTGAATTGTCCCTGGGGCTGGCAATAGTCAAGCCCACATATACCCAGTGGAAATGTTTAAAATAGCTACTAGACAACAAACAAAATATCTTTAATAATTACAGTAGCTTTTCTTGTCTCTTGACCACATAAAACCATGAAAGTCCAGAATCAGAGCCACTGCTGACTCAAGGCTCCTGTCTACTTAGTAGTTACCTGAATGAATGATTCAATAAAAGCATGATCAATTATCCTCCAAAATACACTCATCACCAACTGTCCCTGTGCACCTTGGAGCACAAGACACGTGCAATGAGATTTAACCAGCATCTGATTGTTCAGCCCCACATTGAAAAGGTTTAATTTTTATCTATTATTTCCTGGGTCTTTCCACTTGATTTCAACACATTACTGATTATTTTTAGGACTGCCATTAGCACAGACTTCAATTGCTGTCCTGTTTTTCCCCTAGGCGGTGAAACAGTTGCCATGGAAACAGAATCCAGTGCCTCTCTGTCTGGAGCCTCACATCAATGCAACTTGATGAGAGGAAGGAAGATACTACATCCTACCTGTATTTTATGTCTCTAGATCTATTATCCAAAAAAAGATGCAAGTTACGTTGGGGAGGCATTTCTGATGATGCATAGGGGTGACACCTGTCCAAGTAGATGTATCAGAGTTCTCTTCTGGAATTAATGCTTTAGTTTAAGATTCAGAAAGATTTTAATGCTTGGGTTAACGATAGATGCAAAGTCACAAGGTAGAGGATACTGAAAAATTGGAGAAAAGTGAATTTTAACTAGTGTTACTTAACAACAGAGTCATGGAGGAGAAGCCTTTCTCAGAGAGACAGACATTCTGATCTGGGGAAGAGGAGTCTCCCCACAGCTCCACCCTGCAAAACATTAGGATCTAAAACTCCTCCAGGGTGACTAACCAAGGAAGAGGGAGTCCAGAGCAATGAGGATGAGACAGCACCTGTCAGTCCAGGGAGAGTGGAGTGAGGGCCGTGCTCTGGCAGGAGCTTCACACTCTTAGCACCTGGGGAGAAGGCACTGCTGTTAGTGAGCTATGGGGACAATGGCAGCACCTGCAGATCAGAATAAATGACCCAGCACTAAGTTCTGATTGATTTATTTGAGACAATGTAAAACTGATTCGTAGGAAGTCTTACCATGGACCAGGCCCTAAACTGAGATCCATCTTCACTAACGATTCAGTTTGGCCGCTTTAGCATATATACATACATACATACATACATACATACATACATACATACACACATACATACATACAAACATACATATATATGACAGTCATAATGAGAAAAGCCCCCTCAAATCGCCAGAGAATAGGTCAGTGTAGGGGCTGGAATGGGGCCAGTAAGCAGACCAGTGAAGCAGAAAGGGCATCAGTGAGCCGGTAAGGATGGGAGTTGGGGTCCCAGTGAGTAGTTTTTCTTGCAGTATCTTTCTCTTGGTGTGATATTTTAAATTGAGTAAGCAAAATGACTTTTTTAAATTATATGTTTGTTTAGTTTGCAACCTTGGTCCTATCAAAGGGGAAGGGAGGAGAGGGGACGAGAGAGGGAATTCCAGACACTGTGGGTCACATCCATAATCCCAGCACTTAGGACGCTAACAATTGTTGTGATTTTTAAAGTCAGTCTAGACTAAACAGTGAGTTCTAGAACAGCTGGACTGTCTCAAATGCTACCCATCACCACCTCACTCCATCCCCACCAATCTCTCTCCGATATCCTAACCACATCTATCCATTCTTAAGACTTTCCAAGAGCATAAGCCATCCCACCATTTGCTAGGAGAAAGTCAGGTCAATGTTATTAATGTGGTCATCTCCACGTACCACCAAGTTTGGAAATGTCATTTCTATCAAACTATGCTCAGGCTTTGTAACACTGAATACTGCTAAGACAAAGTCAGACTATAGAGCCCATTATTTGGACTCACCAGCATTCAAGGTTATCAATCTTGCCTTTAGAGCCCTTGCTGGAGTTGTGTTTCCCATTTCCTTCATCTTGGGCTTAGTTTTAAGTGACTGGGAGTTCATGTTCTACTTATTGTAATTCAGCCATTTCTAAACTGCTCACCATCTCCCTGACTCCTAGTTATTTGTACTGCCTATGCCATCCTTGCCCAGATCCATGGCCTTTCCCAGGCCCAGCCTTGCTTTCTCCTCCATTTTTGTTTTGGCAAACCTGTTGCTTGCCCTAGAGGAACCATGCTAGCATGCCTGTGGGGGATCATCATTAAAAACTAGCATTCAAGTGTGGCTTATGGGGGGACGTGAGGCTAATGAGTTAAAGGCCACCTGGAACTACATAGAAAGACTCTATCTCAAAAAAAACCCTAATATTAAAGACAAACAGAAGCAGACTGTAATGAGTCAATAATGAAAGCTGGAAAACAACCTTGGTCCAAGAAAATAATTCAGACTAACATGATATAAGAGCTTGTCCCAGGGAGGTCATCATAAAATTGGTAAAACTAAGATCATGTTGATTGACATAGCTTAAAAGTCAAGGTGGGGAAGATGAGGTCAAGGGTAGAGAACTTAGTCTGAACAACGACTTCAACATGCACATGATATTTCAGAAGACTGGCATTGTGCCAAGTGTGATTCCAAAAACAATTCTCTCACTCCCCCAGCAGCACTACACGCCAAGTCCACTGATGAGGAACTGAATGTACAGCTCATGTTAACGACCTGGGCAGCGTTCCTTGCTGTGGCCATTAACTAAGAGGGCACTTACACAGAAGTGGGGAGGTTTAGGAGCAGTGCTCGGAGCTTAGATTTGGACATTTTGAAGTCTGGAGACTAGTAATTACCTACCATGCCAGGCTTAGCCCTCCTGCTAGCCAGTATTTGTTCAGAGAAATGCCATGCAGGGCTTTTACCAATCTGGCACTTGGGCCTCTGTAAGTTAGTCCTCCACCAGAGCTAGGATCCAAAGGAAAAATGTGCCACTTGCCAAGTCGTTTCTGATTTCTGTAGTGTAAATATCTATACTATTTCCAATTTCAAAGCACCAATTGATTTTGTTCAATGAGGGGATTGCTGCATGCTCTCCATCCATGCTGTGCTGTACCGCTGACTTGTGCATTTAGAATAGCTTAAAAGTCCCAGCAAATATCCAGCTATGAAAATTCAAGGCTGCCAAGTGAGAAGGAGAATTTATGGTTGTCGCTGTGGCCAAAGTAGTTATGAAAATGATTTAGACTTGGACTGGAGATTGCATTATAGATTATAAAGAATAAACAGATTAAATTCAAGGATGTAGACTAGCAGGGGCTGGGGTAGCAGCTGATTCTCAGTTCTGACAGAGGGTGGAGGTGCAGACAACTGTGGCCTAAATCTCAAGATATCAAAGACAGGCCAACCCATCAGAAGAAGCTCCAGAAGTAGATGGAAGAAGAAATCCAAGCATGATAAAAAGAGGCATCAGAAGTCTCCAGTGTTAGGCAGCATCAGTGTCTTTGTGTACTGCATTTGTCAAGTAAGTCCTCTAAGTCACCAGCTGCAGAACTCTGGGGGGGGCAATTAAAATAACTCTCTCAAACAAAAAGCCCAGTAGCCAGATGTGGGATATCCCATCTTCCAGGTGATCAGAAGGGTTCAGGACATACAAAAAACAAAAAGCAAGAAACAAACAAACAAATGTTGTGAATGACCCTGGTGCTGTTTGTATTTTGATGTTAATTCTGCTTTGGGGGGGGATGTCTGGATCAAGGAATGAGTCATGTACTCATGTGACTTCTTGTGAACCTTTCTCTAATGAATAAAGAAACCAATCACTGGGTAAGTAGGAGTGACTTCTGGGTTGGTAAGAGGAAGAGAAGAGGCAGGAGAGAGATAGGGGCTTTTGGACAGGGACAGCTGGAGGACAAGATGTAGCTACTAGTGGCTTCCCATTTCAGGTGGCCAATCCATTTGGATCCGATACCGAAGGATTTAAATTAGAATGGCTTATAATTAGGATGTTAGTTATTTCGCCAAGCAATTGAGTTACCATTGATTCTGAACTAAGTGCATGTGGTGTGTTCCTTCATGTGGCAACTCAACTGGGTTCCAGAGAGAAAGGTACCGTAGCAAAGTGTGGGTTTGCAAGAAGTGCACCCCAAAGGACCGTGGGAATTTTGAAGTGTGGGCCTGGTGTGGTAGCGATCCACCAGTAAGAACTTATCAAGATGGCTGGAGAGATTTCAGAGCTCTGAGTCAGAGAGTCTCCACAAAATGAGAACATTCTGGCCATGCCTGCCAGGGCCTGCCAGCATGGTGTGGATTGATTTCTTATATCTCCCCCAACAAACAAACAAGAACAAGAATAAAAGTAGGCTATTGCCATTGTTCTTAGTGGCCCACAAGAACTTGATGGTAAGACTACTGCTGAAGGCTTCACACACTTTCATCACAGCATGTGGAAAAACATATTGGCCCTGACCTGGAAGCTTCCTGTTGGCTAAGGTTTTCAGTACTGAAAGATGCTATGCAGGCTGCTGAGGGAGAAAAGTCACCAACAGTCTTGCACTGCTGTGAACCCTAAGAGCTACAGTAACAACCAGTCTGACAAGCTATGCTTATTGGAGTAATAGTGCCACAAATATTATTGGGGTAACCAGACACTTTCTGATCAGATTAAGGCCTGTTCCAGAGTAGTGAATGAAAATCTCTACTGCAAAACTTGCCAAGAACCCATCACTGGGGAGGTTGTAGATGCAAAGAAAGAACCTACTATTATTCTGCTAAATGGGCGGAGTGTCAGACTATATAAATACTTAGCCTTATGTCCTTAGATTAATATAGCTCTCAGCCTCACAAGAGAGTTTCTTTTTGCAATGGACATCAATTAACACAGAGACTCACAACTAGGCAAAGTGCAAAGAAAAAAGTGCCTGTAGAGTGGTAAATAAGACATCTGTGTCACATCCTGCCCTGCCCCCAACAAGGCTTAGGAACACTGTAAAAGAGAAGGTGGATGTCCTTTTAGAGCCAGAGGTGGGGGAGGTCTGCCATAACATAATGTGTTCTTCACATGACAGGGAAGTTGCCCTCATGAACAGACAGGTCTAACTGCACTCGACCTGTACACAGTCAAGTCTGTCAGTATTTCCTCAGAGATAAGAGATGGCTTTAAGAGAACCCACCCCTAACTATAGATATGTTGGCAATCTGAGGTCGCTCATAATCCAGTGGATAGTTCTATGCCTGTGCATATTTGGGCGGCACTAATTGGACTCGATGTCTTCAAGAAGAAGAGGAGGAAGAAGAGGAGAAGGAAGATGACATGAGGTTGGGAGGGGCATGAGAGGAGGTGTTCCAGGAGGAGTTAAAGGTGGGAAGTAGAGGGGGATTTGATCAAAATACACTGTATACCTATGTGAAATTCTTGAGGAATAACTTTTTAAACCCATTTTCAGTATAGTATTCTGAATGGATGTAGAAAACAAGACCTCTTTAAACCTACATCTGTGGTATATATATCACGCGCAAATATCAAAGGGAAACAAGGTATCAAGGTGTCTTAAGAATAAGTAGTGTGTACCTAAGTATGATGTAGAACTGAATGTCTAGATGGCAGGGGATGAAAGGGACATATAATGATGACACGTACTAGAGAAAGGGTCCACGGTGAGAATTGATGCAGAAACCTGAGAGCTCAAAGGCAAGCTAGGCATGATAGGCAAGCATTCAGAGTCCACACCACCATTGAGAAGACTGATGTCATTGTAAAGTGCATATCATGACATCTTGGGTCCTAGAACCCTGACAACCAGACTCACAGACACACGCAATAGAAAGCTGGGTTCAGGTGAGGTAAGCTACCTCTGATGAAGGGCTCCACTACCCCAGCAGTCTGGAACCTCCGCGTGTTTATGAGGTACTGCATAGGAGGAAAGGTTAGCTTGTCTCTGCAGGAGGTCTTTGTAGTCTAGCTGTCCAAGCTGTAAACATCAGGAAGAAGAAGCCACAGTTGCTAGTCTTTGCACACACTGAGCAGTCAACCTTCCACTCCAACACTTGAGGAAAGTTTGCCATTCCTCTTGATGGAAAATGGCTGAAGGGTGCTTGCCACTGAGCCTTCGACCTTAGGACCCATATGGATCAGGAAGAAGAAGCCACAGTTGCTAGTCTTTGCACACACTGAGCAGTCAACCTTCCACTCCAACACTTGAGGAAAGTTTGCCATTCCTCTTGATGGAAAATGGCTGAAGGGTGCTTGCCACTGAGCCTTCGACCTTAGGACCCATATGGTGGATAGAGATAAGAGACTCCTGCAAATTTTCTACTGACCTCCACATATACACCAATAGGCATGCAAACACACACACACCATAAAATTTAAAAACTAATTCAGGACACATGTAAGCACAGGATGATGAAGGCATAACCAAGCGTGTAACAATAGAGATGTGACAGTGATGTTGGAAACAGTGATATTTTAAAGTTGAAGCTGACATCAGAAGATATCTAATCAAAGATAGAAAGGACAAAAGGACAAAATGAGAATAATCCTCACATTTGAGGGTATGGGGAGGAAGGGAAAAATTGAACAAGATTCCTCTATTTCTAACTAGAGTGTTTCAGTCAACGGCGCCACTTAGGGAGACAAGATTCTAGGAAGGAGATGATGGGAGGGAAATGTGTATTCATCAGAACTCTTGATTAGAAATGGGAGAAAACAACTGACTTAGGCAGAAAGTTACTTAATGCTGCTCAGAATCCAGGAGAAAATCTTACCAGCAAAAAATGGTTTAGCACACTGTGGTAGGAAAAGTGGGTCTTCTCAGACTGTTATATACCCTCTATGGTAATAGTATCTCCCTACTTCCCCTGTTTGGGTACAGCTATGTATGACCTACTCAACACCAAAGAAGTAATGTATGAGGGATCTGGACAGAATAGCCCATAATTTTGGCCAAAGTAGTTGGCTTGGAAGTGGCCATGTGACCTAAGCTACACCAATCAGAAGTCTTTATTCAATTTCTTCATTAACAGAGACTTCTCTCTAGAGGCTTTGTCTTTGGGAAGGAGAAAAGACTAGAGGAGCTTGCTGCTGCCATCATCCTCATCACCCTAGACAAAACCTAGCCCCATAAATGCTGATTGAAACTAATTCAGAAGCTGAATCAAAAAGAAAAGGGAGAGACTCAAGGGATGGCTCAGTGGTTAAAAGCACTGGCTGCTCTTCCAGAGGACACAGGTTCAGTCCACACTTAAAACCATCTGTTCCACAGAATCCAATGTCTTCTTCTGGCCTTGGTAGGCACTAGGAATGCACATGGCACATGGTATACAAGCAGAATATTCATACACATAAAATAAGTAAATATAAAAATAGAAAAGGGAACTGGATTGAAAGTGAAGCTAGTTCTAAAGTGTCAGGCACAAAAAGGGCTGATGCAGGCAACCATTTCTCTGGTCATGTTAGGTACTCGGATTTTATTGCCAGAAACATAGGAAAGTAGGTTTACTTCCCTTATAGTCATCAATGGGTCTCTGAAACATAAAGTACAAAATTCTGAGCTAATGCTTGCTGAAAGGTAGCCCAAGGAAAATTGAGATTCAGAGACTGGGTTGTCACTGACCGGTCCTCTGTTTCTTTGAAACTCTTGACTCT
The DNA here is from genome assembly GCA_028551405.1 of Uromys caudimaculatus. Classification (NCBI taxonomy): domain Eukaryota; kingdom Metazoa; phylum Chordata; class Mammalia; order Rodentia; family Muridae; genus Uromys; species Uromys caudimaculatus. The sequence continues at coordinate 57,994,353 of CM052704.1, forward strand.
GGCTTCAGACTCTGGGAACTTTCCCTCCCATTGCAGATACCTCTGTAGTCTCATTTCTCATCTTCTTATCAAGGAGAAATGATCTTTATTCTGCTCGGTCTATTGAAGGACTGTAATTGGCCCACTTTGCACCACAAAATAAATTTATCACTTTAACTATGTTTTTAAAATAACTGACTCAGTTGATATTCTCAAACCAATCATATGGGGCCAGAGACATGGGCTACTGTAAGAAGTAACAATACTCAATTACACACGAAGAATACGAAGCAGAGTAGTGCTAAGAATTCTTCATGTCCTCTTCCTAGAAGATGGGTGAACACAGTCAGACATGTCACTGAAGGAAAGATGGCATATTTAAAGAGAGGGAATATGAGATCCTGTGGAGTTGAAAGAAATCAAGGAAATGTGTCTCACTGAAATTATTGCTCAAATCTGTAAAAGACAATGTATTCATTTGATTTTGATAAAGCAGGTTGTCTTGACTACTGTCTTAGTTAGGGTTACTCTTGCTGTAATGAAGCACCATGACCAAAGGGAACGTGAAGAGAAAAGGGTTTATTTAGCTTACACTTCTACACCACTGTTCATCATAGAAGGGAGCCAGGACAGGAATCTCAAGCAGGGCAGGAACCTGGTAGCAGGAGCTGATGTAGAGATCATGAAGGCATGCTGCTTACTAGCTTGCTCCTCCTGGCTTGCTCAGGCCACTTTCTCACAGAACCCAGGACCATCAGACTAGGGATGGCACGACACACAATGAGCAGGGCCTTCCCCCATTAAATACTAATTAAGAAAATGTCCTGCAAGCTTGCATACAGCCCAATCCTATGAAGGCATTGTCCTAATTGGGGTTCCCTCTCAGATGACTTTTGCTTATGTCAAGTTGACATAAAACTACAAAGCATAACCATAAATTTCGAATTCCCTCTATAATTGTACTCCAAGATTACCTACATCTATAATTTGTTAAATAACAACAACCTTTTAAATGGTTGTGTGTTGTGGCAGAATAGACAGTGTGAACTAAGAAAAAAGATTGAACTTGCAAATGAAAATTTAGTTTTCTCCAAGAGAGTCTTACTCAGGAAACTAATCAAGGGCAAGCTACATGCTCAGTAGGTGATAGCCAACAGAAAACGGGCCATGGGGAGCGGGAGGGAGGGTTCCTTCTCATATAATGTCAGGTCAGGGTCCTTTTTTTAAATTTCATCCTATTTTTAATTTTTATTTTATTTATGTATTTTCTTCTCTCTTTTCACCCTGATGTGTTTCTTTTTATCTTTTATTTTATTATTATCTCTCAGAAGTCTGTTTCCTAATGAGAGAGAGAAAGTCTGGATTTGGGTGGGAGGAAAAGTAGGGAGGAGCTGAAATGAATAGAGGGAGGAAAAACCATAATCTGGACATATAATATGAGAGAAAAAAATCTATTTTCAATAAAAGGAATAAAATTTAAATGGTTGAGAACAGGCATGGTGGCACAAACCTTTAATCCCAGCACTTTGGAGGCAGAAGCAGATAGACCTGTGTGAGTCTGAGGCCATCCTAGTCTACATATGGAAATCTAGGCCAACCTGGGATACATAGTGAAAGCCTGTCTCAAAAAGAAAAGATAGGATGGAGAGAGGGAGGGAGGGAAGGAGGGAGGGAGGAGGGAAGGGAGGAGGGAGGGAGGGAGGGAGGGGAGGAGGGAGGGAAGGAGGGAGGGAGGGAGGGAGGGA
>CM052704.1:57996576-58025143 GCA_028551405.1 Uromys caudimaculatus
GAGAGGAGGGAAGAAGAGAGGGAGGGGGGAGGGAGAGAGAGAAGGTCTGGAGTTGATGCCAAGTTTATTCCTCAGTTGCTCTTCACTTCATTTATTGAGACAGGGTCTTTCACTGAACATAGAGCATAACCATTTCTGGATAGTTTAGTCAGCTAGCTTATCCCAGGGTATCACCCTTTTCTACATCATGAATTCTGGGGTTCAGGAAGCTGTCATGCTTGCCAGTCTTATGTAGTTTCTGAGGACCCATGGAGACCTCATGTAAATGCTGCAGCTCTGTGGGGAAAAGCTTCCCCAGGGGAAGTGTTAAGGTCTGCTCCAGGATGGGGGAATGGTTTCCTCAATGCAAGTGATAAGTTCTGTTCTGGGGAGTGGGAGGTGGAGAAGGTTTCCCCAAAGGGTTACCTTTCTGAAGGGAAAGGAATCCTGGCAGTCAAGAGCCAAGGAATACCACAAAGTAACAGGAAACAACAAACCTCACCCAAGAGATTTCTTGGGGGGAATATCCAGAAGGGTGGCTGACTGCTTGGGAAAGAAGCAGCAATGAACTGAGCAAAAGGCAGGGTATATATAGAATTTCCTGTGAGGTGGGGCAGAGCGTTCCAGGGTGAGGATTGGTAAAATTTCAAGTCCAGAGATTGGGGTGATTCCAGGCAGGGGTTAGTGAGATTTCAAGTCCCAAGTTTGTGCTATGAGGTGGTTTGAGTAGGTTTAGCCTGGATAGATTCATGTGTTTGAATGCTTTGCCATAGGGAGCGGCGCTATTTGGAGGTGTGGCTCTGTTGGAGAAGGTGTGACCTTGTTGGAGGAAGTGTGTCACTGTGTAGGTGGGCTTTGAGGGCTCCTATGCTCAACTTCCGCCCAGTGCGGAAGTGAGTCCCCTCCTGGCTGCCTGCGGAAGACAGTCTCCTTCTACTGTCTAAGAATCAAGATGTGGAACTCTTGCTCCTCTAGTACCAAGTCTGCCTAGATGAGGCCATGCTTCCGACCAGGATGATAATGAACTGAACCTCTGAAACTGTAAGCCAGCTCTAATTAAATGTTTGTCTTTATACCTTGGTCATGGTATCTCTTCACAGCAAAGAAAACCTTAAGAGTGGCTTTTTACTCTGTAGGGCAGGTGCTAGGTTCGGCCTTTAGGGAGTTTTCTGTGGGTTGTAGGTTCTCAGGGGCAGGGCCTGGCCACTCTCTGGCCTCAAGGAGTTTACACCTCACACTTGTGTAAGGACTTTATTCACTGGGCAACCTCCTAAGCTCTGTAACTCAACTGCACTTATACATTTAGAGGATCTTTTTATTCTTTTTTTAAGAAAAAGGAGCCTTTTCTTGTCTTTTCAAGTAATCATTGGTTTGGTTTGAAATTCATGACAGGTTTGAAGATGATCATTAACTAGACCAAACCAGCCCAACATGGGTCACTGAGCAGATCATGGACTTGGCATGATTAGAATTGCCATATCTGAGGTTACATGTAGGTACTTATGTTGATACAAATGGAGCAAGAATTTATATAGGAAGTGAGAGATTTTTGCTAGGTCTGAGCAGGCTCTAAGGGTGACAAATGAAGCAGAAGACGAGTAAAGGGCTTGAGGGTGTTAGGGTGGAGCTCACAGTGGCTCTCAACCTTCCTAATGCTGCAACCCTGTAGTACAGTTCCTCATGTTGTGGTGACCCCCAACCATACAATTATTTCATTGCCATGTCATAATTGTAATTTTGCTACTGTTATGAATCACAATGTAAGTATCTGATATACAGACTATCTGATATGCAACTCCTGTGAGGGTTGAGACCCACAGGTTGGGAATCACTGCTTTAGACTCTGATGACTGTCCACAGTTTTGTATTTTATTACTAAATCTAAAGTAACTTGATAGGGATATCAAACAGTTGCTTCATATAGTTAATTAATTTCATTTTCAAGACAAAGTCTCTCTATGTAGCCTGTGTGGTCTGGAACTTGTTATGTAGATTAGATTGTTCTTGAACTCATAGAGATTTGCTAAGTTATGCCTTCTGGGTGCTGGGATTAAAGACAGGTGTCATAATATCCCATGCTCAAAAAATATTTTAAGTGATAAAAGAAATGAGTAATATAGCAGGCTAGCAATATGGCTGCAAGCAGTTCTGTCTCTGGTCAAACATGAAGATTTTCCATAAAAGAGAGATGGCTGCTAGGAACTGAGCAGCTGAAATGATCTAGTAATTGCCAGCTCATTCCTGACAGTGTATAAATGTGAACGAACAACTGTGATTCTCTGATTTTGGTCACAGTAAATGACTACTCTTGAGTTGTGTTTGTTTCCTTCCTGTTAATGATAAAGCTCATATTATTTATTTGTTCATTTGTTATTACAGTAAGGTGTTTCATGTATTAATTAATTTACTCCTCACACCAACCCAATAAAATGGGTTAAGAATTAATTATTATTAAGAATAGTAAAATTATTAAGAATAGTAAAATTAATATTAATATATTTTACTATTATGTTTTTATTTGTCATCAATCATTGTTCTGGTAGTGTGTGTGTGTGTGTGTGTGTGTGTGTGTGTGCATGTACGTGTATGTGGATATATTTGTAACTGTGCATAGACACGTGGAGGCCAGAGATGTCCATTAGGTGTCTTCCAAAGTCACAGCTTTATCTTTTAAGAGGTGGCCTCTCACTGAGCCTGAAATACACTGATTAGCTACAAGGACTGGCCAGAGAGTTCCAGGGACCCTCCTGTCTCTGTCCCTGTAGTGGTGGGTTGCATACATATGCTGCAGCATCTGGCTTTTTAGGTGGGTACTAGGGATCTGAACTCAGGTCTTTATGCCTGCCCAAGCCTTCTCCCCAGCCCCTGTTCTGTATTACCAGAGGCTTAGGAGAAGTGTGTCCTATTTAGCTTAAAAGCAGCAAATTACCTGGAAGGAAATGCTACACTTTCTGATTCACACTTAATCTTTTTGTGACAAAGCTTTCTGATTTCAATTATATTGCCAAGGCACTAACTATAACTGTGCAGATTACCACTAACTACTTATAATTTTAAAAGGCAAAAATCACCCATGAATTGAATCCAAAGCAGCATGGAAAATATACTCCTGATTATAGGATATAATCATGAAGCCAATTCTAGGTAATATGTTACATTAGTAAAGCTTCCGGCAACCGTGTCATGAACCTGAAATCATGCACTGATCATGGGCTTTAGCTATGCTTGTCTCCTTATCATCTATGTAGAAAGTTTAGCTGTTACAGGAAATGGGAAGAATGAACAAGCACTAACATCCTTCCAGTCACTGTGATAAGTGCCTTACATGTAAGGTCTAGTTTTAGAACCATCTCGTGAATGACATAAAACCATCCTTCGTTTTTAGATGAGGAAATAGTAGAATTCAATATCTTGCCCAAGGCACCTAGCTGAAGTAAGGATTTTTGCTTACAGATTCTTCAACCCCACCTAATGAAATGCAAATTGGCAATCATAAACTCTATGGCCTACTTCTACATTGTGAGCAATTAGTGCGAAAATGAAACAAGGAATTGCCTCTGAGCTGGTGATTACTGCGGTCAAGGATGGCTCCTTTCTCTAAAGAACTGGAAGCCGATGTGCGTTCTCTCCTGTGGAGGAAGAGTGAAGGTGTGTTGTACTTAGGAACAGACCACTCATTCTTCCGAAGATATTTATTGCTCTTCTGCACCTTGTGTACCCTTTCCTTTTTTTATTTTAGAACAGACTCCAGGCTTCTAATAAAAAGCTTTTAGGCCTCTACATTTTGGTTGCTCTACAAGTTATGTGACCATGGGCCCTGAGCAGTGCCTTGGGAAGCAGTGTAATTTTAAGATAGAAGGCTTGGGCAAGCATAGCTAAAGCCCAGTGTAATTTTAAGATTGGTCCTTCCTCCTGTAATTTTAAGATAGAAGGCTGACAGGTAGCATGGGGTTGTTTGCTTCTGGTTGCTTTCCTGTCCACAGCCAGCCATGCCTGTTCTTGGTTCTCATCCTGTGGTGAATTGTGATCTTTGTCAGATTTTTTTCAATGTGATTGACCCATGCATGATGATGTATGAAAAACCATACGCATAAACTTTATGAACCAATAGGCTGAATTTTGAAAGACAGTATTTCCTATCTACATGTTATAACCTTGCTTAGAGAAAGAGGCTGGGCAAGTGATATTGAGTGACTAGGCAGAATATGATATTAACATAGTTTGCTTCTGTAAATTTAGTGACTGAAAGGGCAGGAAGGAAACTGAAGCCTCAGGAGGGGGCAGCGTAGAGCAACCATAGATAAATTGCCAACATGGCTGTGACTTTGAATCGTCCCACAGCTTTTGGTTTTATTGGTCCTTCCTCCTGTAGCGTCTTCTTCTTCCTCTTGAGTCTTGCTCCATTGCTTGTGGAGTCTCATCAAGGACAGCTGTTCTCAATGTTTGGATCCCCTGTGTCAGTGCAGATCCTGGCACTTGTATCCAAAGTTTCCATTTTGGAAGATCTGGTGCTATAGCCAAAGGGCTGCTCTTTTAGGAAAACTTCCAGTTGTAGCTGATGCTCTGAGGGATGGCCATGATTTGAGACGCACCAGGCAAGGAGCTTGGCTTTGTTATCTTAATGTTTTCAATCATTAATTCATTTACCTAACATTTATCAAGATGTTATTGAGCCAAGTAGTGTCATCTCAGTCTGTTCTCTATTGCTGTGAAAGGTACTAAAAGCGACTTGGGAAGGAAAGGGTTACAGTCCATCAGTGAGGGACATGGGCAGGAGCTCAAGGAGGCTCCTGGAGGTGGGAATTGGAGCAGAGGCTGTTACTGCATTTCTCTGACTTGCTCAGCACTTATAAGTGCTAGGACCACTCGTCCTAGGGTGGCACCGCCTACAGTGGGCGGGGTCTCCCACATCAATCATTAACCAACAAAATGCTCCAAAAGGTTGATCTGCTGGAAGCAGTTTCTCCACTGAGGTTCTCTCTTCCCAGTTTTCTCTAGTTTGTCTCTAGTTAACAACAACAACAAAAAACCTTAACCAGATCAAATGCCTTAGAAACTTATGCATTCTACAGAAACCCTGGTCTTTGACCACCGTTCAGCAGTTTCATAAATGCTAAATGGTTTAGTAGTCTATGAAGGCATTCTAACCAGACAAAGCGTGGTGAACACAGGCCTGACCATGGCAAACACTGTAAGGCAAAAGGTTTTGCCTTTTTACTCCCTTTCCTTGCCCTTGCTAAAACCCATCACATTCCTAGCTCCTGAGATCTATTCCCTTATTTGCTCACCCACTCATTCCTGAGACAAAGTACCGAGGTCCAACAATCAAAATTCATTATTTGGCTAGTTTGTCCAATCAGGATTTATCAATTCACCCTAGCAGACTCTCCCCCTTTCTTCTTAAAAACCCACTCCTGTAGAAAAATCATCTCTTGCTTTTCTTGCTTTTCATGTTTGTGTTTACTGTTGCAGTCTCCCTGCCTTGTTTGCTCCTCCAGGGCAATAAATCTCCTTTGTGCTGATAATCTTATGTCTGGGTATGTCCTGTACTGATTCTGATTCCAGGGGCTAACTTCTTTCAGTCTGTGGGTTCACCAAGCACGCTTCAGCAGGAATGACTTGAATTGCAGGCCGGCTGTCACTCTCCTGCTTGAGATAAGCCCAGCAGCACCCTCAATAAAGCTCTTAATTGTGTCTCAGGGGTGTCAAGGCTTGTCACTCATAGGCTTATAACACTGTCAGTTCTGGTTACTACACATAAGCCTTGTTTGTGCATGTTTCCTGTCTGTGAAGCAGCTTAAGGGCAAGTCGCCGCTGCACCTGTCACTGCTGCTGTCTCCTTGTGTGACATGGTTCACCCCATGGATGCTGCCCTGCTATGCTCCATCTAGACAACATCTAGATGTGCCTGAGCAGTATGAGAGAGAGAGAGAGAGAGAGAGAGAGAGAGAGAGAGAGAGAGAGAGAGAAAGAGAGAGAGAGAGAGAGAACAAGGAGCCATCAGACCCTGTATCACATCTCCTCAGCTAGAGCCCCAAATATGTTGCTTGTATCTCATTCTGTCTCAGAATACAGGAAAGTACCTCAGTCAGGATCTTCCTACAGTTACCCTGACTGTATTAGAGCTGCAGAGCTGAGAACGGTTGGGTGGGCAGGGATTGTGGTATTATCCCAGGCTGTCTTTCCTAATCTAGGTTTTTGATCAGTTCCTAACACATGTATGTGCAGTTACGCACCCACATATCAGATTTGCTGCACATATTTGAATCATAGATGGTGGCATATATACTCTCAAAACTTCTGGATTTAAATGATGAGAAATCCTACTTTTCTCCATCGTTTGCCTCCTGCCCTTGTATCATGTTTATTTATAATTCTGAAGCGTTTCTAGTGTGCCACATTTAATAGCCAAGAGGCCTTCCTTTCTTCAAATACAATCTCACAGCTTATTTTCTGTTGTATAAACTGTGCTCGAGGTAAGGGGAGCTGATTTACAGTTCTGGTCTAATTTCTTGCCAGGGGCCCAAGCGTTGAGCCAGTTTTGAGCAATCTTTACTTATGTGAGAAGATGCTGATGTACTGCTGTGTGCTTCTCTCCAAGCTGAGGGGATCCTGGGGCCAGTATGCAGCCACTGCTTCTTCCCCAGGAGTGCTCTGCTGGCAGGAGTCTAGGCTGCACACTGAGGGCTCAGTGCCCATCTCTGAAATAGAAGCATTTAGTTGTCTAGATTCTCTGCATAGTTGGGTAATAGTTTCCATAGTCTTCAGTTAATTTTCCAGATTTTTTCCCCCTGATGGGCCAGAGGATTGACTCATCAGATAGGAGCATAGCTGCCCTTGTATGGGACCCAAGTTCAGTTTCCAGCACCCACATGGCCGCTCACATCCATCTGTAACCTCAGTTCCAGAAGATCTGACACTGGCTCCTCATCTCCAAGGGCAACACACACACACACACACACACACACACACACACACACACACACACACACACGGCACACAACATACATGCAGGCAAAATGTTCATACACAGTAAATAAAGTAAATAGATCTAAAAATAAATTTAAAAAACTCAATAACTCTGAATCATTCTAATATTTACAAAACATCTAATGATTAAGAGGTGAAATATCAAAATAAGTCCTTCTTTCTTTAAACTTAAGTTAAATTGACTGCTATATATTTTCAAAGGGTTGAGACAGGGTCTTCCTATGTACCTCTGGCTGTTCGGGAATTTGCTATGTAGACCAGGCTGGCTTTGAACTCATAGAGACCCCCTGCCTCTGCCTCCCAATTGCTGGTTTTAAAAGCATGTGTCATGACATCTGACTGCTGGCATATATTTTATGTGTTATGGTATGGTCTGTTCATGCAAACATTTCTGGTAATGCAATAGGACCATTCTAACACACAGCTTTAAAGAAACAATACCACCTTTCTAGGGAAATTAGGCTAAATGGATTGCGGTGGGACATTTCTGTACTGGGGTAAGGCCAGGAGCTTCCTTTTGCTCTTAATCAGTTTTAGTCACAGATCAAGAACACATTTAAGACAATGAGACATTTCTTGGAAATATGGCTACTGTATCTCTTGCTTCTGTATGAGCAATTGCAAGCTGTGACAATGAGCATCAGTATACAGATTTATAAGGGCATCTCTGAGGAGACAGGTTCTCCCGAAGTGCTTATTCTACTGAAAGTCACTGTAGACATGGAGCTCGGTAGGAATGGTTTCTATGAGGGAGCTTCTCATGCTGCATGGATGTCTGCAGATTTCTACAAAACAGTGTAAGAAACGGAACTCTTTGCACACAGTTTAAGAAAAAAAATATACAGTGCTAGTTAAACAACTGCAAGCTGGTATGGTGGCTCACATTTGTAATGTTAGCATTTGTGAACCTGGGGCAGGAGGATTGCTGTGAATTCTAGGCTAGACCCTGTCTCAAAATAATTGCAAGATCATCATCAACCAAACAGCAGCAACAATAACAAAAACCATAAAAAGAAACCCAGGCTGGCCTCGAACTCAGAAATCTGCCTGCCTCTGCCTCCCAAGTGCTGGGATTAAAGGCGTGCGCCACCGCTGCCCCAAAACCATATTCCTTATTACTAGTTACACATCCGGATCACAGTATTTCAGAGATTAGGAAGTTGAGAGTACGTCATTTCCCTGGCAGGGCAACTTGGCACTATCCAGGCCTGGAGTGAGAAGAGTCAGCAAACACACGAGTGACTTCTGTGTGGGAAGCAGGAGACAGGCTGCAGTAGCACTGTAGCTCCAGAAAAGTGATGTGTCCTGTCAGGTGTGCCACCGTGTGCCCCTGTGGCTTCAAATTCCCCAGTCTTCTGGAAGCTGTTTGCAAAATAAGAAAGAATGCACAGGGACTCTCACTGAAAAGTAACCCACTAAATCTTCCCCCTTTTTTGTTTACCCTTGCCTGTTACATGTTACATACCCAAGAATGGGCATTCACTGTGTCCTATGTTCTGAGGTGAAGTGTGGGCCACCACATGGAGGGAGTTTACTCATGTAAACCAAGGGTGTGATGGAGACTGTCGAATCACATCCTTTATGAGGCAGGGATAAGGAAGCCAGTTTGCTGGTCACCTGACACGCCGCTTGAGAGGACAATTGGGAGAGGTGAGGTATACTAACTCGCGTATAATGGTGGAATGATGGATTTTAGAGTCTGAGGAGACATCTACAGCCCGCCGGAGAGATGCGGTGGTATTGGCCCTTCTGAAGAGATTGCAAGATGCTCATCGGAGCATACATATACCCCATGCCCAGGGAACGCAGTAGATTCACAACAGTTTCAAAGGGGAGATTTTCTGCTCTTCTCCCTCTACTTTACTGAACACTGGGATAGCTGGAGCCAGGCTTAACATTTGGTGAGGAGGTAGATGGGTCAGAATGAATTCACTACACAGGAAACAAACAAACAAACAAACACCAAATGGGTCGCCTTGCTTTTTGCTTTTAGTAGTTCTCTCTCTCTCTCTCTCTCTCTCTCTCTCTCTCTCTCTCTCTCTCTCTCTCTCTGTGTGTGTGTGTTTGTGTTTGATTTGAGATAAGTTCTTGCTATGTAACCCAAGCTGGCCTCTAACATATTCTTCAGCCTCCAGAGTGCTGGGATTGTAGCCACGTGCTGCTATGCCCATCTCCTAGCCAAGCTTTTTGAGAAACCAAGATAGCTTCTGCAGAAGGAACATGATTCAACTTTGAAATGAAAAGATTTGACTGTGTTACAGAATCAAACATTTAAATAAGTTATGCAGAGACAGCTAGGACTTTAAATCCCCTCCCAGTGCAACCCCAGTGTAGAAAGAGGAGTCCTAGATCTCACCTGCAGTTTCAACCAAGGGGTTTGAAGAAGGTAATGAGGCCTCGGCATAGGTTTGATGAGCAGTGGAAGTAATGATACACTAATTGATTTCTGATTACAGCGAATCAGATGAGCCTCGTCTGCTGTACTGATTTTCTTTTTACAACATAAATAATTTCTTATGCTTGTTCCCAAGTCTACAATAATGGCTTTGCTTTGGCACGACTGGTCTCAGTAGAAGGTTCTTTGAGAAATTCAGCAAGGTGTGGCCAGGAGGAGATAAAGAGAAACATATCACCAACTAACTATTCCAAAAGGTCCTTCCATCAGTGCTGCCTCCTTTAACCACAAGGGGGAGCCCTTGGGGTGAGTGCTGTTGACTGGCTCTTGGATGTGGACTCCTCAAACAGAAGATTAGACAGGTTCCAGTATGCACCACAGCCAGTGAGGTGGGGAGCCAAGTTTGCTCCCTTTCTCACTTATTCTTTACTGACAACATGGCTCAGCTCTGCTAATCCCTATTGTGACTGAAGAGATGAATGATGAATTGAATCGTTCTTTCCTAATAATAAGCATTATTTTGAGGTAAGAGAGGAGTCAGCCAAATTCATCAGCACACACCACCTTTATCTGCTTCCTAGGTGCCCCCTAAGGTTGCCTTTGAAATGTCTGGAAGAGGCTTCTGCAAAGTGTTTATTTTTAACCTTTTAATTTAATATTTAATGTTGTTGAAAATAGGACTTAAGAGCTCCCATCTGCCAAGCCAGTGTTCTGTCTGCAAGCCGCATCTCAGCTCATGGCTGTCCTCCGTAAAGACTTAGGTCAGTTAATCTTTTGAATATGCAGAAAGCATAAGATAGCTATAAGAAGAGCAGTTCCACCATTGTCCCCTCTCAGAAACTTCTGAGATACCCTCTAGAAAACACATTCATGTTCATGGAGTTTGCTTTAAGAGTTTTGGAGCATAAAGAAAATGACTTCAGTGCCTGAATTCTCACAAAGTTTAGCCAAAGTCTGTCAGAACTTCAAGGTTCCTGTCCAACTCTGTTTTGTTACTTTTCACTATGTATCAGAACTTTTAAAGACGAAGAACAATTTGAGAATGGGAAATTCCTTGCTGCTTTTTTTTTTTTTTGGCTTTGTAACACGATATTTTTCGGATTATACAGCATCATAGTCTATTCATTTCCCGCCACACACAGCCTTTTGTCTAAAAAGGGGGAAATCATCCCTATCCCATCGGTGGCTTCTTGTTTGATTCTGTTTGCTGCGGAAGCAATGACAAGTAAGCTCAGTGAGACTCCAAGGTCACCTGACCCTGCCTTTGTGCCAGGACATGCAAATGACCCAGGCCAATCGCTAACCTGTTTTTAGAAGACCTCCAATCAGAAGGGGTCCAGGCTGCCTTCTGAGTGCTGCTGCTGAGTTCATTTGCATGCCGCAAATGCCTTCCCATCTCCCTCACCCCTATCTCACGCCTCCATTTTTCTACTCATTTCCAGTGACCCCCCCTTAGCCTTGTCTACCCTTTCCTGTTTGTTTCCCCTCACTCTCCTCAGAACTGGTGGGAGACAGCCCAGATGTAAGGTAAGTCGCAGGCCCTGTACTCTGGTGTCCTGTTCCCCCTCCCCAACTCCATGGAGTCAGACAGGGGTCAGTGGCACTCCTCATTTTACAGAGGTATTTATTTGGCAAAGGGGCCTCCACCAACCCCAGCAAACACTTCAAGATCACTTCAACTTTCCAAGCCTGACATTTCTGTGTCGCTTAGCAAATGGGACACTAGAGGGCTCCCAGGGGTTGAAAGAAGCAGAAAGTTGTTTGAATGAAAACTGACTCTGAACTGTGTTTAGAGAAATTCAAAATTAAATTTTATTTTTTTTAGTCATCTTTAAAAAGAACCTCACGTGTCTGAAAACGGTGCAGCAGCCAGTGTACAAATCATTTTGCTTCGCCGTTAAAAGGCGGCGTTTTTTAAGGCTGAGCTGAGATGTTTGAAGGTGGAGCATTCTTGACCATGAAATATGTTCTCCTTACGTGCCTCAGCCTTTCAAAGTTCTGTGCATTAGAGTCAAGGATTCCTTTCTTCCTGGAGCTAAGCGTGGGGCAGCTGTGTAAGTAAAGTCTTGTTTTTCTTTTTAAACTAGTTTTTTCCTCTATTTAAAAATGTGAAGAAAAAAAAGGCAAAAAACCCTGGAGATTCTTTTCTTTCATTTTTCTCTCTTTAGTGGAAAGAAAAGAAATACAAACTAATTGGATTTGGAGAGAGAGAGAGAGAGAGAGAGATCCCCCTTTCCAAGTATACAGACATTAAGGGGTAGTTAAATAACAACGTAAGATATAGAACATATTTTGAAGACAATATGGAACATTTCTGTTAAGAGAATATGTTTAAATATGAACTTATTACTTGGTGTTTTTGCCCAAGTGGTTAATATATAACTTATAAATAAATATTAGAGTGCCTATAAAAATCTTAAAAAGCATTTATTTCTTGTCTTATTTCTGAATCACCAAAAGGAGGTCTGCAGGGGATCCTGGTTGATGACGTTTTAATGTTTTGCTTCTCAGATGTAGTGGCTTTAACTCTGAGCTCTCAAATGCTCTTTGCAGCCTGTCTTCATTACTTTAAAGTGAAATCAGACTCACACACCTATCTTGCTTCCGTGTTTTAAACTTTACACCAAACTTGGTAGAATTTATGGAAGGAAAGGGTTACTCGCCTCTTCCCTCTTGCAGAGGAACTGAAATGGGTTGAGTTAGTGACTCAGTCAACTTTGTTTCCATTCATTTCCAGAGTCAGCCCTCCTTTCTCCTGGGGAGGGCTGATAGGAGTTTAAAAGACTTGCGGTGGCCAGAGCACAAAGCGTTCCCAGAACCTGCAGCGACCCTTCTCTTTACCTCTGCCTGTTGGAGACCACTTAGATAACGAAGCAGACTGGACGGCTGGATTCAGGAAGCCATGAATCATGTCACCAGGAGGCGGCTGCAGACTTTAAACTCAGTTCAGCATGTGGAAGCGGCAGAGAAATGACCTGTCCAGACAAGCCGGGGCAGCTCATAAACTGGTTTATCTGCTCCCTGTGCACCCCACGGGTGTGTAAACTTTGGAGTAGTCGGCGTCCCAGGACCAGACGGAATCTCCTGCTGGGCACTGCCTGTGCCATCTACCTGGGCTTTCTGGTGAGCCAGGTGGGCAGAGGCTCCTTCCAGCATGGACAGGCAACTGACAGGGGGCCACCCAACAGCCACGACATCTTCAAGGTACCCTTCCCAGAGATCCCTCTGGATGGTACCCTGGCCCCTCCAGAGTCGCAGGACAATGGAAGCACACTGCAGCCCAATGTGGTGTACATTACTCTGCGCTCCAAGCGCAGCAAGCCTGCGAATATCCGTGGCACGGTGAAACCCAAGCGCAGGAAGAAATATGCGGTGGCATCTCTAGCCCCTGATCAGGAGGTGCTGGTTAGACCGTCCCTTGTACAGCAGGAAGTTGCACGGGCAGCAGATGCTGAAGTACCTGGCTATGTTCAGGGTTACCTGACCAAAGTTGGTGAACGACCCTGGAGGGTGCTGCATGGTCCTGGAGTCAGAACTAGAGGTTCAAACTTGCAGCAGCCTAGGGCCCAAGAGAGCAACATTAGGATTTACAGTGAGAGCGCCCCCTCATGGCTGAGCAAAGAAGACATCCGCAGAATGCGCCTCCTGGCTGATGGTGAGGTGGCTAGCATCCTACCAGCAATCTCTAAGGGTGGTGCCCGCTTGCTGGTGTTGGAAGGGAGCACCTCAGGTGCTCAGCCAGTGCCTGGCTGCGGGTCTAGCCCCTGTGGGCTTCTCAAGCAGCCTCTGGACATGAGTGAAGTGTTTGCCTTCCACCTGGACAGGATCCTGGGTCTCAATAGGACCCTGCCATCTGTGAGCAGGAAATTCGAGTTCATCCGAGGTAACAGAGTCACTTGCTTCTTTCTTGCAGCAGCTGGGGATTTGGGATCGTTTTCTCCTTTCTCCCATTCTCTTTCTGAATTTTTTTCCCCACCCATGCTTCCCATTTGGACAGCAGCAGAAGCGACGTCTTGTCTTTCCATACGCGTGGCATTCTTCCTTTTCTCAGTCTGGTGATGTTGGAGTTCTAGTGCACAGCTGTGCTGGGCATGTGAGGATAAGCTCATACTGCAATCGTTGCTCTCCATTTCTCTCTGTGCACTTTTAAATCTAATTAAAACCAATGACAATTTGCACAATGACAGGAAGCTAGGGTACAGAGCTTGCTGGCAGCCCCACATAGAACCTTACAGGTTTCTATGGAAACTTCCTTCCTAGAACTGCTTAAAGAGTAAGGGAGGGGGGTAGACACATGATGGCTTAGTGGTTAAGAGCACTCAATGCTTTTGCAGATCACACACACACACACACACACACACACACACACACACACACACACACGGTGTTTCACAACCACCCACACACACACACACACACACACACGGTGTTTCACAACCACCCTTGACTTTAATTCAAGGGAATCCAACACTGTCTTCTGACCTCTGTAGGCACCAGGCATGCATGTGGTACATTTACACATATGAAGACAAACACTTCTATGCATAAAATAAAGATTACATTTTTTAAAAAAATTAAGAGGAAAGTGGTTATCTTTCATCAGCAAACAATCTTTGTCAGAGGCTCAGGCAGAACTGACCACATAAGAGCCAACTCTTTTACATGGACTGTCACCAATGGGCTCCGTCTCTTTAATAAATAAAGAACGTAAGGTGAAATCCTAGGTGCGTTTAGAGTGTATACTAACTAGCCATGTGACTTCTTCAAGCTTCATTATTTACTGAACCCGATGTGTCCTGTAACACAGAGATAGTGTCTAGGGCATGTGGCCACGAACTGAAGTAAACTTTGCAGTGCTGTCTCTGGAAATGATCAAGTCACATAGAGGATACTCTCTGAATGAGAGTGCCAAGTCAGGGTTGGAATCCGAAGTACACTCAGTCAGTGACTTGTGTTGGAATGCAGAGCGATCCAGGCTGAAATGGTGTAGCATCTCTCTTCATCTGTGAAATGGCAATACTGTCCACCTCATGGAGTTGCTGGTAGCTCACACATAGAAAAGAGTTCTTGGCACAAGCCAAACTTTCAACATGTGCTGGCCATTGCCGTTATTCCACTAAGTGCATGAAGTACCAAGTTCCTTGGGTTGCTTTGGGCCGTCAACCCTCAAAGGCCATTTTCTCTTGTGAAAAAACTACGGATAGGACTGTGCTAGCTTGACTATGCCTATTTTGTGCCAGAATTCCTCTTAGATATTTGATTCTGTTCCCTGGGTTGCTAGAATATCAGAAAACTAAGATTCAGTTTGAAGAAGCCTCTGGCATGGTCCTCTCTCCACCCCTGTCTAAGTGGCAGTTGAACTAAACGAATAGAGTCACAGTTGTGGCTCAGTATGATGAGTTCAAGCCCTAGGATTTTGTATCAGGTGGCTTCAGTGGGTGCTCTGCTCTTGCTTCAGTGTCTCCTCCCTTCGGGTTTTAGAGTCATGAAGTCAGGTCAGCTTCCTCAGAAGCATGGAGAACTCACATGTGTATCATCTCATATATGTGGGTTGTCATAGTGAGGCAGGCAACAAGAACAGGCCAGTTCCGCATGCAACGAACATTCTCAGGTTTCTTCTTTCTGTGTTGCTTTTTTCTCCCGATTTCTGTTGGGAGTGAATTTCCCTGTCAGGACCTCCTATTCTTGTAGCCCAAGCTTAGTTTTATGTGAGCATGTCTGAGCTCCGGAGGAGATCTGGCTCATTCTCTATCATCCCATTGTGGCATCTCTCCCTTCCCACTGGTCTCTGGGTCTGCGAGGCTGCAATGTTTCCATATTGTTTGCTGTGTATCTGGATCCTACTGGAGTGTCTAACATACTGCAGATACTCAACGAACACGTTGAATGAAAGCAGGGATTCTTTCCTGCCTTGTTTCTTTGATGCTTGACAGCAAATCTGAATCTACCTCCAGCTTCTAATGCTAAGGACAAGTATTAGT
Source organism: Uromys caudimaculatus (assembly GCA_028551405.1). NCBI lineage: Eukaryota > Metazoa > Chordata > Mammalia > Rodentia > Muridae > Uromys > Uromys caudimaculatus. The sequence continues at coordinate 58,011,922 of CM052704.1, forward strand.
ATCTTTATCCTAAATCTAGGCTGGGATTCATCTGGAGGGCTTCACGAAAAGTTTACTGTGGAGGATAATGACAAATGTTCCTGGTAGCCTTGTTACAGTACAAATAATAAGGCTTATAGCTGTATTATGCTGAGGACCATCAGCATGGCGTGTTGGTATTATGCTTGCATGATTTAATGATGGGTTTTCTGTAGGAGGAGCAATAGGATTTGTTTAAGTGATATGGTTTGGTCTAGAAATACATCTTTTTATATGGAAGAGAGAGTAGGTAGTTAGCATATCTTGTATGTAGTCTGTCCTAAGAGCTGTTTCTATTCTTTGACTTTTACTTGTGTTTTTGAAGATACATTGATGTCTCAAAAAAAGAAGACAGCTTGTCTGAAGTGCATAATTAAGTGTTTGGGTTATCTCACTGATGCTCCAAGAATCTTACACAGTTGGCATTTTAAAAAACCTTAATTTGACATAAAAGACAAGTAAGTCTGTTTAGAGTCATAAAAGGAGAATGAGACCATAAAGAATAAAGGCTCTATTTTCTCTGTATTTTATCCTAAGTTTCCAAGTCTTTCCCAATTTCACCAGCTTCTTTAAACAAATCCTTTAAGGGGTCAGAGGACATTTCTTTTTCTCTCTGTATACATAACAATCAGAATCTCAGTCACTGAATAGAGTATCACAGGTGACCAACACTCATGCACACATACAGGCTGTGGAAACCTCTTCTCTCAAGGAAACAGCAGCCTCCATTGTACTATGGCTCACTGAGTGTCACTTCTCACTGGGCACCAAGTTGTTTTAAGAACTGGGTCTCCTTATCACATGAAGTCCACATAAAAGTCTTTGGAAGTGGACTCAAGTCACAGGACCTTGGAACTCCGTGAAAGGAAGTTGATGAATAGGGAGATGGAAGGCCAGAGTAAATAAGTATTTTTTATTAAAAATACATAGTCTAAATGGATATGAAAGGGATGTGTAACATTCCCAGGGAGATACAAAGAAGACCCCTGAATGGTTTGCCCATTCTTGGTCTCCCAGGAGAAGCTTTCCATTGATTCAGTCCAGTGATAAGAAGGTCCCAGTTACCAACACATCTCACCTCACCATAGGCTTATGCACTGAAATTAGAAGATGCACTTAATATGGCTAACTTAGCCATTGTCGTTCAGCCTGTCCCATCTTAAGCATGGTCAGGTAGCTCCCAGGAATATTTGTATTGGCCTGTAGCTGGGCAAAATTGTCTTCCACAAAGTCCGTTTTGTAATAAAGGCTCATACACACACAGAGCTGTGTACTTCACACACATGATGGGATGTGAAACACAATACCCAAATAGTGTCTGCAATATAACATGCTGGAGATGGTTGGTCGTCTATGTTCACAGTCAGATGGAAAACTGGGACTCAGTGCTGTCACCCAGCATCGCTAGAAAGCACTATCAGATACGGCTAGTCCAGGGAAAGACCAAAACTCAGAATTTTAAATATGATTTCTACAGAGTACTTTCATACCATCATAAAGTTGAAAAGTTGGAAATTAATTTGAGCTACAGAGTACAGGGACTGTCATTATAAATTATCTTCAGCACATATTTTTCAAGATTAAAAAAATTAAATTATATGTATCTGTGTATTTGAGTATTTGGCTTATGCATGTGGATGTGGTGCCCTCAGAGTTCAGAGCAGAGCACTGGACACCCTGGAGCTGGAGTTACACATGGTTTTGAGCTGCCTGATATGGTTGCTGGGAATGGAGGTCTTTCACAAGAGTAATAAGCTCTCGTAACTACTGAATCATCTCTCTGGACCTGTCTTCACAATTGTAAAAACTGATAAAAGAAATAGTGATTCAATCATCAAGGAATTATTAGCACAGATTACTCTTGGACTGGTACTTGGTTTTAGAATGGTTTAGACATGTTTTAAATGAATCTCTTTAAATGTAAAAATATATATTTGAAATCCATGGACTTGCTAATATTTATACTCAGCTATCTTCTGGAATGCTGCAAAGCTATTCTAGAAAAAGAAAAGAGTGTGTATGGGAAAATTCGTAATTGGGTAGGGACTGTCAGAAGCATGCCAGTATACAAGACATAGCCATTGTTATGGACACAGATTTGTGTTCTATGGCAATCTTTGAGGGAGTTCAAAGATAAAAATAAAGCATCTTTTTAAAAAAGATCCAGTTTTAGTCCCTCTTTAAGTCTTTAAGATTAAGAACTATAAGCCTCTGATGGGGAGAAAGAGGTTAGCTGGACACCTGTTTAGGAAAAAGAGCAAACTACACAGTGGCTGAAGGCTAATAGATCTAACCTGTAAAACTGGTTAGGCCCAACATGGCCAACTGACCAAAGGACCTCAGAGTCCTTTATCAAGGTATCACCAACTGTGTACTTGCCTAACATGGACAAGGTTCTTGGTTCAATCCTAAGCACCACAAAAAATGAATAGAATAAAATATCCGTAATATCTGATATGTAGAATTGGTAATAAGCATAATAGACAAGATATCACATGTGCTACAGGCACTCTTGGATGCCTAACTGTAAATTCTTTGTAAATTCGCCTTACTGCATAGGACACTGTGACAAACGTGGGAAATCACATCTAAGGTCAGAAAGTGGCAGAAAACCCCCTTCCACTCCTGGCATTCCTTGCTTTTTCTTCACCTTAATTAATGAATAATCCTTTCCTTTGTTTAAGTTTGTCCATGAAACCAGATCTAAAATCCCGAGGATCCACCCACATCTTGAAAAACAACACCACCCTCTGGTATATCATACTGTCGGTGATTTTTAAATAAAGCCTAGTTTATAAAAAAAATTAATGAAATATAATAGGATATTTTTTACAGAAATATTGTCAACTTGTCATCTATAAAGGCGTAGTGCTAGACATAACACAGGGTATAAGAATGGTGGTGTTAGTCATGTACATAAGACAATTTACTACCATGCACTTGGAGTCATGATGCATGGGGTAAAACCCATATGAGGACAGAAAAGCTACCTACCGAGCCCCCATTTTATTTTAAGTGGGGAAATTCTGAAGCTATATAAGATTATAAATTTCTCCCTGAGCGACATGGTTAGTGATTAGTAAAGGTGGAACTTGTATCTGATTCTTCACAGACTAATTCTTCCACAGGTTGCTTCTGTAAACCAACCCCATGTTTTAAATACTACCTGGGACAGTTATGGGATAACAACCAAACTGTACGCATTTTAGCATGCTAGTTTCTGATTGTGCTACTACATTACCATACTATTTAATTAATTAATTAATTAATTAAAATTCAACAATATAACTCTGACAGTGTTTTTGCTCAGAGGAAAAAGTATTGATGTATCACTCTGAGCATTGCTATATTTATTTTTAAATGAAAACTAAAATTCTGATATTTAACAGATTTTCTTGTTTGATTTGAACAACCATGAGCATGAGGATGTGGTTGAACATGTTTGTTTTTTTGTCTCTCTTTTCTTGTGCAAGATTCTCAAATTATTGCAAGGGCATCGGGTACACATGGTGTTGGGTCACTATATTCAGATAACTTTTTGGTTTTTTCTTTTTTTTTTCTTTCTTTCTTTCTTTTTTTTTTTTTTTGGTTTTTCGAGACAGGGTTTCTGTGTAGCCCTGGCTGTCCTGGAACTCACTCTGTAGACCAGGCTGCCTTGAACTCAGAAATCTACCTGCCTCTACCTCTCAAGTGCTGGGATTAAAGGTGTGAGCCACTACTGCCCAGCTTCAGATAACTTTTTGAAAAAAAAATTAAAAATATTTAATCTAGGGTAAGACAAAGCAGACTATGACCATGTGAAAGTCAATGCATTTAAAAAGGACACCCAGGGCTGTTGAGATGGCTTAGCAGGTAAAGACTGTTAGTCCTGATGACTTGAGTTTGATCTCTGGAACTCATATGGTGGAAGAAGAGAAACAACTTCTGAAAGCTATCGTTTATCCTCAGCAAGAATGACGGCATGTATTTGTTCTCCCCCCCAACAACGAATGAATGAATGAATGAGTGAATGAATGAATAGAGAGATAAAAAGATAGACAGATAGATGGATAGAGGATAGATGAATGAATGGAAACCCAGCGCCATCTGACCTCCGAATTAGGAGCTTTGCCAAAGCTTCCCTCAAGTCTGCACATTTCTGTGAATGGGTCTCAGGAACACCATTTGGGTAGCACTTAAGCATTTTGCTATTTTTCATACCCAGCATGGAAGATGCATTATGTATGCTTTATTTTTAGGATGCTGTTTTATTGCCATGGAGCTGTCATACTGAATTAAGGTAGGCTAGTTCCAAGAATTCTGTGAGCGAGCTGCTCCAATGACAAACTACAGGCGCCCCACAAACCTCCATTTAAATTCATTGTGGATCCCAAGTTGCTCACTGTTTCCCAACTCGCATTCCCTCTTCTTGTTACAGAGCAGGAGAAATATATTGTGTGCTTTTTTCCTGTCTTTCCAACTTTCCTGAGGAAGCCTTGGGAGCCCAAGCTGTTGGTGTATCTGCCAGGGTGGAGGAATGGGCAGCTTTGCTTTCCCTGTTGTTGCAGGAGTCAGGTAGGGATGGAAGCCATTTGTTTTGAGTTCTGAGAATGCCTCCGCAATTTGAAAAACACAGTGGATCCGATTCCTACAAACCCTTGACACGTCTGCAAGCTTTCTTAAAACATTTATTTAGGAGTGTATAATCATGGTTTATTGTTGAAGTTTCTGCTCAAAAGCACATTCTGATCTTTATCAGAAAAACCCCAGGGCTATTTCTTTAGCTATCAAATTGAGCCAACCAGCTTAATACTTGCATTCATTTGGGGACAAAAGTTTACTGAGCATCCCTCCCAAGCATCAATGGCTGGCTGCAGTGTCCTCTTGTTTGCCCACTACATACCTTCACGGACACACTGGAGACCCGGCAACCTTCTGTTGTGCATCTGGAATGTCTTCCTTGTTCTCACACTGGGCTAGGACAGAAGCGACAGTGAGTGGTTGTTATGGTATTCACACTGTAAACATGTGCCTCACCTCCATGCAAATCTCCTCCTGCGCTAGGATTATACTTGTCTGTATTCCTTTAACAAGGGTTTATTGAGCACCCACTCTTTACTAGACACTCTTCCAGTCCTTGGGGCTGCATCCCTTTACAACGTAGTCCAGGGGAACTATCCTTGTGGACCTGACATCACTGAGTCTTGTGAGAGTGACTCTTACTGCCACTGATTGCAGGCTTCATGCAACATTCTCCTGAACTCAAGGCCATGACCTTTCTCTTGCTATGGACTGAATGGGTTGCAGCTCTGGGTTGGTGGAAGGACTGCACAGGTTCAGTAGGACCACACAACCTTTCCTACCTTAGTTCAGGGCCAATGCTTATGACTTCAGCACAATTTGGCTGGAATGAGCTCCGTCTATTGGCATTGAATTTGTCTGTGAAGCACTGTCCCAGGGGCAGGGAGTAGGACTTCCCTATTTAATAGCCATTCGATTCAAATAGCTGTGTAGTTGAGGCTGTATACTGGCAGTATGTCCTGCCTGGGTTTGATTCCAGATTCAATAACTTACTGATCCTTATTTTTTATGAGCATAATAATGATGATTAGAATAATGACATTTATAATAATATTTAACCTGGTCTTGTCACTAAAATCGACCCTCACTCTCTCTCTCTATATTCTCAAATATTTATAATAGGGCCTATTGCATACTTATAATAAATGTGACCTTTTGCTTTCATTTAGTCTTTAAGCTGATTTAGCATCCTGTGGTACGTTGTTTAGATTGTCATAGTTTCTCTAATTTTACTTGAGATAAATAAATGGACACCCACAGTGAATTCACAGCAAGTCCCATAGCTGGCAATGGATGATACCATTGTTTTTAATTTTTGGAACTGAGAGCTCTTTCCATTCACTATCTCATTAAGTCCTATAAGAGTATCATACACATGATTTCCTTGTGGTACAGATTTCCTGTGGAGAAACTGAAGCCTAAAAGATAACATAGTTCCCCAGATGATGCATACTGAAGCTGATACAGATGTCAGTTGGGAGACTTCAATAACTCGATCCTTCATCATTCTGCCTTGCTGCCTCTGTGATCACTCATGCCACATGAGGGCCTCCAGTGATTGTCTCCCCATTCCTTAGCCATCCAGACTGTAACCTGCTTTCAACAGCCTAATCGTTCTGTCTCTCCTGAGTACAGCCCCTATGCTTTCCCAGTTCCCGCCTCCTATCAATGGCCCGAGGTCAGTAGGTGTGCATGCATGTGTGAGGGTTTCCACCCCTCCTTTCTTGTCCCTTAGATCTGTAGCATCACGGATGTGTGAAAGTCAAGTACTAGTTGGTGAGAATGAGGCACAGAACGCTTTGCACATTTCCCAGCTCTGTTTCTCAAGTTTCTCCCTAATCCTTCTCATTCCTTTTCAGGGAGGGCCTTGAAATCGAGGGTCTCACAGCATCGACATTTCTATTCTGAGTCCAATAGCCGGGTCTTAGAACACACGAGTTATACAAGGACATTGGGGGATTACAAAAGAAATCATTCATGCATCCCAATTGTTTTTACATTGTTTTAGTTGTGTGTGTGTGTATCAGAGGACGACTTCCAGCAGTTGTTTCTCTTTTACAATGTGATCCAAGGCTCAAACTCAGGTCATCCGGTGTGCACTTTAACCTACTTAGCCATCTTGCTGGCCCAGAACGGTCTCTTAGAAGTCACTGTGGGTAGAGCAGGAGCTGGGATCAGTGTAGAAAGGCAGACAGCCTGAAAGTCTTGTGAAAGCAGTATGTCCTCAGGAGAATGCAGGTAGTTTTGAACTGGAGATTGGGGCTGGAGGGATGAAGGAAGAGAGACAAGTTTGTCTTAGATGGCCGGGATGTCCTTTATCCTGTGAAGACCCTGAGCTTTGTCTTCAGCATGTGGGGAATGGGGAGTAACTGAGGGATTTAGAGAAGAGAATGATACAGGGTTGGGGGTTAAGCTTGTGTTACAAGGCTACTCTTGTCAGAAACTCATGTCTCCTTTAACTGAATGAACCCCTAGACTCCCCAGACCAGGTTATCCAAAGACAAGGAGGACTTTACCTCCCAAATATGGTTCTTTGTAGAGCCTGGCACCCTTACCATATCCCCACCACCCTGGGAAGCCAATTTAATTTCTGTGGCTTTTTTTTTTTTTTTTTTTTTTTTTTTGAGACAAGGTCTCTCTACATAGCCCTGTCTGTCCTGGAACTCACTATGTAGACCAGGCTGGCCTCAAACTCAAGAGATCCACCTGTCTCTGCCTTCTGAATACTGGGATAATGGCATATGCTACCACACCCAGCTCTGATTCCTGCATTTTGAAATAAACACCGAGGCAAGAAGAATCTAGGTGTTTCCAGTCGTGAAGTAGAGACTCTTAGGGAATGGGTGTTCAGGGTTGCTCCACAAGCAGAGGTTCAGAATGAAGGATAGTTTTCAAAATGGAGTGGATAGCTTAGTTCGCTTGGGCAGGTCATGTTGGACAAGTCACATGGCATTCTTCCCTGTTCCCAGGCTATACACACACACACGCACACACACACACACACACACACACACACACACACACACACACACACACACACACACACACACACAGTTGAGCAGTTAATCATTAATGAAACACTGGGATGAACTGAGCCCTGTTCAACCCAGAGAAGGTCAACTGTGAAGTGAATGGTAGTTATTTGAATACACAGATTTGGTTTTTTTTCTTTTTTTTTTCTTGCAGAAGTGGTCTAAATTACCTATAAATCTAATGCCTCTTTAATTGTAGTTTTAGTTGATAATTGTGTATACTTTTGGGTTATCATTAGATATATAACATAGATTTATAATATATAATTGACATATATTTTTAATGTGGCATGGTAGGCTAATTAAACCCATCACTTCAGATACTTGGTATTTCTTCATAATAAAAGCATTTTAGCTGTTTTTAAAAGCTGATTTGAAACACACAATGCATTGTTATTTTGTTTACCACTCTGTGCAATAGATCATGAATTTTTAAAAGCGTTCTCTTTCTCTCTCATATGCATGCACGTGGGAGTGTTCTCACCCCTGCACTCCAGATGTCTTGTGTCTGTTACTTTCCACTGTGCTCTTTTGAGACAGTGTGGAGCCTGGTGATCATTGTCTTGGATAGACTAGCTGGATCTACCTATCCCTGCCCACACCCCTAACCCCACTCACAGCACTAAAGCTGAAAGCACATGTGGCCATGCCCAGAATTCAGGTCCTCAGCTTTGTGCAACAAGCACCTTATCTCCTGAGCCATCGTGCATGTGGTAGCACATGATGGCATCATGCGGGCTGCCTCCACTGCTTGGCTGTGGTGAAGGATGCTTCAGTGACCACGGGAGTGCAGACTCCTCTGTGCAATTCTATTTTCAGTTCCCTGGATAGCATCTAGCAGTTGGGTGATAGGGTCATATATTTTTCCTTTCATTACTCTGAGGACCCTGCAAACAGTTTCCCACAATGCTGGATTAATTTCTCTTTTTACCAGCAGTGTCTGAAGTTTCACCTTTCTCCAGGATTTTGACACGAGTTTTTTTTTTTTTTTTTAATCTTAATAGTAGTCATTCTGATAGATGTATAGTGGTGTCTTCCTGTTCTTCAATTTACATAGAAATCTATTTCCAAGACAAGTCTTGAATTCCACCACTTGGTTAGTTTTGTAGCATCCACACATATGGAAACAACATATTCTTGTCTCTACCCTTTCACCTTCAAAATGAACAAGCAAGCAAACTTTATAAAATCTTATGAAGATTTGTTCTCCTGTTAGAATTACCAGAGCTGGTGTTTGTTTCATTTCATTTACACGGTCTTGCAAGATGAGTTGAGAAAGTTCTCTCTATGAATCTTGGCTAGGTTAGTATCTTACTCAGAGTGTTAGGTCTTGCCTCTGGTCCTGAAGAGACAGTGGTGGCTTCAGGATAGAAGCAATAATGTGTGACTTTTTTTGTTTACACTATCACAGCAAAACCTGAGCTACTTCTCAGCAAAGCTTCCTCTCCTAGTGACCTGTGACTTCCAACCATGTGTCCCAGAGCTTAGCTCAGTCTTTAGTTCGTCACTGTTGCTGTTCACCCACTTCTTCACCTGGCCTTTAAAAAACCATGCTGCATGGGTGTACTTGCTTGGTTATATTAACTTCTAAGATGCGGAAGGTTCAGCTATTGCCTGGAACCCCAGGGAGCTTCCTAACAAGGCTTATTTTTTAAATAGATATACGCTGTTCATATTTCTTCTACCCCAAACTTAGGACTAAATAAATCCAGAGAGTAAATGATGCTTTTAAATGGATGGACAAATTAACAGTACTGAAAGTGCAGACTATATATGAACTTGCATCATCTCCTTCCAACTCATTCCTCTCTCAAGCCCATCACAGATCCCACATTCCTATTTGGGCTTCCCTCACACTCCAAGCTTCAAGCTGAGAGAGTTCACCTGCCTGGTCACTTCAGTCAAATTGTGTACATACGAGTAGCATTATACAGATGGAGTAGGGTATATATAGGTTGTTTAGGAATATGTGTGTCTATACAGATATCCATGCAATAATAATTAATGAAAAACAGAGTCCACACATTTGCAGAAGAGTGGGTAGGGGTGTATTGGAGAGTTTAGAGGGAGGAAAGGGAAGGGCAAATGTAATTATATTGTAATCTCAAATATAAAATTAAAATAGAGATGGGTGGAAAAACTGTGTGCGTGCATATATATACACACATATACATACATACATATATCATATATAACCTGAGAGTAAGAGAGAGACACAGAGAGAAACAGAGAGAGACAGAAAGACACAGAGATAGACAGAGAGACTCAGAAAGACAGAGACACACAGAGAGATAAGAGACACAGAGACATGGAGACTAAGAGACAGAGAGACACAGAAAGACACAGAGTGACAGAGAGACAAAGAGAGACACAGAGTTAGAGACATAGAGAGATGTAGAGAGAGAGTTGGGGGAGAGGGAGACACAAAAAGAGATTGTAGTATTTTTGGGAATGCTACGCAAAAGCCCCTCTAGTGTGCTCAAGCCCCATTCCTTGGTATATTGTGATAAGATCTCTTTTAAGTAGCTCAGGCTAACCTTTATTCAGTAATATAAACTAGGCTACCATGAACTCAAAATGCCCTTGCCTCAACTTCTGTGTGTTTGAATGGGGTGGGCACCACATCTAGCACCCATCTGCTACTTTTGAAAAGATTTATTTTGAGTCATTTTTATTTATGTGTACTCTTGTATACATATGTGTGTGTGACACCTGTGAGCTGGTACCCTTGGAGGCCAGAAGAGATAAGATCCCTGGGAGCTGGAGTTGTAAGAGTTGTGAGCTTCTAGATGTGGGTGACAGAAACTGGGCTCTGATCCTCCAAAAGAGCAGCAAGAGCTAAATGATTGAGCCATCTTCCCAGCTCCATATATGTGAAAGCTGGAATGATACATACATACATACATACATATATATACATATATATACACACATATATATACATATATATATACATATATATATATACACATATATACATATATATATATACACACACACATATATATATATTTATTTATTTATTCCAAATCTTGCTTTTTAGGGCACTGAAGAATAGTAAAGTTAATAGGACTTAACAAGTTTACACGCCTAGATGCGTTCTACAAGGCCATTGGAGCAGCATGTGTGGACACCTTATCGCATTTAGCAGTGGGCAATCTGTAGACTAAGGCTTCCTGTCAGTGACTTGATGCTTGTGATGGAACCCATGGGATTTATTTCCCGCAATGAAGATACTTCACCGGTTTGGTTTTGAGTGGCCCAAGCTTCCTTTTCAAGGATCTGTAGAATTGTGTTTAGTGAAAGGCCTGATGCTGAGCTCTTACTTCCTTTCAGTCTCATTCACAAGGAGTCTTGGAACTTGGCCCATTCGATAGAAAGGACTTTTGATTCGAAGCTCAGAACACTTTTGCTTATTTTTGTCTGATGGTAAATAGGGGCAGACATTCACACTCCACCAGCATGCTTGGCCTGACCCTATGGTGTAGCAAAACCAGTCAGCCAGTGTTTAAAGTGAAGGGATTTAATGCATGTAGACAAAGGAGATTGTGTAAAGCATACACTCTTGGTTAATTGTCATGTCCGCCCTCCCCAAAGAATGTCTTCTTTGTACTGTTGAGTCAAAGATGACTAAAGAGAACATCAAAATTCTGAGGAGATATTCAGATATTGGAAGAGAGGAGGTTTTACTGGCAAGTCTCATTTTTAAGACACCTGGGTAACCTTTAATTCACACGGACATCCACACATCTGTTAAAGGCTGCTTTCCACCACTTGACAGTTAGAATTTTATCTCTTCGCCATTAAGATTTCTCCGGAGAGCACAGCACTGCATCATCTTGACAAATCTGAATGGCAAGAGATGAACACTGCTCATTTCAAAAACCCTTCAGGGCGAGTGCTTTTAACCAGGCTTCTGTTTTCAGAGACCGCTTTCCCATCATCCCTTCTGATCTATCAATGCTCCTTTACTCCTCTTAAAGGCTGTATTTTATATTATGTGGAATTCTCCCCTCAGTGGCACTTACTGTGCTGGGATCTGCAGCTACACTGACAGATATTATTACCCACTGGGTCACACACTCTTGGCTCAAGTGGGAGGACTGAACAGCAAGTGTGGAAAAGCAAGAGGCCTGTGCTCCTCCACTCACCAACCAGGGAGCCTCAGATCACTGGCTTTCTCTGTTCTCTGGGAATCCCTTTCCCCAGAAGGCAGGGAAGAATGTCTTTATGTTTTGCTGGGGAAACATGGATGACCACGGAGAATAATTTATTGCTCCTACTTGCTGAACTACCTTGGGCAGTTTGAGAAATGATTTATTAGCTATCAGGAAAGAAAGTATATCTAATGACTGAGTGTACACCTGTAATCTCAGCACCCAAGGAACTGAAGTGGGAGGAAGGAAGGTTCAAGGCCAGCTCTGGCTACAGCTGAAATTCTGAGGCTGGGTGATGGGAAGAAACCATGAGCTGTGGTGGTGCACACTTTTAATCTTAGCACCTAGGAGGCAGGAGCAGGTGATCTCTGAGTTCGAAGCCAGCCTGATCTACACAGCAGATTCCACGTCAACCTTGGCTATACAGTATGGCCATGTTTCAAACCAATAAACTAACAACAGGAAAAACAACAAAAACCATCAGAGAATTTGATGATTTATAGAAGAGATGGATCAACCCACGGGCATACAGCTTGTGGCCAAAGATGGCCCACTACCTATTTAGCATTCATAAACTGATGTCTTCAATTTTTCATGGCTGAAAAATCACAAAAAGGTTGATAATATTACTATGACAATTGAAAATCACATGAATGTATACCTTAGTGTTTACAAAAACCCTGTGTTGTCTTTTTTTAAATTTATTTTTATTTTTTAATTTATTTTTATTTTTGATACTTTATTTACATTTCCAGTGTTTCCCCTTTTCTGGGTTTCCTCTTTGGAAGCCCCCGATCCCCTCCCCATCCCCGCCTCTATGAAGGAATTCCACCTCCTACCTACCCGCCCACCCATCCCCCTATTCCCACCTTGTCATTCCCCTTTACTGGGGCCTCTAACACCCTCAGGCCCAAGGGCCTCTCCTCTCTCCCTGATGGCCATCGAGTTCGTCCTCTGCCTCATATGTGGTCCGAACCATGGGTCCATAGATGTGTATTCTTTGGTTGGTGGTCCAAACTTCAGGATGACCAGGAGGGGGGTGGGTGGGTCAGGCCCATTGGCGCTGTTGCTCCCTCCATGGGGCTGCAGACTCCCTCAACTCCTTCAGTCCTTTCTCCAACTCCTCCATCTGGAACCTCACTCTCAGTCCAGCGGTTACTGTTAAGTGAAACTTGGGCATTCTGAACTTTTGGGCTAATATCCGCTTATCAGTGAGTACATACCATGTTCGTTCTTTTGTGACTGAGTTACCTCTCTCAGGATGATATTTTCAAGTTCCATCCATTTGCCTGCAAATTTCTTAAAGTCATTGTTTTTAATAGCTGAGTAGTACTCCATTATGTAAATGAACCACATTTTCTGTATCCATTCCTCTGATGAGGGACATCTGGGTTGTTTCCAGCTTCTGGCTATTATAAATATGGCTGCTATGAACTTAGTGGAGCTTGTGTCTTT
>CM052704.1:58025643-58071850 GCA_028551405.1 Uromys caudimaculatus
TTCTCGCCCTTGCCTTTTGCCATCTTATTAACTCTGATGTTAGCTGATCTTACTCTGTCTGACTGTGGCTTGTTCCTCCTGCAGGCCTCTGTATCAATACTCCTTGAAGACCAGCTCTCTCTGAGAGGTGTTTGGGTTTGGAGTGCTGTGGCACAGGGTCAGCTCTGGGGTGCAGACAAAAACCAGAAGTATCTTGTTCCCAGCTATCCCTTGGTTCCTGTGCCCTGATGGCTCTGCAAGGGTCCCTCTTGATCCAGTGAGTTTGAACAGAAGTGGTGGTTTTGCCTATGCTCGAAGGTGTGTCAGCACTCCTGGGATACCAGCTCTCTCCTGGAGCCCTGTGACCCAGGCTGAGGTCCCCAGGTCCCGGTGAGCAGCGGTGCTCGTCTTAACCCCACTCACGGCTTTTCCTTGCTCCTGGGAGAGTAACTTTCTCCCAGGGCTGCTTGTCTATGGAACCCTGGTGGCCCAGGCACGTCTCCTGCCACAGATGGAAACCGAAAGGTTCCTATGCCCAACTTTACCTCAGTCCCTGTGTCCCGCGGATTCCTGGCAGGTCCTGGTGAGCAGTGGTGCTTGTCTTAACCCCACTCATGGCTTTTCCATGCTCCTGGGAGGGTAACCTTCTCCTGGTGCTGCTTGGCTATGGGACCCTGGTGGCCCTGGCAGAGGTCTCCTGCCTCAGATGGAAACTGGAAGGTTCCTATGCCCGACTTTACCTTAGTCCCTGTGTCCCACAGGTTCTGGGCCATTCCCGGTGAGCAGTGGTACTCATCTTAACCCCACTCACGGCTTTTCCATGCTCTTGGGAGGGTAGCTTTCCCCTGGTGCTACTTGGCTATGGAACCCTGGTGGCCCAGGCCCAGGTCTCCTGCCACAGATCAATTTTTACTTCTTTATCCTGTGAAAATTTATGCTTCACGAGAGCAAAATATTGGCACCTACTTGTTTATAATTTAGCTTTAGGCTCCAAAACACTACCTGGCATATAGCAGTTGCTCAGCATCAGCAGTTGGGTGAAGACTTACGTTTTATAAGACTGTAGGAGGTGCATATGTAGAAACAGCTGCTATAAAATCATTCTTGATTATGCATTTGCGCACTAGGGGTTTTATTTATTTTGCTTTTTATTTTCTTTCATTTCGTATGTCAACATAAAATTTTTACCTGTTAGTGAGTTACATGCATACACTGTGTAATGTGCAAATCAGAGTAAATCTATCTAACATGCTGCTGGTCTTACAACAATGGGGTCTTACAACAATGGGTCTTACAACAATGGGGTCTACAGGTAACAATTATATTTTGCATATGTTCAAAAACCTTAAGGAAAGGAAGTCTGAATGTTTGTACTGGGTAGAAGTGATAAAAGTTTGAGGAAGAAATTTCTTCTTTATACGCAGTCGTATTTAATAATTGTGAAGTCGGGTTACGAAGATACATGATCACCCTGGTGACACGGAGGAGGAGGAGGTAGGTTTGGAGAGGCTTATCACTTGTCTAATGTCACAAAGCAAGGAAGTCAGACTAGATAGCAAAAAATCTGCTGGATTCCATAGTCTAAGCTTCAGCCATGAGTGAGAGAAGCGGGCACGAAAACTTTAGAAAACAAAACAACTATTTGTCGTGGGCTGCAGGCAATTCAGTTTTTCTTCCCTGTACGTTCTCATGCCGAATTTTCTTCATTGCCTAAAATGAGGAGACTTCTTATTTAATTTTAGAGTAAGGCATGGATGCTCTTGAAGACGTGGAGAGAAGCAAGAAGTTTTCTCTGACTTCTGAGGACCACTTCTTGCTCCTCCCAGGGCTTGGTTATACAGGAAACAGCTGCCTGCCTGTCCTTGTTGTGACTGTCCTGAGGACAGGCAGCATTAGGCTAGTTACTCTTGAACACTTCCTTGCTCTGAGATGAGAAGTGCTGTTGGTGAGTGGCAGTGTCCAGGACACTGGCTCATAGCCTCTCACAGTTCAGATGTTCCATGCGCTTGCCTCGGAAAGCTGCATGACATTTTCTAGTCATATTTGGCCCGGCTTGTCTTCCTCATAGGATAGAGAGATTGTACTCGGATTTTATTCTCTCTCTCTTTTAAAATCAGCACAGTATTTGGGGTATACAAGATTGTCTAGCTCTTCTACTTTAGAATAAAATTAGGTCTCAGGAGCTCCAATCTTTTTGCAAAAAGGAAATGGGAAGGAGGAAAGGAACAGTAAACTGATGATTTTTTGGGTCAGCTTGAGGTTCTTTCTTTCTTTCTTTTAACTGTGTGCCAGCAACTGTGATGTACCTACTGTGTATAAACCAAAGGCCTTCCCCATGCTCTACCCTACACTATCAATGAAATGGAGGAGTTTCCTTTGGCACAGGCTGGGATGGGGGCAATTAGAAGGGTTGAATTAATGTGTTTAAACCTTTGGTGTGCCACCCGCTTCTGAATAGGTCAAGCAGCTGACTGTTTCCCGCAGAGAAGAGCTCTACAAGATTCAAGCAAGGGGTGGTTGAGTTTCCAGCTAGGTGAGGAAAGTTGTAGATTTCAAACATCCCAGGCCCTTTCAAAGGGCTTTCAGCAATTCCTGGCATGTCTGGACACTCCCTTCAGAATTCCTGAGGGCTCTGTTGTTCAGGCTTGTTCAGAATGAGTTAAGGGGGCTTTCTAGGTGCTTGTAAATGAGTTGTTTTCTTCAAGAGCACCACACTGACTTTTAAATTATAAGCAACCCTGATCATCACCATCTCTGTGACTTGACTTGGATGAAATGGGGGCTTGCAAATGAGAGTTCTGGTTTTAAGCCTGAAATGTGGCTCAGTAGATTCCATCTTGACCTCTCCTGATGATGAGGAATCCGCAGGGATGTGGTACACTTTATTCAGTTTAGCAGTGATAGAAATTGCCAGTGACTGAGATCCAAACAACTTTAGTGACATTTTAAAAAAAAATCATCTCTGCACACACAGTTGAAGAAGTGACATTTGCTTAAAGACACCTTGTGAGGCTATGTGTGAATGAATGTGTGACCCCTTCCCAAGAGCACTGCTGTGCTTGCATGCTTCTATCAGAAAAGAAAAACAGAAATGAAACACTTCTTTCTCCTGCTTTCCTTCTTTGGTGACTCCAGAAATTGATCCGAAGCATCCATTTTCTCTTTGAAATTTGTGACTTCTAAAAATTCTCCCCACCCCCGACATCCTGATGTAGCCTCAGAAAATCAGACAGCTGTTATTACAAACAGAGACCGCTCTGCTAAGACCTTGAATAGACAATTATAAATGTCTGGATTCTTTCCTTTCTTGTGGCGGCTGCTTTTTAGATGTGGAATAAAACCATACTAAACCAGAGGATGCTTGAGTAGTAGTTAGTAGCCTATTCCTACCACATTCATAAATCTTGTTAAATTTTCTTTCACTGTCTACAGTAACTTTCCACTTCATAATACTTATAACTGACCAGGAGTGTCATTTATATAAAAGTCTTAAAACTTGTGAAGACACAGGGACTATGAAATTTGGTTACGAAGTGTCCCACATCCGACAGGTGAGAGAGGGGGTGAGTTAGTGAGTGACCTTCCCAAGGACATTTGCGACTTAATATGGCAGCATGCTGAGTGAACTGTTTGCTTTTCTGATTCTGTAGATGGCCGACCTCGCCCTCTCATTCTCTGGGACTCCTCTCTAGCAGCTGCAAGCAACGACAGCCATTCTTCTGTTAAGGTCACCTGGGGAACTTATCAGCAGTTGCTAAAACAGAAGTGCTGGCTGAATGGCCGGGTTCCCAGACCTGAGTGGGGCTGCACTGAAATCCATCACCATGAGTGGTCCAAGATGGCACTCTTTGATTTTTTGTTACAGGTAAGTTTATCCAATCCCCTGTGGTGATCTTAGACTGAGAGTGTTGTAAGGCCTCATAGGAAACTTCAGCCACTGGAGTGTCTATGAAGTTGTAGTTTAAGTTCTCATACCGTTACATTGTCATTGGGAGAGAATTTAGAACTTACAAGTCTCAGAACACTTGTAAAAACATCCTCCTTTTTGTAAGTACCTTTTATATATGTGTGTCTGACTGGAAGGAAGGAAACAGATAGGAGCAGAAACATAGAATCCTCTGAGGCTATATAGAGACTTCAAGTCCAGTCTAGTGTACATGACCTTCTGTTTTAAAAACAAAACAAAACAAAAAATAGAAAAAATGCTAGCTTAGTCACTAAGGGGATGAACTCTTGACCTAGAGAATGGCCTGTGGTGTCAGTGATGCAGAGTGGATAGTGAAGACTAAGCCAGCGTGCAGGCCATTTAATGGAGTGCAGAGGCAGCCCACAGTCACCTGGTATGCTACCTTGAACAATGTCTGAGGTATAGATAGGTTATGTATTATGTATGTAATCTTACTTGTACACTTAATATATGAAGGCTGTGAAGTAAGCTCCCTTTCTCTATATTGCATGTAGGGAATCTGAGGCATGGAAACCGTATGTATTCTGACAGCTTTCTTGCAAGCTGACAGATTAGTCCACTGCAGAATGACTGATGCTAGTAAAGTCATGAAACCCTTGGGTCTGACACATGTGAATTTCACGCTTAGGAGAGAGCCACTGGGATCCACTTCATGCTTCCTTGCATCTCTAGTTGCATTGAGGTGATACAGCAGTGTTCTAGAGAATGCTTCTGATGATGTATTTGCTTCTGACATGGAACCCTAAGCTCAGAATCTCCAGTCTTCCTATTGGCTGTTAATATTTGCCTTAGGAGGATATGTGATTTTAGTATTTTGGTAAGGAAGCAAATATCCCCTACATTCCAGAGTAAGACCCATTTGTATCTTCCAGAGCAGTTTATCACATCAACAAGTGTAACAATTAGTGTTGCAGAGGGTTTGAAGGACAGCTCCATGACAGAGCACTTGCCTTCGATGGGTGAAAATGTGAGGATATCCTCACTGTCACAGAGGCCAAACCAAACAAGACAAAACCCAAAACCGAAGAGCAAGCTTAGTGTGCTGTGCAGAAATGCCCACGGAGAATTGTCTTTCAACAAAGAATCATCTTGAAGCTTGTAGCTGATAGATATAAGAACTTACCTATAGCAAATAAAGGACAGATCTCTATCTTGATTATCTAGTGTTATATATTTTAAATCTGAAACCCTCAAGTAAATCTCATTCTGACCTAAGTTCATTTATTATTCAATCAAGGAGAGTAAACACACACACACACACACACACACACACACACACACACACACCACGCATCCTATGATCATTATATTATAAAAGTAGTATAAAATAATTATGCCCACTACCACGCTCCAAAACTTTTTGGCCTTTGTTTTCTTCTAGAAGTGAGTGTAATGGTTAGGCAAATATAGTATATGAAATAAAAGCTAGATCCATATCAGAATTGGTGACTAAATATTAGTTCCAATTGTTCTGAGGTCAAAAGAGGGAGAACACGTGCCACAAAATAGTGAAGAGAAAGCATTTGAGTAGAAGTTTAGGTGGTAAAAATAGGAGGCTGTAGAAAAGCCTGAGAAGAACATGGGTGTGAAGACATTTCACAGTATTTAATCATCTGAAATAGGCCATTCAAAGCAGAGTCTTTGTTTAAGCAAGTATTGGGGCCTTCCTGCTTTTGGACGTAGGAAGTTGCAAAAAGGAAGGACTCCTTTACACAACGTGTGCTGACTATGTTGCTCCACTGTTCATCACCCTAACCGAGCCAGAACAAAGTTCAAGCGATGTAGTTTAGTGTCTGAGAGCACTGGCAGCTTTCACCCATGCAGGGACACAGTCTGCTGCCTTGAGGATAGGTGTGAGCACATGAAGTCATCACTGTGACTTTTAAATGAGCAGAAATATTCCATATACTTTGGAATAATAATACAGTTAAGCTACCACTCACAGAACATTTACTTTGTGTATTTGGTTCTAGGCACTCCTATACTAAGCACTAAGATAGTAATTTAGGAACTAAGTATGATTGTTATTTATATGTTAGAGATGAAGAAGCTGAAGCAAGCATAAGTTTGGTAATCTTGCCAGGGTCACATGTTCACTAGTTCCTGGAGTCAAACCAGAAGTTCTGCTTTAAAAATCAAGCCTTCTTGATTCTTAAAGGGAACAACTGTACCTTCATCTCTTAGACAGAAAAGAGTACCATCTCCAGTCACTTTTCCAAGTGAAAAAAAACTAGGAGCCAGATGTGTGCTTCTGTGAGGGACACATGGCTAGTGACCAACATCTTGATATCTCTTGAGTTGCTTTCTTGAAGGAATCACTCATTGGCTCCTGTCTTAGCTCAAGGCTTTGTCCCTTCTTACTTAGATGGCCCTCTTTAGCCCCTCAAACTGTATGAGGCAAGCTCACTTAAGGCAGAGGTTGGATGTTTGCAGGGTGTGGCTCTTTCTGCTTCTGTAGTCTATGCTGTTGCTCCGTCTGCCTATGGTTGGAAGGTTTTCCTCCTTGATAATTCATGAGGAAGAAGTCTGGGCACGGATTTATCACATCTTGCTCAAACTGTAACATCAAGTGGAAGCTCTCAACTCTGGTTTAAAAGCTCTGTATATAAAGCTCAGAAATACCATTTATTAATGGTTAATTTAACTAGTATTTGCTCACACACATATATTATATTATATATATATATATATATATATATATATATATATATATTCTCTCGTGTGCTGTGTGAACATCACATGTCAATAAAATTCTTATGTAGGATTAAAAGGTGGGGCATCTGGCAGAGAGAGAGAGAGAGAGAGAGAGAGAGAGAGAGAGAGAGAGAGAGATCGGACTCTTCCCCGACTCAGAGGAAGTCAGACATATGAAACTGAGGAGAGGTAACTAGCCATGTGGCAGACATAGAATAGTATAAATGGGTTAAATATGTTAGGAGCTAGTGGGAACAAGCCTAGCTTATGGTTAGGCATTTTTAAGTAAATAATGAGCCTTTGTGTTGTTATTTGGGAACTGGAACATGAGTGGAAACGCCCACAGTTACATATACATGCATTCATATACACATACACATATGTAAATGGCATCTGTTGGGGGGGGATTACAGTTTTTCTTTACCTTTCACTATTTATTTCTAACAGTGAACAGGCAAGAGGCTAGTTTCCTTTAGATAGTGCATCATTTTACCATTTTATATGTCAGGTCTAATAGGTCCTACCTCTTCCCAACTGTGGGAAGCAGAAGGCAACATGACGTTTCTGCCAATCAGATGAAGGGTGATGAGGTCTCATTTGCATTTTTCAGTTTTACATTATGTGTGAGATTGAGAATATTATACATTCAGGTATTTTGTTTGGTTTCAGTAAATCTCTTGTTCAAACTATTGACATTTTATAACTTTCCTTATTGACTAAAAACTTTGTATATTATGAAAAGGAGCCCTATTCATGTCTGCATCAGTCAACTTTCTGTGACATAAACAGAGAGCTGAGATAATTAACTTATGAAGAGAAAAGACTTACCATGGTTCTCAGTTTTTAATGTTGCAGGCTGTGATTGGTCAGTCCCATTGCTTTGGGCCTATGATAGGGTGGTAGATTGTGGCCAAAGTGAGTGGCCGAACAAACCTGCTTATCTCATGGACAGTAAATAGATGAGAGAACAGAGAGGGCCAGCCTGCCACAAACTCGTTTATGTTCCCTCAGGAGAGATGAATGAACCTTTGTCACCTGGGATATATCAAAGAAATGATCTATCCAAATCCGGCTTGGTAAGCCAATGTGTTTGCTGAGCTTCTAGGTAAGTGTAGGTAAGGGAGTGGTCACTTACAATGGCGACAAAACCAATACATCACTAAAAAGTGCCCCCTCTTCATGGGTAAAGCCTGTGGAAGCTGCATTATGAAGTTCAGCCCAGCTAAGTGTCTACCTCTTATGTATTCTAGTACCTCTCAAGATCATGTGCAGCCTGGGGACACAAGTTGGTTATGACAGTGTTGTTCAACTTTTTTCCTAGGGAGACATGAACAACTTCTATTCAATCCATTTAGGGCATCAATGGCAGATTGAAGAATCAATTCACCCAAGTCTAACTTTACAAACCAGTGAGTTCACTGGGGTTACTACAGATGCATAGGTGAAGTATTAAAGAAACACGTCTGACTCAAAGGCAGTTGTATCACTGAAAAGCCCAGCCCAGCATGGGTTAGGACTCATGGAAGCTGCATGCCTGGAGCTCTCTGTGGGACTTGGCAGTTCCATCCACAAGAGTCTCTTCTTTCTCCGGAGATTGTTTACTGTTTACATGACCCCTGGGAAAGGCCTTGCGACTCCTACCCCAAGTCTCTTGGGTGTCATTAGCTTCCCCATCGTTTCCCGCTCCCCACAGGAATGAATGCTACAATTCAGAGGACCTATTTGCCTAATAATGTTCTCCTTCATTTCCTTCAGCTCTAACGCCCTTTCTTCCACATTCCATGGTATTCCCTGGGCTTTGGTGGGGGTGATATAGATATGTTGGAATTTTCTTCTATTTATGACTGACCATTGAGTCCTTATGCACAGAAGCAGTCACTTGTTTGCAGCAGGTAGGCCAGGTATGAGACATAGTATCTATCACTCATAGCAACAACAGAACTTTTCCTCGTAGGTCAAACCTGACAGCATCAGTCATCTGTGGGTATAAATAGAAACACTTAGAAGGCAATTTGACAGGCATGCTATATCCTTTGAACTAAGCAGCAGCACCAGGGCCTATCAGCTCTCCAGCCACAGGGCTTCGCCTTAGTTTATTACCAACATGAGTTCTCTTCTCTGGTGACAGCCTTAAATCAAGTTGGAAATCAAGACAAGTAGTTCATTGAACCTGTTATGCCACATTTTGCATGATATGCTGGTAGTGTAGTATGTAGAGTCCATAACTGAACAGGGGTTTTGGCAGCAGTTCCCTCTGAACCACTTGTACAGGACTTCCTAGAACTATAAAGCCAGGCAATATGGAAGGAGCATCTGTCTTAGTTCCAGCTTGAGTTTTTAATATCCTAAAACCAAAATGTGAAAGTCTTCAGCAACAGGGTCTTAGTCTCCAGGAATCGTCTCTGAAGGAAAATTGCAGAACATTTTTATAGGATGGGAACAGAAAGCAAGGGGGGTTGAAGTGGGCTGTTGCATTGACCAATCATATTTTGACACAAGGGGTGAAGCAAGGAAGTTCACATTGATGACTGGGCCTTATCCAAGTCACCTGGTTTCAGGGTCTTTGAGTCAGCTGCTGTAGCTGGACTCTGACCAGGAATTTTACAACGATAAGGGAACAAAGGGCAAGTTGCACCTAGTCAGTTGAGTCAAGACAAGTAACACATTTATGACTTGTGTGGCTTAGTTTAGATAACGGGATAGCAGCATCTTCTCTCTTTACATCCTTTACTGATTAACAGATGAACCTGAAACATCTGAAGAAGCAGGATAGGCGCTAGATTCCGGGACCTGGCAATACAAACTCAGTTTTGATCCTGCCAGCAAGTCAGAATTCATTCCTGAGATGGCTAAATTTAGGAAACTGTCTCCTGACACCTAGCCGACAGTTTATAGGTCTAAGCCATACTTATATGTAACTGCCAACTTCACATAGCTTCAAATCCTGCAAAGAGTCTCAGTTGAGTAGCTTTCTTTATCAGGTGGTCTGTGGACTTGTCTATGAGGGATTTTCTTGATCATTAATGGATGTAAGGTGGCCCTGAGCTAAGAAAGCTAGCCAAGTATAAACCTGAGAGTGAGCCATAGGGCGAGCTGGCAAACAGCATTTCTCTGTAGTTCCTGTATTGAGTTCCTCTTGACTTTTCTCAGTGATGGAGTGGGACCGGGAGAGATAAGATGAAACATACCCTTTCCTCTCCTAAGTTGCTTTTGGTCAGAGTGTCTATCATAGCAACAGAGAAGTAATTGGGATAGGAGGTAATTTATTCCTGGCACAAAGGTTTTAATTTAGTAATTTATGGATTCTGAGTGGCTTTTCCCACTCAGATAGAGTGCCTTCACTTAGAATCTTCAACATCTGTTTTCACTTTTCTTTAGATGTGTCTCCAAATTTGTAACATATTCAAGACACCCAAGGACATTATGTAATGAAACCTTTTTACAGAGGGCAACATGTCTTAAGGCTTACCACTGTCCACTTTAAGCAAGTGCCAATTGGTCTTCGGATTTAGCAGCTAGACTTATACTTTTCAAAAGTAGGGAAATCCTTTATAAAAGCATTAAAAGATCTTACAACTTGTATCAGTTGTTTTATAAAAAAGAGTAATGTTGAATAGAGCAGAATGGATGGCAGGCATGGCCATATTTAGCCTTCTTTAATCCACTCATTCTGCATAAACTGTCTTTCTTCCTGTGGCCACTATGTATCTCTCCATGTTCGATGGTTTGTACCGGGCTGCCTTGCACTGCTTGACTCACCTGGGTTATGTCTGCACCCTCACCTGCTGCTCAAGGCAGTGCCATGGCTGTTATCAATCTGTCATCCATATTTGCTGCTGCTGAAGAAATCGTGGGCTGGGTTGCTGTGTTAGTTGAGTTTCCATTGCTGTGGAGAGACACCATGACCAAGGTAACTCTTATAAAGGACAACATTTAATTGGGGCTGGCTTATAGGTTCAGAGGTTCAGTCCATTATCATCAAGACAGGAAGCATGGCAGCACTGGAGGATCTGAGAGTTCTACATCTCGTTCCAAAGGAAGCCAAGAGCTTCCTGGCTTCCAAGCAGCTAGGAGGAAGGTCTCAAGCCTACCCCTACAGTGGCACACTTTCGCCAACAAGGCCATGCCCCTAATAGTACCACTCCCTGGGCCAAACACATTCAAACCACCACAGTGTTACAGTTTCCACCCCCAGTACCTTTTCTCATTGGGAGAAATGTCCACAGAATACTCTGGAGGAGGCAATAATAGCCTGCTTCTAAGACAAACAATCTTTTCTAACCGTACCACTCTGTCTTGCATTCTGTCTCTCATGCCTTTGGTTCACGCTGCTTTGTCCTTAAAGCATTCCCAAGGCTCCCTCCACAGCATGCGGCTTCTGTTAAATTTTACCTGAGGAACTCTGGCTTTTCACAAATCTCATCACACTGGATATTGATTAGTTGTCCTGGACACACCCCTCTGTGTAATTCCCAGTTTAAATTTTTAAGCCACTCAGATCTACTAGAATGTCTTGGACCTCATCAAGATCATGCCTCACCTGTGGCTCAGTAAAGTAACAGAGTCCCACTGGAAATTAATTTCTTTGTTAGCTCTTCAGCAAACCTATACCCATTAGGCTTGGTGAACAAACACTGAATGTCGTCTCCCTCACTCCCAGTTTCCTCAGTAATAATATTATTCCTCTCTTGTCTTCTAGTCCATGGTATTCATGGGGACCCCCTTTAACTGTAACCATGTGTTGAAGTCAGTTCACTGTGGACGACTTCACTGTACGGTCTCAAGGGAGTGTGAGTCATTAGTTACTCAAGTGTCTTCATACCTTTGGCCCCCAGACTGATGGCATTCATTCTCATTTCCCATGACCTCATAAGCCTTATAACACAGGCTATGAGGGCTTCTTTTATTTCTTGTTTAAAGATGTTTTTCACAATTAAGCATTACAGTTACAGAATTTCCTCATATTATGGTTTCTTGTATAATTCTTTAGTAATGCTCCCTCCTGAGTACATGCTGAGTCCGGATTTTCCTCTTCCTCTGTATTAAGGGTTAGACTGGTGCTGAGGGACATCATACATCACTTCTTCCTCGCTCTCTCCCTCCACATTGATTGACTCTGCTTTGGAGGTAAGGTTTTTAGATCTCAGGAATGGGTGTTTAGCAAGCTACTAATTTTTATCCTTTATTTGTGTCTGTAAGAAATGGCAAGCTACCACCTCTTCCTTGTCCTCTGTTTTTTCATTATGTCTTTCAAATTGGAGGCTAATTTGAAGGACAACTCCAACAAGTCCTTTTATTGTAAGTGTTTCTTTGTCTGGGCAGATTGCTAAGCCTCAGTTGTATGTTTTATTGCCCTGCCCCCAAGACCATGGATCCCCCACAACTGTTTATGATTCTAAAGTATGCGTGCATCTTTCGGAGACCGTGCTGTAGTCTCTAGTCGGTCAGGCAACTTGGGCTTCTGCTTGAACTCGCACAGTACGTGTGTCTCAGTCTTGGAGGCACACTGCTCTGTGCCACACAGAGAAAGAGAGTCACCTTGACTTTCCCCCAAGGGTGCTCAACCTTGCTTGGGGTTTAGGAGCTAGCTCCTACTATGTGGTAGGAGAAAAGGGCCTGTGGTGAAGGTTCCAAGTAGATAACACATGTAACACAGCGTGGATTTAGGGTTAAAACTGGGAGCCGGGAACACTAGGGTTAAGACACAGAGAAACTTGCTTTGGGGTATGAGGCAGCCAAGTGGACCAGATAAGAGGAAGAACAGGGCTCTTGGCCAACTATAACAAGCTGGTGCCCCCATCCTGAAGCTTTTGAGAAACAAAGGTAAGACTTGATTGCCTTTTCACATCCTCTTGCTCTGAAATGCAGCTAATCTAAATTGAAACTGAGCATGGCTTCTCATGAGAACCTTTCACCTAAGAGATGGCTCCAGCTGACCCCGCTGACAAGTAGTTAAATAAAAAGCTGTGACAGAGTTAACTCTGCTGTGATAAAGCTACATGTTGATCATGTAAATGTGAGAACATTAACAGTAGATGAGACATTGCAGTGTCAGAGGAAACAACAGCAGCCAGTGATTAGGTTAGCAGTCAAGTTAGTATCTGTCGGCACAAATCACAGATTTCAGAGAGGGGCTTTAACCACATCTATCTGGATGTCTTGTGCATGTTTAGATCATGTTTTAGGCTCATTATCACCTCCATGGTTGACCAGGAAAACTTGTACAGTACGGGGGTGCTTTACTGAGTTGGTCCATTATAGCCCAGAGAGCCAATCAATCTCACTGAAATTACCTTGTCATTTCTCCAGTTTTTACGATAGGCCTATAAAAACCCCAGACAGGGGAGGTTTTGACATCTTTTTTTCTCTCTTGGAAATCCCTCCCACTCTTGAGAGTTTCCTCTCATTATCCCCTCAATTTCTCATTTTTCCCCCCACTGTCATTCCAAATAAAGCTTGATTCTGCTTTGTATGTTCCCATGAGAGTTTGTATTTTTAAACTCTAGTAGTGAGTGTGAGAAAATAAATGTGAAGCACTGTCTCAGAGTGCTAACACCTTAGGTCCTTGGATTATACACGACAGGAGTGTAAAAGATTCCATTGTTTTAATCCCCCTCTATCAGATGCATTCGTGATTTCTCTCCTTCATTAAGTTTCATGCAGTTGCCACTATAGCATGGTAGTAGGTCATCCCCATAGGAAAAATGTAGCATGTTACATTACTCTTGTGGATGCTTCACTTATAGGTGGATGAGCCTCAAGTACATGTCTTATCACCCATTGTAATTGCTGCCCAAATGCTCATCCCAGCCCTTCTCTGGTTTAGTCGTCTTTGGGTACCAGCTATCTTGTGTGACTTTTTCTGGATAGATGAGAACAAATGTCCGTGTATCTTAGATAGGCCATTAGTGACAGTTGAAAGAAATGATTCTATGTAACTTTTGCTTGTCAAATCAATTAATTTATTGGAGTTGCTTGTAGAAACATGGCCAATCCAAAGGCAGTCGAACCACCAAAAAGCTCACAGTCACGTGGATGATGGACTCATGAAAGCAGCATCCCTGGAACCCAATGCCCAATTCAAAGGCAGCGAAGGGTGCCTTTCTCCAGCCGCTGTTTACTGCTCATACAACCCTGGGAAGGTGCTTTGTAGGTCTTGTACTTAATTGTAAGTTTCATGAACTTCCTTTGCTTAGTAGGTCTCATTAGCTTCCCCAGTCTTTGTCTTCTCTCCAGGAGGGAATGTTTCAATGAGAAGAAATTGGTTTCATAAAAGGCTGGAATCCCAAGCCAAGATTCTCTCTCTCCCTGCTACTAAGGAGTGTAAATAGACCCATTGCTAGCACCAGAGACTGAGCGATCATTGTGCTGTTTTGCTTATTTCATTATTATGACTAAGAGGCCAAAGTTCTTTCATCACCACAATGTTGTGCCCGGAGAGAGCAGCTATGCTAGACTATTTCCAGTGAGTTGACACCTTGCCTGTGATGTACACAAGGTTCATTACTTCCCAGTAGCACATCACTGGGACTAATCCATCTATGCTTGGGCCTTTAAGAGACGTTCTATATTACTGTAATATTTTCCTCTTGATTCTTCTAATACCAAAGGAGCCATTTTACATTTTATGTAAGGTCATTTATAATTGGTTCTTTCACTTTTTGTATTTAGCATCATAAATTGTTGACAGAAATTAGAGTTTATGAAACAAAGTCTATATAAACAGACCCATTTCACAAGTGCCATCTTAATTAATATTTTTGTATAAAATTTTTCTATTCAATAACATGGAGGTTGGTTTTTAATCAGAAACATGCCTGACAAAAGCGGTGCTTGGGAATGCCGAGAATGGATTTTGCGAACAGTTTTAGACAAGTTATGCCTGGAGCAAGCTATAGTCACTTGCTCTGTGATGCTCGAGCAAGAGCCAGGGAACACAGAATGGTTGTTATTCTCTGCATACAGTGCTCATTTGTTTCACCCAGTTAACAAATGTATAATTCAGAAAGGCTGAACCATATTACTGACTCTGTAAATTGCAAAGGAGCCACAAGCCATCTTTACATCTCTACATGTGGGGTAATGAACTGCACAGATCTAAACTTATCACCATAGGGATGACAAAACAAAGAATTCTAGAAAATGCTTTGTGTTTCTAAGGTTTGTCCCAATTTCTCTCAAAAGATTAGATAAAATAACAGGACTGACTTTAGCATACAAGAACCACATTTCCTGAACTAGGAGCCTCTACTGTAGTGTTAAAAACTGAGAATGAATTAGTCTGCAGAATCTGGATGCCAACCATGCTGCAGTCATTTCTTAGCCTTGAGAAATCACTTACGCTTTTTTCTCCTCGGTTTCTCCATCTGTAAAATAGGATACTCATACTGCATAGAGGGCTAATGAAAGAGCAGATTACTTTTAGATACATACCTTTGTGTATTTAGAATGGTGCGTGAAACATATTCAGTAACTATTATTCATTAGTTATGCAAATTAAACACCTAGAAATTCAAAGATGTACATAAGAGGTAAGGAAATTGATGTCCCTATTATTTTATTCATTAAATTGCAAGTCATTTACAGATAATTTAATTTATTGAATGATTATGAACTGTTATACATTCCTTCTAGGTCTTTTCTTATTGTGGTTTAATTCTTTTTGAAAATTCTGTCTTTTCTTATAAACTCTGAATTTCTCAAGGGCAAGTTTTTGTCTTATTTGACTTGTAACCTTTCTGTATCAGCCAAATGTTTAGAAATGCTACAGCACTTAGTCCACTGTTTGTTGGTCAAGGAAATACTTAATCATATTAAAATAATAAGTCTGAAGTGTCAAATTAGGATTGTTACAAATGACAGAAAAACTGCTTGCAACACAGAAAATAAGTAATGTTAAAGAAAGGGAATTAGAAAAAATAAATGGGAGAATCTAATGAATGGAAATGTTTGACATCTCATTTGATGGACTTACATTTTCTGAGTCTATTTGTTGAATGAGAAATTAATGAATGACTGTTTACAGTAAGGGGATAGTAGTTGTGTATTCAGAAATATTTGCTTTCACTATTACTAAAACATTATAACATCTTTCTTTCCACTTAGACCTTTTCCAGTTCTTTCTTGTCCTAGACACAGAGGGGGTTTAATGTTGTACATAAAAAAGTTGAAAGAGATGATATCCTGCCTCCAGAGTTATACAATTTAATATGAGAGAAAGATAACCATAGTAGAATATATCAGGCACCACAATTAAGTCTTAAATCTTATGGAAAGAAACAGGAAGCCATGAATTATTCTCAAATGGTTGGCTCAGGATGAAGTTATGGAGTTTGGCATTTAATCCAGAAAAGCAGGACTCCGTAGGAAAAGATTTCAATGGAGAAGAATCTTAAGAAAGAGCTCAAAGTGTGAAAAAGTACCTTGAATGTGAAAATGATGCCCAAAGACACTTCCTGTTTTCCGAATGTAGTTTTTGCGTAGATGGCTGTGAGTAGTGAACCCATGGTGATAAAGTCAACGATTAGCCACACTTTCCTGTCCTGACAGCTGTCTCCTCCAGTTACCATTTCATCTGCTGCCTAAGGAATTTGCTCCAGGATGACCTCTATAGAATTCCCCTTGCTTTGATCTTTGTAGTTGAAAGTAAAAATTCTAACCATCTTCTCTCTCTCTCTCTCTCTCTCTCTCTCTCTCTCTCTCTCTCTCTCTCTCTGTGTGTGTGTGGTGCATGCACACTGCACACATGCATATCTATGTGTGGGTGCCTATGTTCTAATATGTGGAGATGTTCACTAGCTGGCCAGTTAGCTGCTGAGGTTTTCCTGCCTCTCCCTGCCAGCACTGGGATTACAAATGTGTGCCATCCTGACTTCCCATGTGGGTGCTTGGGTCCTCATGTGTGCTTACACACTTTACTCAGTGGGCCTTCTTTCCAGTCTTCCACCCTCAACCATCTTTTATATAAGAGAGAATTTATTACCTTTTGCAAAACAAAGTTTTATTCTTTTTGACCACTCTCTGCCAGGCAAAGAAAGATTCTGCTTATGGGCCCTTGATAGTTCATAAAGGACTCTCAAGCATCCCTCTTCTCTCCTGCTTTCTCAGAGACCAAGGTTCTCACTTGCAGACATCAGGAGCCAGTGAAGAAGACTTGTCACAGGTGGGCATTCTGGTGGCAGAAGGTAGAGTAGTCTAAGGTTCCAGACATCGAAACTTAATACAGTTTGGCTTAGTTTTTGTTGTTCGTGAGAATTGGAGCATTATCAATTTAAATGACCTCTGGCTATGTATATATTGGCAAGTTCAAACAAATGGTGCAGTTTCTCATTTGCTTGAGAGCAAATAGTGAGGGATGATGGCCTCAAATTTTGTCTTGGGAACAAGTAGGAAGGGAAGTCTGGGATTAGCTTCATATAGTGGATAGCTATCGTGATGAATTGTCTTAGGTCTACAAGGTGGAGAGAGAGAGAGAGAGAGAGAGAGAGAGAGAGAGAAGCAAAGAGGTTGCAGAGCTATATATTTCTCCTTCTCATTGTTCCTTAATATAGCATCCCAATTCTCTTAAGAGGAATATGAAATAATCATAGGTCCTTTACTCAGGTAAAGGATGCAGGGACTATGCTTTTCTAAACATTAAAAATGACTGAGGTTCATACATGTGTCATGTATTCTCCAGGACCAGTGCCTTACGAGGAGCTATTAGCAGGCAATAGCTTCTGGGGAAAGGAGAACCATCTTTTTTTTTTTTTTTTTTTTTTTTTTTTGAGAGTGTGGCAATTGGCAGGTCTCTCCTGCCCCAATACATGATCAGACCCCCATGCTCATATTAGCAGTACTCTTTGAACTTAGTGGGTTATCGACAAGCAAACAAATGAGAAATGAAATTGTAAGGGGGCCATGTTGGAGGGCAAATGGGGGAAACTGGAGTGGGGAATGGGGGCTGGATATAATTTTGTTTCATTATACACATGGATGATTTTTTTTAGAGAAAAAGAAACATTATTTTTAAAAACTGACCAAACTTCATAGGGAGGGACATGCCAAACACTGACCTTTATTATGGTTATTTTAGATTTATAATACTGTCTCATTTCATCAGTGAAATTCAAGAGAAATTATTTCAACATGATTGATGCTTCTTAGTACACTTAATGGTTGTGCTTAGGAAGATAATGATGTTATCTTGTTTAAGAATTCTTCCCAAGATCTCCCCTTCTTTTAAACTTATCTTGTGAAATTGCAATTTCATTGTAATATCTAGTACTGTTTTGAATACCTGGGTGGAGCGCCCAGAAACTTGGTGTTTATGAGGCACCCACATGTTTTTCTTTTTACTATTTAGAAAAGTAGAAGATTGGAAATGATTTAGAGGAAAGAATACTTAATGTTATTGCTTAAAAGAACAAGAAACAGGTTTTTTGGCATTAGATGAAATGGATAAACCATGGAAGAACCATTGCTATGAGGAAGGTTTGGGGCTAGTTTATGTTAGTTCTAACAAGATTTGACTTTATTCATTTTTTTCTTTTTGAGCTGAGTCTTGCTATGCACCCATGATAGCCTGAACCCTCCAGTCTGGTCACCTCAGCCTCCTGAGTGTGGGATTACAGGTGTTCCCATTACGCCCAGCTCACTAATTATCAATTACTCCATTACAGTACATTTGATTCATGACAGTTGACTTATAAGTAAATCACACAATCAGTTAGGCATTATTTTTATGCATGCCTAGTTAAAGAATTTGCTTTCAGTAGCAGCCAGTCCCCCAGGTTCTCACACTGCTTGGGGGTATTTTCATCGACTCATCACTGATGGCTTCCTCTCTTGACCTGCCTGTTTTGCTTCATTGCATGCCTATGTTAAATCTAGAGGTTTCTACATTCAGAGTCATCTTTTTTAGCCTTCCTTTGCTTAGTGCCTCACAGTAAAGCAATAGCTAATTTTGACAGTTCTTCAAAATGACTCCCATACGCCTACCTATCTCTCCTTCCTGTCAGTGCACCTTAATCAGACTCTCTCCCGATGAGTCAGATGCCATCTAGGGCTCCCAACTGATCTCCTTGTCTTTCTCAACTGCCATTCACTGTGCAAACCGCCACTGAATCGACCTCTCAGAAAACTAAAATAATCCGTAAGGATCCATTTAATTGGACAGTGACGTTTAAATGCCTGAGGGCTTTTAGAGTTATTATGGAAGCCAGAGTTACAGCTGAGTGATGCAAGACATGATTAGCGTGTGTGAGGCCCTAGCACCTATCCTCAGGACCAAAGTGAATGAAGACATAAGGTGATTAAATGAAAAAACACCAGAAATATGCAAGTACGTAAGGCATTATAACGAACCTTCGAGTATCCGTCCACAATTCCGAGCTCATGACAGTCTTGTTCCTTCTTTAATGCTATCCATTTCCTATGTTCTGTATTAATTTGAAGGAAGTCACAGACATTGTATAATTAACTGTATGTATTTCAGCATACATCAGTACAAGATTAAAAACATATAAGTATATTATTATTAACACACCTCAAATTATTAATAGTTCCTGTCATATACCAAAGCTTTTAGTTTGTTTTGTAAATGGCATATGTATATACTTCAATTTGTTTGAAAACAGGATTTTAATAAAACCTATGCGATGTGATCAATTGGGATCTTAATATGTAAACTCCCAGACTCGAAGCCTACATCTTTTTGTTTATTTTTATTTAGTTTTTGATTCCATTTGCAAGAGCATGTAAGGCCACTTTCTTTGGGCCTGTTGTGCAGGCCCAAGAGGGTGGGCTCTCATTTTTATATAGACAGGAAGACTGCAACGAACACCTCTGGATGTACTGGATAACTAACGGGCCCTTGATCTATAGACCAAAGCAAATCAACATTTCACTCTTGGATTCTCTTAGTTGGGGGGGGTCTCTGTTTTTTTTTAAAGTACAAAACCATGTGGCCTAACAAAGCGGGACACAACATTCCCTCTTTCCGAGTGATCTTGTTAATCTTTTTGCATCTTCAGACTTGACTCCTGCCCTCTTCCTCATGCTCCACTCTTGTATCTTCTTCCAGGTATGATCCCTCTCATGAAACCAACATGGGCTAGCTGGAAACCCCTACATATGCATACATCCATGAGTTTATATGTAGTAAGAGGATATGTGAGCAATTTTTAAAGGTGGCCCACTGCACATTCAGGTGACTACATTTTTCTGCACCTTCCTATTTCCATACCTTTAACAACTAAGGAAGGACGGGAAGGCTGAAGGGAATACCAGGGAGGATATGTTCCCAAGAATAGATCAAGAGCAAGGTTTTAACTGGGTGGTGGTGCTTGCCTTTAATCCTTTGGCTCAGCATTTGGAGGCAGAGGTAGACAGATCTCTGGGTTCAATGCCAGCTTGGTATATGAGTTCTGGAACAGCTAGGGCTAAACAGAGAAACTCTATCTCGAAAAACAAACAAGCAACCAAAAAAAAACCTAACAAAACAAAACAAAACAACAATGACAACAAATCCCCCCCACCCCAGAAAAAATCCAAAAAACCAAAACAAACTAAAACAACCAACCAACCAACCAAGAACAAGACATTGATCAGGAAATGACCTGTTTGAAACCAGATTAGTTTTCTTTTAAATGTATTTTTTATGTGTATGAGTGTTTGCTTGCATCTGTGCACCACATGCATGTATGGGGCCCATGGAGACAGGAAAAGGGTGTCATATCTCCCCGAGAACTTGAGTTATAGAGGGTGGTGAATTACTGCATGGCTGCTGAGAATTGTATCCTAGAATCTGGGTTCTCTGCAAGAACAGCTCTTAACTGCTGAGCCATCTCTTCAGTCCTGAAATCAGATCTTAATGTGACAGATACTAAGAGCATGCATTCATTGCTTGTGACCATTTGAAAACATAAGGAAGCTTTGACTTGCTTTTGAGAAATTTGATTTGAATAGTGTGTGTGTGTGTGTGTGTGTGTGTGTGTGTGTGTGTGTGTGTGTGTGTATGTATGTATGTATGTTTAATCAGCTATTCTGTTCCTGTTAGTATATTTCAGCACTTCTTATGTTATTTTATAAACCAAATTGGGAATTACAGACATTTAGAAAACCATGGAAGGGTTTTGACGAAAGCCAATGCATCTCTGTTGTGGGATTTCTATAATTTCTTGTTGGCCTCAGTTATCATTTGAGGTTTGAGGTTTGCCTCTTTCCGCGCCCTGTTTTTCAGTAGTGTTGCACTCCAGCTGTCTGTGGTGGTTCCTCTCATCTGCTTCCTCTTCAGCCATTCATTGATGCATCACCTTCATCAGGACAGCGCCTTTAGATTTCACACCTCAAACTGTGTTCATTGGGAGGTCTCCCTTGTCAGAGATTGACATGGTTTCCTCTGAGAATTAGGTCTTCTGGAGACCACGGGGAGGGAGGAAGGAGACGGTGGGTCTCTAGTTCAAGAAGCAAATGTTTCCACTTTTATGGACCTTAAATGGGAAACACTGCTGGGGCTAAAGTTTTCTTCAAGAGTATAACAGGATGGGAAAGCAAATATGTGTGCACTGAGCTATGATGGCTTTTCCCTTCTACTAGAGACTTGAGGTTTAGAAACCACATTCTCTCACTTCTCATCATGTAAGCTATTTAATTGTTTTATTCTGGCAATGAGAGAGGAAAAGAGAGAGAGGGAGAAGGAGAAGGAGAGGGAGAGGGAGAGGGAGAGGGAGAGGGAGAGGGAGAGGGAGAGGGAGAGGGAGAGGGAGAGAAAGAAGAAGAAGAGTAGTCTTTAGCTACATTGACTCATACTTGGCTTGTGAGCCGACAGCTGGCCTCAGCAGTCATATCTACTTTTTTGGAGACTAGCTGGTTTAATTTTTTCCTCTCTTTTCTTTTTAAATGTTTAGACAAGGTCTAACAGGCTGGCTTCAAACTCATGATCCTTTTCCTTGATGGTTCTCCTGTATGCTGAGATTACAGTTTGGTGCCATCATGTCTGCCTCAGCCCACTTTCCTTCCATAATAATTTGTGCCTCAGAACCTTTGTCCTGTGTTAAGGAGTAAATAGCTTCCCAAGATGTGTGTGCCTAATGTGAAAGATTTAAGAATATTAATGTATTTTCCTTCTAAATAGTAATCAATATTTTACTGTACATATTTCCCTGCTATCGTAGTATTTCGGTATGCATATACAATTTTGTGCTGGTGGAGTCAGGTAACTGGTGTCTCCATCATCTCTAATTTTGGAAAGTCCAACATCTTCTCTAACAGCTCTTTTGAAGTAAGCAATTCATTGTTGTCAAGCACAGTTATATTACTGTGCCACAGAACAGTTCATTATTCCTTCTACCAAGCTGTAACCCTGTGTCCATCAATCTTCTCTTATCATCCCTTCCCCACCCTTGCCAGTGTCTGGAAAATGCCAGTCTGCACGCAGTTTCCATGACATCAACCCTGTAAGTTTCCACAGATGGGTGAGACATATGCGATTTCTCTCTCTGTGCTTGACTTATTTTATGTAAAATAATGTTCTCCAGTTTTGTTCATGTTGCTCCAAAATAACAGGATTTTAGTCTCGTCTATAAATAATTTTCTATGTGTGACTCATGTTTTTATTCTCCATTCATCCACATAGATGCATGTTATAATTTTATGGTTTGGTTGGCACATGGAATATGGCAGTGATCATGGGATATAGATGCCCCTTGGACACACTGATTTCTTCCTTTTTGGATCTGTACTGAGGAATAGGGTCACTGGGTTGTATGGAAATAGAACTTTGTATATGTTTTTGCACATATCTAGCTTTAATTCTCAGACACTCCTGTCCTTGATTCCTCTACCCTAGGATGCTGGCTGACTTAGATACTTGCTTTTGTATTGAGTAAAAGAGAGACAGTCAAAACCATGGTATACATAATCCCATATTTTTTTGTGATAACCAACTAAGTATTTCCTAGTCAATTCTAACTGGATTGTTAGCCAGAAGTGCAGAACGTATTGATTAGTTATGTGCCTTTTAAAATGTATTTTCACAGTTGCCATGCATTTTTTTCAGACAGTGCTGAGATTAATAATACACAATTAGAATGTTTCAATCATAGGTTTGGTTATACTCAGGGCTGCTGGAGAGATGATGAGTTTGAGGAAGCCTGTTGCTCCATACATTCAAAGGCTGTTTAACATATTATGTGAACTAGCTTTTGCCTTCCTTTCTAATATCAATGCATGATTCTGACACTCACTTAACTAGCATGTTTCAGGGAAACTGGAGGTTTATAGTTGGACTTCTGGGTGAATCTGTTGTGAAGCAAACTAAAAACTCTAAACTCTCTTTGGGACTGATGAATATCCATCTGCCCGTTCTTCTAGGTATTCCCTTGGAGCCACTATAATGCATATAATGTTCTACATACACTTACATATATACTACCGTATAATTGTTTAAAATTTTTTGTAGTTCATTATTAGTTACTGAGGAAGTAGACTTAGAGAGAAGGTTAAGTGCTAACTTAGAGCTGGTCGATCCATTGTGAAAGTGAGGTAAAGACTCTGTTACTCTCATGCTCTTCCCAGCCATGTTAATGCTGCTGTTTACATACATCATTTACGAAAAGAGACATGGAACTTCAAACCCCATTACTGGGATGTGGTCAAATCACATGGAATCTGGTCTGGGGCATTGGATTTTGTAGACTTTTCAAGGAGCCATGAGATCAAAAGTATTTTCATAATATTGAGACTTGTTTTTTCTCCCTTTGCCACTTTCAGTGTGTTAGCATTTACACTAGTTAGTGGATTTGTTAATGTCTTAGCATGAGTCAAGGTAGGCAGCGATCTGCCAGGAATAGCTCCAGTCTGTGGCTCCTCTGCAGAACCCAGGAAAACACAGAGTAAGTGCCAGATTCTCTCTAGTATGGCCTTGGAGAAGTGATACTTTATTAAATGTCTACCTACAAGTACATTCTTTTAAAACACCTGGGTGACAAGATGAGAAGAATATATACAGCAGTCTCATGTGTTGCATCTCAAAGTTCAGCTGTGTTGAGACATTAGTAAGACAACAGACAGGGAAACATGGAAGTCTGGCTTCAGGCCACAGCAGTGGTGAGTATTATTCATATCATGGACACTTGTGGAAGCAGTCTTAATTTTCTCATGAACAATTATCAAGTATACATTCTTTATAAGATGTACTGGTAAGACATACAAAATCAGTCACGCTTAGCACAAGAAGCCGTAACACCCATGGTCATGAGCCCACTGGCCTTACTAGCCTGAGACACCATGGCAGACTGCTGTGGAAATCAGCTCGTTTCTTTTTATGGGCAGCTGAGTTACCTTCTTGGAATTGTTCTCTTCATTTGTATGTAATGCCTGGGCCCCATAAACTCCATGCTGGATTGGATTATCTTATGGATTAATATATCTGTAATGGAATAAGCCTTGCAGCATTTTGAAAAAAAAAAAGCTGGTTATATATAAGGCTTTAATGTGTAAGAAGCACAGAAATAAATCCATGCTAGAGTGGGAGATCCTATACATAGCAGATGGAAAAATAACGTTGAAAGCAAGGCCAATTCAGAAAGCAAAACCAAAATGTTTTCAAAGGCTAACAAATAATCAATTTGTCAGAATTAGTTACCGTTTTAATTGAGTTTCATCAAGCAAATGAGTCTAGGCAGCTGTCATATTTGTCTCTTCAATTCTAGCCATGACCAGAGTGGTCTGAGCATCATCACCTAGTTTGTCTTTATTCTTGTGAATTTTCTTTTAATAAATTCACACTACTGAGAAAGATAAAATTGGCAGGAATTCTTCATAAATACCAAATATGAACAAACATCACTGTACAAAAGGTCAGTTCTCAGTGACATTATTCCTTCAGATGTAAACAAAAAGGAGTTTTTGCTCCTGTAATTTTAGTTTATATAAACTGAAATGCTGCCTCATTTCATTTGAGGGATGCATTTTAAGGAGATTTTTCTTAGATTAAGTATATTTCATTTCCAGTTTAAATTTCTTAATATAAATTCTTAAGGAAAAAAAATTTAGGTTGTTTTATCCTCATTTTGTTTGTTTATTTTTTAATTTTAAAGAAATTTCACTTATTTTAAGTGTATGAGTGTTTTGTTTACATGTATTTGTACCACCCATGTGCCTGGGACCCAGGGAGGACAGAAGAGGGCATAGGATCCCCTGCGAGTGGAAGTAGATACTGTGGTGAGCCACTGTGTGGGTGCTGGGAATTGAACCCGAATCCTCTGGGTGAGCAGCAGTCCTCTTAATCCCTGAGTCATCCCTCCAGCCCTGTCTTCCTGTGTTAAATTTCTCTACTTAATATAAATTCAGTCTACAAGTCAGAACTTCACAGGATATAAAAATACTTGTCTTTTTCTGTTTGTTAGTTTGAGTGCTTTTTAAAACTCAGTGCAGGAAGGTGGGTGTGTCTCGGGCAGAGTTTATTTTTATGCAGCTCTGCTTGTTCAAATTATAGAAAGTGAATTTCTTTCCCTAAAAATAGGCTGTTGGTTGCCTGGTGCCTTTATCTAGAGCCTTTCTGTGAGGCAGTGAAGCTTATAAGATTGCATCCTAAATACATCACAGCACTGAACATCGAACAGAGAAATAATACCGCGTCTTTCCTTGTGAATCTGCAATATGGAGGAAACTAGAGATCCCTAAGGCGCACACTGATAGCGACTCAAATGTGCAATTCTGGGGTGGAGGTGGATTGGAGCAGCTCACAGGCGCAGGAACTTTGAGCTCGTGCTCTTTGCTAGATGTTAGACACAGAAGACCATTGTTACATCTCTCATCATTCTTCAGCTGCCCTGCTAGTCATGCGTATGTGCTTATTTGTTGTCATGGCAGCATGTAACACAAGTGAAATCCAAGGCTTGCTTCATGATGTGAAACAGTTCCCAAGTGGTATAGGTGCAGGATGGGGGAGAACACTCTCTCTCTCTCTCTCTCCCCCTCTCTCTCTTCCCCTCCCTCTCTCCTCTCTTCTCTTCTTTCCTCTTCTCTCCTTTTTTCCTCTCTCTCTAGAATTTTGCTTTCTGTAGTTCACTGAAGGAAGAAGCAGTGCCTGCATTAACAAGCACCACAGATGTTGTGGTGCTTGGCTAAGATTGCTAAGATTCCGTGATGTAGTGTCTTCTTACTCATTAGACGGTAGGAGACCAACTCTAATTCCATTTGTAGCATTGCAAATCCACACAGGTTTGTATAGGACAAAACCCCAGATCACATTTTCCCATGTGAGTTCCTCTAACAACTAAATAAGCCCGAATGTTTTGTGTCTTCCCATGCCTGGAGTGCTGCGAGTAAATTTGATTCTGTGCCTCTTTGCTTTTTGAAATAATTAAGATAATTGTCGAAAGAAAGACCTATTTCCTACCTGTATTTTTTACAAGCAAGTGAGATGTACACTCAAATAATTGAAAGTCAGAGGAACTCTGCTAGGAAACTGCCAGCCAAAGCAAAGAAAGAATTTCATTTTGGAATTTTCATTTCACCTGCCTGTTATGCTAATGCCATGCAAGGCATTTTGGTAGATATTTTACCAGATGCAGAATTCATGATCCGTGGTTAGTGCAGTTAAACCCAAAGATAGACACTAGCCAAAAGCAAAGGACAGACATAGAGGCAGCTGGTGGCTTGCTCCTGACAGTACTTTTGTAAGTTCCTCTCCTTTTGACATACCTAACACCTTACTGTGCTTGCTTTTTCTCAATAAAAGGCAGTGCTTTGCTGAAGGTCTGAAATCCAAATTGAGTTACAACATTCAGCAGAGTTGATTCGTTAAGGGCCATTCACTGAGTACCTATAACATGCTAGCCTTTGGGTAAATCATTGTGCAGAACTGCTGTTTGTTTTACATACTTTCTTGAATATTTAAGCACTCTCCTTAAATTTGGTGCTTTCTTTCAAAAGATGACAGTTGTTTAATGTTTGAGCAAGGTATGGTGGTACACACACCTTTATTCCTAGCATTCACCTAGAAGTGGGTGAATCTGTCTTCTATTTTACAAGTTCTAGGACAGCCAGGGTTGTATAGACAGACTCTGGATCAAAAAGTTGAAACTAAAACCAAATAGTTTTATTAAAGTCAGTAAGAATCTTAAGAGAGGAGCTGGGGAGATAACTTAGTGGGTACAGTGTTTGCTGTGCAATTTTCATGAAGGCTTGAATTTGCATTTTTAGGGCCCATATAAAAGCATGGCAGTGGGTGTATGTCTGTAACTCCGGAAAGGGAAGTGTGGGGCAGAGACAGAAGGCTCATCAGTCAGCCAGCCTAGACCAATCAAAGACAGAAAGATCATCAGCCAGCCAGACTTGACCAATCAGAGACAGAGGGCTCATCAGCCAGCCAGCCTAGACCAATCAAAGACAGAAGGATCATCAGCCAGCCAGCCTTGACCAATCAGAGACAGAAGATCATCAGCCAGCCAGCCTTAACCAATCAGAGACAGAAAGATCATCAGCCAGCAAGCCTTGACCAATCAGAGACAGAAGGTTCATCAGCCAGCCAGCCTTGACCAATCAGAGACAGAAGGTTCATCAGCCAGTCAGCCTAGATCAATCTATGAGCTCCAGGTTTAATGGGAGGTTTTTGTCAAACACTA
The DNA here is from genome assembly GCA_028551405.1 of Uromys caudimaculatus. Taxonomy (NCBI): domain Eukaryota; kingdom Metazoa; phylum Chordata; class Mammalia; order Rodentia; family Muridae; genus Uromys; species Uromys caudimaculatus. The sequence continues at coordinate 58,052,896 of CM052704.1, forward strand.
ACAGGAAGAATGATAGGAAAAGACACTTGAAGTCAGTCTCTAGCTTCCACATTGATCTACACATATGAACAAATACACCTACATGCATGTGTGCACACACAAATTAACAAGTATGTATACCCCCTCCACAAAGAATGTTAAGATTTTGACTTATTAAACAAGAAATACATACATGCACGCCTATGCTCACACAGACCAGTTAAGAATGAAGAAAGAAAAATAGGTGGATACCGTTATGCAGGTTTATCAAATTTAGCTGGTTTATGCCATAGCATGTGGATGACGGGAGTTCACTGTCTGTGTTGGTGAGAACATCCTCAGTATACTCTCCCTTCAGCTCTCCAGCATGCTGTGTTTAGGTTCTCATTCTTTTAATAATTTTCCCTGATGTCCTGCTCACTGGCCTTCTGTCCTTCCAGTTCAGTGTGAGAAAATAGCAAAGTTTTCAGATAAATCTATTTTCAGATTTTTCACATGGGCACAACACTCTAACTTCTATTGGCTTCATGTTCTCTTTGTGTCCAGCAGTGCGCTGTAACTGTACTGTCCAGTGTCTCCCAAGGACTGAGGCCACTTCACACCAGTCTACCAAGGACTCAGGCCACTTCACACCACTTCATACCAGTCCTCAACACCAGTGCAAACAGTGCCTGTGAGCACCAATAGAAATACCCATAGTGTTTCCATAGAGCACGTTTGCCCATTGAGTGTGATGAAGTATTTCTTCTCCAGCTCATGCTGCCTGGCTCTTTAAACTCAAGTCTTATGTCTTTTCTGTCATACATTTTTTTCTTGCTATTTTGGCTTGAAGTTCTTTGTACTTCTGCTGAAACTCTTGTAATCAATACTAATTGCATGCAGAATCATATAACGGTTTATGCAAATATAAACAAATGCTTCTTTTGCCTTGGATGGGAGATAGTACCTGAAAGATAAAATCAGAATAGATGGTGCTTTGAAGATAGCTTATACTTCTGGTTTAGAATCCTGAGTTCTATTCTTTGTGAGAAGAGGGGAGCCCAGAGGAGTCACCTGCCTCTTCTTCCTAGTTCAGTTTCTTCATTTAATTTCTATCGCTTTGTTGGCACATTGTCTGCAGTTAGTTGTTTAGTCATGTTACTTTGAAGACAATGATGATATGAATAAACTAACCCAAGTCCTTGATGGACCTAGTTTTGAGCACAGAGCTGGATAGGGTGTGTCTTTTTGTGTAAAAAGGAGCTGGTTTTCTGCAGACATCTAATGGCTCCTCAGAACCATGCAATGAGGCAGAGGCTTCCTTGCTTTAGATGCCGTAAGAGAACATAAGTCACTCAGAAGATATATTTTTTCCTACAGGCAAAACTATTGCTACCAAAGGAAAATGGAATTAAGAGGAAAAAGGTTTTGAAGGAACTATATCTAAAAATATCTTTTATCCCATCTCTTAAAAGTATTGGCAGGAACACCTGGATTTTTCTGAGTGTAATTTTAGTTAGGTAAACATTGAAAAGATATATTTTTCTAAAAAAGGAAAGTACTTTTATGGAAAATGAGGGTTGGCAGTCCTCTTCAGCAGGAGATTGCTTTTGCAAAAAAAAAAAAATATATATGGTTTTTCTTGTATTATAGAATAAGAAAGTATGAATTCAGTCAGGGCCAGTGACAGGCCTGGGCTGCGTTGGTGAAGGCGTCTTTTGCCAAGTTTGATGATCTGAGTCCCATCTCTGGTACCCATATGGTGAAAGGATAGAGTTCATATGTGAAAGTTGTCCTCTGACCTCTACATGGGGAGGATGTCATTCACACACATACGTATCATATGCATGCACCAAAAAAATCAAGTAAAGTAACAAAATAATAAGAACGTAAACAAACAGTCATGTGATTGGCACCATTATTGCTTACATTTACCCACAATAGGCTTCTTTCTAAGATGCCCACTTAAGAGCAGAGACACAGATTGGCACTGCAGGTACTTTACCATGCAATGGCTAAGTGTTTGCTTTAATGTGTACACTAAACAAGCACATTAAAATATCATCTGGGGTTCACAGCTATGTGGGACATGTTTTATTAGGCTTTAAAAATTGGTGACCTGTCTTGAAAGTATGCAGAACTGTATTTGGCATATACCCAAACCAACTGCCAGGCAAATAGTGCCGACTTTCAGGGACTTTAAGGGATAAGCGTTATTACTAATATCCTTGGTATATTGAATGGGGACTCAGAGGAAAACTATGACAAAATTCTGAGAAGACTTGGGAGACTATGATTTAATAGCTACATAAGCCGTTACTATACAAGGGCAAAAATATAAGGACATCCATTGCTCTAGCTGGAGAGCAACAGAGCTGAGTAAAACACATTATCCGAGGCCTTGCAGTCTGACTGTACATCCCTAGGTATCCATAGGCATACATTCACATATGGTAATGCACTCACCAAGTACATGTTTGGATCTGAATAACATCAGTGGCATCATTTCCCAGAAGAGGAACTGGTCACACATACCTATCATCAGTGGTGATGTTGGTCAGACTTGCCCAGCATAGCAGACTGTCAGAGAATTGGTGAAATCATCAGAATATCTCATGACTCAAATTTAGATTATATAGAACATTTTAGAACACACTGTCAGAAACAGTTAATTGAGGGGACAGCAATAAAAAAGATGCCCTCTGTCATTATTTCCAATTTCTAATTGCTCATGCTTCCATGAGGTTTAAAAATATCAAGTATAAAATATAATTCTTACAGAGATGCTGACAGGGCTTAAACTCATGAGAGCTTATGATCAAACATGAATTCATTCAACATTCATGGCTTTTATTATAGTTTGGATCATAATTCTCCACTAAGTTCTGTCTCCTATGTTAAAAGCTTGATCCTAAGCTTTTGGCAGTGCTGGGAGGTATTGGATCTCTGAGTTCAAGGTCAGCTTGGTATACAGAGCAAATTTCAGGATAGCCAGGGCTACAAAGAGAAACCCTGTCTCAAGCAACAATAACAACAACAACAACAACAAACCAAAATAAAACAAACAAACCAAAAGAAATAAAAATAAGCTTGTCCTTAAGAGTTAAATTCTAAATGTTTATTCTAGTATAGTCAAAACTAAAACCATTCATTTCCTCACGAATGTTAATATAGTTGAATATGAACATATGATGGTAATGATGAAACTGGCCTCCAGCCAGTTTAAGCTTAGCTCACAGTTTTGCAGACTTTAGTCCCCAGTTGGCTGACCTCATAGCTTTTCAACTTCTGGGAAGGCAGTGGCACAAGGAGAGGAAGTTGAGAATCAGAGAAGAATAATGAGGGTCCAAATCCCTTTCTGCGGCCTAACTGGATCACTTAAGACCTCCTACTAAGTCCCATCTTCCAAGGTTTCTACCACTTCAACAGTGTTAGCCTGGGAACTAAATCTCTGCTACATGGGCCTTTGGGGGAAGCATTTAGATCTACAGTAAAGACTGTATGCCCTATTAAGTGTGTCTAACCTGTGGCACAGGGCCGCATTCATCTTAGGATAGCTGTGACTGTGGTCCAACATGTTTATAAATAACAATGTCATGCTTCAATGTCATAAACTTGGACACCCCTGTCTATCAGGGCAGTGTATAGTATTTCATTAATCTTTCTACCAACTGTATAACATAAATAAGTCATAGCATACAGGCGATTAAACAGAGTCAATGCCATGAAGGAATCTACACAGTGATGTGTAGCTAACAGGTGTGAGACCAGAGATTTGACTTTAAGTGACTAAATTTCTGGGCTCAAGTTTACTTCATTCTGATTATTAAATATTACTTTTTTCTTGGTCAAAAGAAGTGTTATTAAGCAATGTTCTAGTCAACCTTGCTACCTGTTCTTTTAGTTCTTCACACTATCACAAGCCCCTAATGTCTCTGTAGGTTTGTCACATATTCAGAATCTAGCTGATGTTTCATTATTGGATCTCATACCTTCTGTAGAGTTCTATCTTATTTCAGGTTAGCTACTGCAATCCTGCAGTCCAGTACAATAGACTTTATAGCCAACAAAGTAATAAGATTCTGTAGGGCCCAATCCCAGGAAGAAAGCAAGAGCTAGTCTCTGGGTCTGGAGAAATACTATGCTGTCTTCTCCTTCCTCAAGAGTTAGAGATTCTGCTGGCCATATGTTTGTATGTGATTCCGTGGGAACTGTGGATATCATGGGTGAGGTCGTCTAAATTGGACGTTCTGCTGTTAGCAGAAGCTGGAAATGCTTAGGACTGTGTGTGAGTCAGAGGGCTTTGAACTATGGACTTATTCTAACAGCTGCTTTTAATTAAAGCAGCCTGGCTTGCTGTGATTCTGGCAGGTCAGCTGTTCAGAAAGCTCCCATTCTTTGGAAATGTTCTGACTTTCCCAAGGTTTTGCTCAGCATCTTGGATTTTGTTTTCATTTCCATTTTCAGATTTATAATCGCTTGGATACCAATTGTTGCGGATTCAGACCTCGCAAGGAAGATGCCTGTGTACAGAACGGACTGAGGCCAAACTGTGAGGACCAAAATGCTGTGACTTTAGCACACACTATCCAGAGAAAGAGTGACCCAAGGCATTTGGTCTTCATAAACAATAAGGGCTTCTTTGACAGAAGTGAAGACAACTTAAACTTCAAATTGTTAGAAGGCATCAGAGAGTAAGTGTTGTGCTTATCATGGAAGTCCTATCTCACTCCCTAGACTGTTCTGGAATTCTCTGTTGTAGCTCAGGCTTTCCTGGAACTCACTGTCATTCAAACTTACAGGTATCCTCCTGCTTCAGCTTTCAGAGGGCTCAGATTTCAGGAAGGAGCTGATACACCCAAAACCAAGAGTACATGTTCTAATCGAGTGACATCTTGGAACACCACATGTTTGTTAACAATTAGTAAAGTTTTGTAAAGACTCACACCTCATGTTAAATATATTTAATTTTCAAAGAAACTGTAAGAGTGGGAATAGAGATCTCAAGAAGAAAAACAGCATTGCAAGAGCAGCCAGGACATCTCTGAGCGTCTACACAGCACCTACACAGCGCCTACACAGCGCCTGCCACAGTCTGCCTTCACTGCCATGCTCAACTTTCATCATGAAAACCCATGTGGGTGAGGATGGATATCTGCAGGGCTGTCAGGAGTAGAATAATCAGGTGGCAGAGGCTCTATTGTGAGAGCACAGGATTGGACATGGCAGGAACAGTAGAGATGTCTAAATCTGTAATAAACTATTTGGAATGCCAATGGAACTAATAAACATGGCAGGATGTCTGATTCATGATTAACCCAAGTGATTGTACGAATATAGTGAGAAAAGAGCTCTCTGAAAGGTAGGGCGGCAGAGGACGACTGGCCCTTTAAACTGGGTAGGAGGGCTTTAGAGTACTCAGAAGTCTTTTTGGCAGACAGACTGGGGCTGGGTCTTGAAAACTACCAAGGAGGGGCTGCAGGAGGCTAGACAAAGAACTGTTGTACTCAAGATTGGCCCAAAACTCAGAGATGACCCAAACCATTTGGGAGACATTTGGTAGGACTTAGAATGGATACGGGGTAAGGAGGGAGGCAGCGTGAAGCTAAAGGAGCTTGTGCTGTACTGGAGAAGTAAGCACACAGTGGGTCTCATGCATTTGCAGGTAGCAGAGACTCATATGGATGGCTTCTGGTGGGAAAGCAGGGGGGAGGACTGTGGGGAACCAGAAGGGGCAGTGGGGAGAAGGAGTCAGTTTTCTTTAGGGGGCTGGCCATGGGAAGTTTGACCACGCTCCAGTGAGTATATGGGCAACACAAATTGGACTGTTTTTTCCTTTTGCTTCTTCCTTTTTGGGGGAGGGAGGCAAGTTCACAAGGGTGGGAGGGCAGAGCTGGAAGGACTGGGAAGTGAGTGTGATCTGGGTGCATGATGTGCAATCCACAAATAACCAATAAAAATATGTTTTAAAAGAGTGTGGCAGGAGCTGGCTACAAAGTCTGATCAGTCCCATCTCAGTTATGGAAGTCATGAGTAAATTTCACAGCAAGTGGAGCCACCCTCGTACATAACCCATGTTAGTCAGGAATAAGATTTCCCCAAGGAATTAGGTTCCATTGGAAGCTTAAGAGCCCACAAGACAGCCATAACACCCCTCTCCCCTGCCAAGAGCTGAACATCAGGAAATCAGCCCAATAAGTCTGAGGCTAATGGTAGAACTCAGCCCTTCCAAGCCTACACCTACTGTTTTTTCTTTGTGGCAACTTGTGTTTGTGTTCTACTGCTATCACTCTTACTGGCGTGTGGCTCAGTGTGTTCCATAGCCACATTTCAGTCGTTCCCCCTCAACTTTGTACTTAGATAAAGTGGATTTTTAACCTCCCAACACTTTCTTGTGGGTTTCCAGGGTGCCAAGAAGGATTTTTACCCCCAACAGCCTTCCTTTGTTGACGTTCTTTACAGCTCTGTGAACTGAAGGCAGATTGCATGGTGGATTCTGTCTTTTAAAGGCCTAAGCCAAGGAAAGTTTATGCATAGGGAAATTGACATTCCTAAGACATCACTTACTAAATTGATATTACAGCGACTTAAATTTCTTTGCAGAATTGAGAATGCCAAGGGCATGCATCTATCTATCTTAAACATTCACAGAAATATGAATACTTTTATTTATTCTTTCAAAGAATATTAAACCTTAACTGCATTATGAGGTATAATGGGTTTAAGGTTAAATCTTCTTTGAATATATAATTCACACATTAATAAGCAAAAGTGAAGTCTCTGTTAAGCTCAGAGTCACACACTGAATATTTCCCTTAACCAATGCAGTGTAAGAACCCGTAGCAGAGTAATGGCTTGTTTTCTTTTATGAACAGGACTTCTCAGTACTGAAGAGCCTGGCAGTTTTAATACTCTCTTGAATTCTGCCTAAGCTAACTTGGTTGAAAGGCTATAGCAATAATAATTATGGATATTAATTTGTTGTACAACAAAACATTAAGACAGCCGCAAGACTTCACAGTATATGTTTTTAGGTAACTCAGAGCACACAATACTATTTACTCTGTCCAGCTCAGTAATCTTTGGTCTCTAGGATCACCACAATTCTAGACCCTGGATCCCTAGTGTCTAATGCCACCTGTGTCTTGTTCCCAAGTGTGTCTTTAAATAAGTGTATGCTCTTGCCCTCTAGTTTTTAAGGTACAACAAAATTTATTTGAAAGTCACTCTGGAACCGCAGTGATTATATTGTACAACACTTCTGTAAGCTGGAGAAGACCAAGCTGGAGGTGTTGCAGAACATAACCTATGACTTAAACTAGAAATTTTCTAAGACCCTATGACTGTACATGCTAGACCCTGGCTCCAGTCTTCTTACATGAAAAAAAGCAAGTTCAGTGAACTCTCTCAATGGTTCAGCCAGGTTCTTCTTAGTGACCTCAGGAGGTCCAGTGAGATGTCATTGAATTCCTTGCTCTAAAAGTTTAGTTTTGATGAATTTGTTTGAAAACAGTTGCCAGCTTTCTGTTACTGTAAGTAATGTCTGAGGTGATCATCTTACAAAGTGGGAAGGTTTACTGTGACTCACAGCATTAGGGGTTTCAGGACATAGCCCCCTGACTCTGCTTCTTTGATCTTTTAATGGTACTGTACACTGTGGTGGTACTAAATGCCACCACATTTCTATTAACCACTTCCTTCCCCTTAACCAATGCAGTGTAAATACCAATAGTAGGGTGATGGTTTGCTTTCCTTTATGAACAAGACTTTTATAACCAAAGATGTGGATATCCTTTTCACTGAAGGCCAGGAGTCGAAAGAAAGAAAGAGGAAGGGATGGGTGGAGTCCTAGCATCTCTTTCAAGGCATGCTCCAATGACACTATCTTCCATTATGCCTCACCTCCTAAAAGGACCACCATCCCCCAGTTGTAGTACCCCAAGGACTAAGTCTTTAATGCATGGACATTTGGGAGACAGTCAAGATATAAGTTATAACATCATTTAATACTCCACTTGGGAAAACACTGGCCTTGTGCCCATCCATTTTGGCATGTTTATGGTTGTCCTTTCTCAGCTCATGCCATGTTGGTGAGACAGTGTGGGTGCAAACTCCCTGATCCTCTGAGCCTTACAACACCCCCCCCCCCCACACTATCTCCTTGTCAGTGTTTCCTAAGCCCCAGATGTGAGAGCTGTTTTGTAGATGAATCCATGAGGCCTCAATTCTACACAAAGAAGTACAGGCAACTAAGGAATGCTGAGAACTAGAAAAACAGTCTTATCCAGGGAAGATCACACCAATTGCCTATCCAATACCAGATTGTCAGCCCTAAAAGCATACATATATGTAACAGTATATAGACCAGTATATAGATCAGTATATAGAACAGTAAATATATAAATATATATTTAAGAATATATATTCATGCAATAACAAATAATAAAAAAATGAGGCCATGAGTCAGAAAGATATTAAGAAGACGTATATGGGAGGGTTTGCAGAGAGAAAAGGGCAGGGAGGAATGATGTAATTATATTATAATGTCAAACATAAAAGAAATAATTAAAAACTAAAAAAAAAATCCCCAAATAACACCTCCCCACAAACCAAAACCAAACACAAAGCAAAACACAGATAATCACTCAAGTTCCAAAAGTATAATCTGGATCAGAGGGAATTCTTCCTCTAAGTGAGTTTTTTTTTTTTTTTTTTTTTTAATAATTTCTCTTTTGTTCTATGAAAAATCTGCAGTCATTGCACTTTAAACCGTAGCTGCAGCTCAAGGAGGAGACTCCACTGAAACCACACACGTTTTGCTTCTCACCATTCTCTTTCATCAAACTCCACCTTGTTACTGACGAGAGTGACAAAAGACTTTCTGTAGGAGACGTGGAGCTTAAGATGATGGGAAATACATCTTCAGACTTAATGCGATTTTAATTCTATATCTCTCTTTGCCTGTCTTTAATGACCTTTAAATACGAAATTAGGCTGTCGCGTTCTGAATGGATTAGATAATTTGGTTCATTTGAAATACATTTTTCTTGTATTTTATTTTTAGGAGAAGTGTCTGCTTGTTAGTGACAAAAACATTTTGGTTTTCTAGGTCTTATTTGATAGTGTGATTTATGAGACTAAGGAAGGCAGAGCAACTGGGGGAAGAAATAATATTTCTGAGCAATTGCTAAGAATGAAATATTGTGTTATCGTTTCAGGTTTCCTGAATCTGCAGTTTCTGTTTTGAAGAGCCAACACTTAAGGCAGAAGCTCCTTCAGTCTCTGTTCCTTGATCAGGTTTATTGGGAAAGTCAAGGAGGCAGGCAAGGCATTGAGAAGCTTATCGACGTGATCGAGCGGAGAGCCCGAATCCTTATCACCTACATCAATGCACACGGGGCTAGAGTATTACCTATGAACGAATGACGAATGGCTTTTTGCCTTGAGGGCTACACATATGTCACATTTGGTTTTTCTTAAATAAAAGATACCACCTTTAAGTGTTTCTAGGAATGAAGCAGCATAGTTGAATACATGAAACTGACACAGTTTATATCATAAACTGAGTTTAAAAAGTTTGTAGAGTTTAAAGATACGCAGATTCAAGAAGTTTCAGAATAACATATTGCTTGCAAAATGCCTGATGATATTTTTTCCTAAGACTCTGGTCTGTGTGTCTCAGCAGCATCATTGCGCAATGAGCCAAATGATTATTCCTACTGATGTTTAAACCATTTTCATGTCATTTGATGGAACAACATAAACAAGAGACACTGGCTCCTCTAATAAAGCATTCCCATGCCATTTGACTGATTTGACCAGCTGATAGCAGTGAGTTGATTGACAACTTTCCCACCCCTATCCAGAGGCAATTCTACATCAGGTCATTGAGGCATGTGATCTGCAAAAGCAGCAGGCTTGAAACACCTTCTAAGTAGGCATGGTAGTAGATTCGTTACAAGTGACTAGTATATTTTCTAGAGTTTAAGATAATCAGCTACCTCTGAACAACAAAAATCTCCTATTCTTCCCTTTTTAGGAAGTTTATTGACAACATAGAAATATCCATATGTAACAATCGATGTATTAGTTCAATTTGCTGTCTCAATTTTGATCTGATTTATGCCTCGTGGTTAGAAAACTAAAAAGTTATGAGCCATGTTGTTACCTGTTTGAAAATTTACTTGTAGAGTCTCTTAATGTTCTTATTGGTTTGTTTAAAAAAAAAGTTAAGGTTTCATGTAGTCCAGGCTGACTTTGAACTCCTTATGCATCAAAGGATGACCTTGGTCTTCTGATGCTCTGTCTCCCAAGTATTGGGATTGCAGACAGGTATATGACACCATGTCCCATAGTACTCAGGATCAAACGTGGGCCTTCAGTCATGCTAGACACTGTATGACTAAGCCCATAACCCCAGCCCACTTTTAATGAATGCTTAACAATTGTTATTTTATAAATGATACACTGTAATTTCTAAAGTTTTTTAATCATAGAGGAATTCCTTGGTATAATTAGGGTTCATCTGATTTAAGTGATGTTATCTAGGTATTGACAATAAGTTCAGATATTAAATATATTATGTAGATCAGTTCAATATAAGAAGTCTTAATGAAACCCAACGCACATGACTGGATCTTCTCATGAAGAACACATGGATAGAGAGCATATGGCAACAAATTAGGCAGAATTAAGTCTCAACTAATTCACCCCCAAAACCCTCTACCAAATCTTTCATTGGGTTGGAAGAACTAAGACACACAGACTTCATGCTCTGAGTCTTTCTGTCTTGGGAGAATTTACCAGGTCATCACATATCCTTCTTATATGGGAACCTTTGAATCTAGAGCAAATTATGTCTCTCTCGCTTTCAACTCTCCTACCCCTTATTTGAAAGGTCATTGATTAGCAGGATGTGGTGATTCATACCTGAAATCCCAGCGCCCAGAAAGCCGTGGTGGAAGGTTTGCAAGTCTGAGGCCAATCTGGTCTTCATAGTGATATTCTGTCTGAAATGTGCCCTTCCCTTCATAAAAGCTGATTTCCTGACTTTTTCTTCTTTTGGAAACTTAAAAAATAAAAAGTTACACATTTTTATCATAGTTCTCCTTTGTTTTTCAGTTTTGTTCCTAATGCACACAACATTTTCTGTCTTCTGATGAAGAATAATTTGATACGGATGTAAACTTTTAAAAACACAGCAATAGAGGCTACATCGTAGGAAAAAAATACCTGTGTAGATTATAATTGATACAAACACACCAACTTGTCAAAATAGTGAGTCAAAATGTTAAGTATAAGAGAAGACAGCAAGGGAAGAGGCGCCCACTGACCCTCTTGCTTCTGCTTTTCAAGGCTCTTGTCCAAGCAGCTCACCACCACCCTATGCGTTTCCTTTTCCTCGGTGTGTTGAACTTTGTCACAGTCTCTGCAGCTCTCTCCACTGTGACCTGGGCGTGCCTGTGGGCCCTGGTGAGTCCCCACGATGGCTGCTCTCTATGGTTTTGTCTCACACATCTTCTTAATTATCCTTGCGAGCGTGTTTACACCCCCTCTTGACTTAGAATTAAAAGATTTCTGACAGGATGTCTCATGTGTTTTCAAGACAGCCTACATTCATCTACATTCATACTTAATTCACATTGTGATATTAATTACAGGCATTCTGACTTCTTAAAATCTTGCTTTTATGCCTCTCAAGTTAGGATGCTTCTGAGCAGGCTGGCCTCCCTGAGATGGGTCTGACCGTATTTTTGTCTAGTTATTTCAACTTTCTAAGTAAAAGGCACAAGGACATTGATTATTTTCATAACTTATCTTTTAAGGATTTATTTTTACTTTTTATTTGTGTGCATACATATGAATACACATGCATGTGTATGCAGTACCCATGGAAGCCAGAAGGGCATCGGAATGTCTGAAGCAGTTGGGAGCTACCTGACTTGGGGTCTTGGAACTGAACTAAGGTCCTCTGGAAGAGCAGTGAATGCTCTCAACAGGTGGGCATTTCCCCAGCCTTTACATTTGTTTTTTAATGATTTATTTTATTTTGTAAATAGTGAGTAATTAATGGTGCATTAGTTTTGAATAATAGCTGCAGGCCAAACTCTGAATTCTAATAAGTAACATTCTTCTTTCATTGAATGATGAGAGTGGTTTTGTATTTCAGATGTGCTCAAAAACTACCATGATTTGGTTCATTTTAGCCCATTATGTGGTTTATTTGCTCTAACAGATTTAAAATAGAAGAATTTTCCTTGGCTCCCATACAAGAGCTTATTCTGATGTGACCTGTTTCCTTTTAACTGATATAAAAATGCACATGCATCTTAAACCCTGTAATAAAATGCTACAAATTAAAGTTGTGTACTTTTTTTCCCTTGATACACGAGTTAGTTTTCAAAAAGCAAAATACAGCACCACACCCCTTTGGGGAACAGTCTACTCCAATCTGTCTCTGCTTTATACTCTCTTTGTTTTGATGACCAAATATTCTGTTTAAACTGAAAAACAGAATAAGCAATGAACTTCAAAAGTATGTTTGTTTGTTACTTCACCAGTGGAAAAAAAAAGAGGCAATTTAGAAGTCACGATGCTTGCCTGTATTATGTGTGTACGAATTTGATGTCATAATTCATGATCAGTACGCTTTCTCGCCGTGTACATATAGCATTATATTATAGGGTTGGCAAAGCAATGAGCTCACAGATCTCATCCATCTTAGAAGGAGATTTAATTTTTGGTTAGCTTTCTGTGGTTGCTGTGAGCCTTACACTAGTTTAAACTCTCCTTCCTCTTATTCCTGTTTAACATGTTTGTTAGGTACTTAGGAAGTTGATAAAAATGTAAAATATCCTAGACTCATTCTTAAAATATTTATATCTGTGGACTTGAATAATAATATGCTTATTCTACTGTACCTTTAAATATGCACTGCATTACCTATAATGATTAAAATATTTAGTTAGAAATTGATTTGCACATTATCTTATGAAATCCTAATGTTTATTTGAATGCAAACTATTTAAGTCACATTTAATGTACTCATCTGAAAAACATACTGAAATCATATATATATATATATGTATATATATGTATATATATATGACTTTGATCTGTCTGTCTGTCTCTCTCTGTCTCCCCCCCCCAATAAAAATTAAGTGTGGCACCATGGTGGTTTGAGCCCCAGCAGTCGGAGTCTCACTGGAGAACACAGCGAGCACCTTGGGTACTGTTTACCAGACTGAATACTCTCCACTGATGTGTTCTAGAGGCAATGACGGTGTGCACTTAAAATCCCAGCATGTAACATGGAAGAGTTGAGTCAGAGTGACTTCAAGTTTGGGCCAGCCTGGACTACAGTCATACCCCATCTCAAAAACAAATGAAAACCAAGACAGAACATCAGGATGCGAGAACTTTCACTTTATGAGAGAAAACTTTCACTTTTTGATTTGTTAGAAAGCTTATCTGAAATCAAAAATAGCCTATCATGACTTTGGCATGTTCTTACAATGTTAGGCTTGATTTTCCTACCTAATGACTATTGAACAGAATTTTAGGGAAGAGGTTAGCGTGTAGGTTCATGTTCCATAGAAATACAATTTTTTCCTGGTGGAAGAAACAAACGTCATAGTTAAAATCTATTACCATGTTGGACACTAACCAGTTTTATATCTACTCCAAATATTTTATAATATGGCTTTTAAATGTTTAGCTTTAGAAATATTTTGAAATGAATTTACCACTGTAGAAATTATTATTATTTGGATAAAATACTTTATAAGTGTTTATATTTTCCTAAGAATCAATTTTATCTTTGGGAAAATTTTGCTTCAATAAAATTCTAACTACTGCTGTATACTTTTATCTGTTTGAAAGTTATTATTTTAATTTTTGAAAAGTTCACTTAACCAAACTTGTAAGGCATAATAATATAATTTTATAATTGAATGGTTTCATGGATTTAGCATTTGTCCAACTCCCACCCTGGAAATAAACATTTAATGAAAGAAAGTGGCTTAATTTGCTCCAATTTAGGTAAATGGTTGGCCTAGGTTCCTCACTATTCTGATATAGAAAGTTAGAGAGTCAAAACAACAGTAAATGCAATTATTTAATATATATTTAATGTATAACATTATACACACACACACACACACACACACACACACACACACACATATATATATATATATATATATATATATATATATATATATGTTAAATATATAACAAGGAATCTCAACTTATGGACCCTGAAGATTTCACATGGGCATATACAAGCGTGGTAATGATTTCAATTTTGTGAACTTTCAAGGACAGAAATAAATAGAACATTTTGATAATTTCTTGGCATAGTTATTTGGCCATCTACCATCTTACTCTCTGTACTAGACAATACAAATGTTGAAAATAATAAGCAAACATTCATTGTACTCATCCTCAATCAAGACCCATGGTTAAACTTTAAATTCTCTCTTTAGCAATCAAGTTTAGAAGACAAGTTCTATTGAAAATTGTCCAAAGTTAGAACTAAATTTTGAACCTGAAATGTTTAGAGGGGCGTTGTTCTTTTAGTGAGTTTGAGTCTGTTTTCTATTATTAACTATTACTGTTCACAATGATTATCCCATGCCATCTGGCAGCTGGGAGACAGATCCAATTTATTATTTCCTGTGTGTATCTCTACGTCCAGTATGGTATTACACAACTTAGTGGCCATAAACTCACACTTCAAGTAGTAAAACTTCATTCACTTGTGTTCTGTGTTATAACAATAGCATCTAGCAGCTTTGAGCTCTGGATCACCTTGAGGAGCTGTTGAAACTAGTCTGTTCAATATTTCTGCCCATAATGTCAGTAAGCTCTCAGACCCATAGGTATCCAGTTATGGGTGGGTAGACAGTCTCTGAGAGTTAAAATGTTTTCTTTCCAGCAAAATTAAGAGGGTCATAAATTATATTACACAAATAAGAAAGATCATCACTTAATAGAGTAATTACTTGTATAATTGGAAAATTGGAAACTGAACTTTAGAGGAAATAGTTTACAGACTTTTTATTCACAAATGTAAACTGATGAATCATTTATTGTTAATAATTCTTAAATATTTTTAGTCAATGCTATGAGTTCCCAATCTACTAACATAATTGTAGAATGTCATTTGCATTTATTTAATACTTTAATTTATTAAAACTCTGTTATCTGATTTATTTGCTTTTATTTAAAAATGGCCAAAAAACTATGGTCTGTTTTGGAGTAGGAGAAAAATAAGTTAATATGTGGTATTAATATAAGCAACTTGACTATTACTCAATAGTTTACTGCACATTAGTACTGTTCCCTCATTTAATTTAACAATTTTCTAAACAAATTTATGAACTCTTGCCAATGGAGTTATTTCCTTAACATTGGAAAAAGTTTTAAGGCCATGTGACCTGTGTCTTTGACTCCCAGAAGCACTGGATGTCTCATTCCTGTCACCTTTGCCCCTTTCTGTTTTACACACAGCTGGGTCTTGTCAGAATATGGCATCTTCCCTACTTCTTAAGCTCTTTAGTCCCCTGGGATGGGGTTCTGTTGTCAGAAAGGCCTGATTCAGAGTTGTTGGCAGTCTGTTGCAGAGCCTAAAACCACACATGCTGAGTGAATGGATCTCAGAGACCCTTTCCTGTCAGCAGCGCACTGGCGTCATCAACCCCACATTTCTATTCCTTGTGGAAAGGTTGGGTAGCCCTTTACCCATATCCCTCTAAAATGCACTTACTTTGATTTAAAAAAAATGTGCACAATTATGTGTGCATTAAGGGATCCTCTTGCATTGTCTTTCTTAAAAAACGCAATCTATATTTCTTAATAGTACTTGTCAGGACTTTTAAAGGCTTTTATGATACTGAACTAAAAACTGAATCCAGGCTCCTGGTCTGGACGTGGCTTTCACCCCATGTTGCAGAATAGCTGGCTACCACTCTAGCAAGCAAGATGGGTCTCTGAGACAGCAAAGGGTCTATAAGCCAGACTGAAAGCTGTGAGTTTGCAGGTCTGCTAACCATTTCTTTAGCTCCAAGACGATAGGCATTATTTGGCTTATAAAGTGCCATATATTATCGGCTCAGCTTCCATTAAAGAGAATAAGACACTTGTTTCTTAATCTCAGGAGTATTAGACTTTGAGGTTGACACAGTTGTTTTTGTTTTATTTTTAATCTTTGTAGCATTTTAACAGCAGCAGCAACAAAGATCTAGGCATTCTTTTTAAACTGGAGAAAATATGTTATGATTAAGCTTATAAGCTCAGATATTTTTAGAGAGGAAAGGAATAACTTAAAATTTCATCCATAAGAAAGTCAATATTAATCTCTTTTAACCAGTTAACATGACAATTAAAATGTAAGACAACTGCTAAGGTGACACTACTAATTGTTTGCTAAGTATTTGATAGTTCCTGTCTCGTTCTCTTGTGTCACTTCCTCCTTTATAGGGATGCCAAAAACATTGTCTCCAGTGAGAGGGGGATGGTGTGTTTTAATAGCAATGGCACGGCAGGGTCAGGAGTAGCAAGTCTCTAATTAAAGACAGAGCTTCCTAGTTGAACCTCAACTGTAGTGTGGGTTTTCTCCACTGGAGACATTTTAATCCCAAGGGCCCTTGCAATGGCAGCCGTTATGTGCAGTGCAGTTTAGCTGCTGTGTTCCAGTTTGTTTTCTGCTGCTGTGACAAACACCATGAGGAAAGATTCTTGGGGAGAAAAGGGTTTACTTGGCTTACCCTTCCAGGTAACTGTCCATCGCTGAAGGGGATCAAGGAAGGAACTCAGGCAGGAGCCTGGAAGCTGGAACTGAAGAAGAAAGTTCTTGATTTGCTTGTTCCCAGCCTCACACTCAGCCAGGTAGGCACTGCCAGTGCTGGGCTAGGCCCTCCTATATCAGTTAGCAATAAAGAAAATGCTTCCTGGATGTGGCTACAGAGTCAATCTGATGGAGGTAACTGTATCTTCTCTTCTCAGGTATGTCAGGTTAACAACCGAGATTAGCTGTCACAAGAAGGTTTCCTTGACAACCAAGATTAACCCTCACCTGCTCTCCACTCTCTTCAGGAGAAAAGTAAAATATCACTCAGGAGACACCCTCCTGCCCAGCTGATAGCTACTGCCTAGACACTAAGTCTCTTATAAAAGACAAACTATGACTGTGCATTCCTCACAGTTAGCTTATGAAGGTATTTCTCTGTGAAATTTCTATTGCCACCCTGTATGATATCAGGGAAAATTCAGAGAAATGAGAGGGATTGAGGAAACCAATCGCAGGAAGCAGCCACTTGCCATTCAGGAGAGAGACACATTTGAGGCTCTGAAAGATTCTAGGTAAGGAATAAACCTGGGAGCCCGTGGCCAAGCAAAGACCAGGACTTTGGGGATGGTTTGTGGCTGCTTGCTCATCCCCTGCTCCAGGACTCAGAACCTGTATTTCTTGAGAAGTTTTCTGTCAAAGACACTCATTCTTAGGGCCTCTGCAGCATCTCAAAAACTCCCCTGATAGAGGAACAAAGAGGCAGAAGGTATTTTGTTGTGAGGAACAGAACCAGCAGATCACCCTAGAGAGGGACTGCTGAGTCAGGACACGGTCAGCTGCCAAGTGGGTCCTGCAGAAAGAGTTGCAGTGGTGAAGGGGGAAGCATGGAGCCTCAGTCAGAGTGGATACATTTGTCAGCTTTCAGTACTGCAATGAAATGCTTGAGGCAACTAACTTATAAAGGCTAAAGGTTTATTTTGACTGATGGTTCTGCAGCTCCAGTCCAACTTCAATGTTCCTATAACTTTGGGTCACTAATGAGGATTGAACATCATAAAAAGAGTGTACAGTAGGGCAAGCTAATTCATGAGTCTGGAAGCAGACAGAAGAGAGTGGAATGAGAGTCTCACGTTTCTCAAGGGTACAGTACCAGTAACATCGAGACCTCCCATCAGGTTCCACCCATTCCTATAGCATTACTCAGGGTGGGGTGGAGGAATTGAGTATTTAGCACAGTGAGCTTTGGGGGATTCTTATCCAAACTTTGGCAGTAAGTAGACAAAGGGATGCTGCAATCTCAGAATACCACTAAATACCATATCAGTGGCTTAAAACAAAGGGGACTTTTTTTCCTGGCTCACATCTATCATAGGAAGGTTTTACACCCAAACACTCAGATATTTTCATCTCTATGCCTGAGTGAAAAAAAAAATCTGGAGGGAGTTTGCCATGCCACACATTGGATATGCCTGAAAATAAGAACACTCTGGTGAATGGCTAACTATAACATATGGTGAAAGTTTCAGGTGTTGAGTCAAAATAGCTTCAACATCATACTGTATCCTAATAACAGTGTTCTGGGGACTGAGTACCCCAACCCTCTGACTTCCTTGTTGTAGTTGATAGCCATGCAACTTACCAGGAAAGTATGTCTTTATTTATTTATTTATTTTTTGGTGGTGTCTATTTCCTGTCATAGTTGATTGGTTCAAAATTAGACTACTGGGGAATCATACAGAAAGCACCTTCTAGGATAGTCTTGGGACAATTTTAACTGACAGAATAATGTTCCATTCATTCCAGATTTATTGGCCTGACCACAGAGCAATTACTAGAACCTTAAGAGAACAATTAAGGGAACATTTTGGCTCCCCCAGTCTAAGAACTGAATCATCCATTTTATTCCCCAAGGCCTCAAGGTCACAAGGCCTGGCTGTGGAGAAGTTTCTTTTTTTTTTTTTCTTCCTCCTTTTTTATTTTTGATACTTTATATACATTTCCAATGTTTCCCCTTTTCTGAGTCTCCTCTTTGTATACCCCCCATCCCCTCCCCAACCCGCCTCTAGGAGGGAATTCCACCTCCCCCCCCCCCCCCAGTCTACCCATCCCCATTTTCCCGCCTTGATATTCCCCTTTACTGAGGCCTCTAACATCCTCAGGCCCAAGGGCCTTTCGTCTCTCCCTGATGGCCATCGAGGTCGTCCT
>CM052704.1:58072350-58124497 GCA_028551405.1 Uromys caudimaculatus
AAAAAAAAAAAAAAAAAAAGAAAAGCTGGCTCTGGTGTTAGGTTATGGCTCCCCCTTCTCTAAACCTAAGTGTGCTTATTTAAAAGTTTGACTCACCTATGACAGGTGAGTCACCTGATTTTGTGACAAGAAGAGAGAGAGTGAGAGAGAGAGAGAGAGAGCAAAACAAAACAGACCATTGATTTCATTTGACTTTCTAATACTTTTGCTATAATATAAACTTTGTCTCAAGAGGTGTAAATTTGGTCAGACTCCTCTGCCCCTGCGTGGGTTATGAGCTCCACCCCAGTGCACTGGTCCCCCAATAAACCTTGTGTGATTGCAAAAAAAAAAAAAAAAAACAAAACTCTGTGCTCAAGTCAAGAATGGCAGTGCATGTCTATAATCAAAGCATTGGGGAAACAGAGGCAGGGAAATCACTGCAAATTCCAGGCCACTCAGGGAAAGTTTTTCTGTCTCAAACAGAGAGATATAGAACCTGTGCGCACACTCGTTGTTTCTTTCTTTGGCCTTGAAGGCTAGATCCTAATCCAACTCTTCTAAATTGAGCTGCCTTTCCAACCTGGGATGATGCCCTAACCCACTCTGTTTACATTTACATTTGATGTGCACCCTATTGTATGTACATCTTAAGACAATTGATTGCACCATTTAATTAATTAATTGTACCATTAAACACTGGTTTAATAGATCATAAATGGAATAGGGGAGGAAAGACATTTAAGTTCTAACTTAAGTTCCATCATTAATTTTCTGATGTTGGTATGCATAATTTGGCCCCTGAGAGATAGGTTTTATATCTGAAAAATCAATTTATGTGATAAGTTACTCTAATGACTTCCAAGAATCTAGAAGGATAATGTGCTAACATTGGTGAAGTCATTTGGAAATATCATGCTATGTAAATATAACAGCTAATCAGTTTTTTTTTGTTGTGGATGGAAAAAAAATCTTTTATAAAACTTACCAGTTCATTCAATGACTCCTACACAACTTTCTCCAAAACTATTATCAGTCTATGAGTTATATGAAATTCTCCCAGTGTATACCTGAACTGCGAAGATGGATTTGATAGCTACGCAAGGCTCAGAAAAAATGGTCATCACTACACCATTATGGGCCAAGGAGGCTCTTAGGGAGAACAGAAACAGAATGAAGAAATCAGACCCGCAGTAAGATGTGTTTGTGTCTGTTCTGATAACTCATGGTCCTGTTGCCAAAGGGAGGTCATGTAATTTCAGAAAGAAATGAACTAAAAGGCATCAAGAAAACCCAAAATGTAGAATGTGACATTGAGATTTCATGCATTTATTTGCTTTGTGTTTTTTCTTTTTCTTAACTTGAATAATGAAAAATAGTTTAAGAAATTTTTCTATTCATGGCATGTAAGATTTATCTTTTTCTGAAAAGCTAAAATTGGCAGCAAGAAAAGAAAGCTAAAGAGCTGCATTTTTCTATACTGATTATTTATTATTTAAGGTTAAGTGTGCTTTCTGGAGTCTGTCACTCATCATTCATTCAGCAGCCATTTAATTTGTCTAAGTAAATGTATTTAATTAAATCTAGTTCAATGATTTTGTTAACAAGTTATGTCTTTAACCATATCAAAAGCTTTGCCTTCCTTCAAAATTCCCTTGGCTGATTTTAGCACATCATACTATTCTTAGACTTGGGATTCTATGGAATATTTTCTTTGACAAGTATGATGTTCTTCATGAAATCATCATAACAGACCACAGAACTGTTTATTAAATAAGAATTAAGCCATCACTTGTTGGTAGCATTTATACAAAGATAGCTGAAGGAAGCAAATACGTAGAAATCAAGTTATAGATATCAGTAATATCAGTTTGGCCTTTTGCCCCTGTTATTCTCAAGATGCAAATTGTTGAGAACTAAGACTTAAAAACAATCTTCCTTCTTTTTCATAAAAGTTGACCATGTGGATTTAGCAAGTAGATAAACTGTGGATTATATCGAGAAGATAAAAGTGATTTAAGAGCAGGAAAATGATCACACGCAGGATGTGGTCTTACTCCCGTTTGAGTAAATATGCTTTTACCAGACCCTGTCACGGTTGGGTGTGCACTGTTCCCACAAGCTCATGTGTTTGAACATTTGGTCCTCAGCTGATGGAGCCATTTCAGGATGTGTGCAGAGCCACATTAAACCTTAACATGCAGAGCACATAGTAGCTTTTGAAAATAGTACTGAAGTGAATGCTATGGTCTGCTTAAGTTCTGTAAATGGCATAAAAAGTACTGCTATTGCTTACTATCCATGTTAACAATTTCTTTTCTGAATTACTAAGAAAGAAAATACTTGCATTTCTTTATTAAAATTTTTTATTGGTTATTTTATTTATTTATATTTCAAATGTTATCCCCCGTCCCAGTTTTCCCTCCACAAACTCCCTATCCTCTCCCCCTCCCCTGCCTCTATGAGGGTACTTCTCTACCCACTCACCCACTCCTGCCTCAGTGCCATAGCATTCCCCTACACTGGAGCCATGGTCTCCCCGTGTACACTCTTTGGTTGGTGGTTTACTGATACCAAGAAGCACTTGCTGACAGGAACCTGGTCTAGCTGTCCCCTCAGGGGATCTTCCAGGTCCTGACTAATACAGATGCAGAAGCACACAGTCAAACATCGGACTGAGCCCTGGGACCCCAATGGAGGAGTCAGGGCAAGGACTGGAGGAGCTGAAGGGGTTTGCAACCCATAGGAAGAACAACAATATCAACCAACCAGACCCCTCAAAGCTCCCAGGGATTTTATTATCATTTTTCAAGAGTTAGAAAAAAAAAAGTTCTTTTCATTTAGCTAAAATTTAGCGTGTCTTTCTAGTAATTATAATGATCTGGTAGCTACATCTAGGGAAATAGAAATCTGCATATGAGCTGATTTTGAAATTCCTTGTCTTATTCTCTCTCACTCACACGTGCTTCCAGCAGAGGACAATAAGAGCATCCCTGTTCTCATGATGGTGTGGTCACAATGTGCAGCTCCTGATAAAGGCTATCTTTGATGGCTGTCCTTGTTACAGCTTCAGCTCTAGAAGTATCGACAGTACTTGTGTGATGGTTTTGCAAGATTGTCACAAGATAGAAACCGCCCCTTAAGTGAGGCATATTGGGAGACTTAGGAATGACAGTGTCTCCAGTTTAAACATTCAGAGTGTCTTGAGTGCAAATTGATGGAGGTTGAGAAGCATGACAGAGAGCTATGGGTAATGACAGATCAGGGACAACAGCAGTGAATAGCTTTTGAGATTAAAGTGAATATCTAAATGAAAGTACTTCAGGGAGAGATGGTAATAAGAGTCGGTCCTCACACTGCTGAGCAGCCGGGCTCCTCTGCACTTCTGTGCACTGGGCATTGTTTGATAAATCCTGTGAGCTTCTTAAAATCTGGAAATGCTGCTGTGTGTCTTTAAAAGCAGCATTATCATGCTGCTAATTATTGTGAATTTTAAATGAAACCCTGACCTGGTAAAGGCATAGCTCTTCTTCTGAATAAACTGCTGAATAAAATTAAGTGTCTGGGTGACTTGAATGTGAAATGTTTCCAATAAGCTCATGGGCTCCAAAATGGTGGCTGCTTGGGGAGGGTATATAGTCTCTGAGAGGGAGAGACTTGCTGGAGGAACTGCTTCTCTGGGAGCTTTGAAGTTTCACATCCTGGCTCTGTTCTCTCTGTGCTTCCTGGGCGTGGCTGTAGATACAATGGGGCAGCCAGTTTCCTGCTCTGACTGCCACACCTTCCTTGCTTAATTTGATACTTCTGCAAGGGTAGGCCAAAGCAATATCTTTCTCCCTTAAATGATTTTTGCCAGGATATTTTACACAGCAGAAAAGAAATGGAGGCAATGCCATAGACACTAGAGACAGTAGAGAGACAACACTCGTGAGAGTGCTTCATCTACAGGGTGGGTTTCAAGTCACAGGATTTTATGTCTATGCCAGTATTCTAGAAGTCTTGATACATTTTCCCCATTTAAACAAAATACCATACATATTTTTATTTTCTCATTCTTGCCAATAATTTAGCTTATGGAGTGGTTATTAGCATTTCAAAAATTGTGTGTGCATGTATACGTGTGCGTGCGTGCGTGTGTGTGTGTGTGTGTGTGTGTGTGTGTGTGTGTTGTGTTGGAGGTGGGGTCCAGACACAAAGACTATGTCACCATATGTGTGTCACAGTGTGTTAGACTCTGTCTCACCCATTCTTCTGTCTTATTTTCTTTTTTGTCTTTTTTGATCCGTAAATCCATGTCCTCTTCACTCCTCTTTCACTCTGTGTATAACGTTAATGTGTAGTATGTTCCCCCTTGGGTATGTTCCTTACATATGCTTGATGAACTCAGTGTAATTCATAAATGAAAGAACTCACTCATAAAAGTTGTCCTCTAATCTTCATATTTGGACCATGGAACACATCTGCTAATTTCATACAACATGCACATATACACAGTAAGGTTTTAAAATATGGTTTTGTATGTTCTTAAAATCATTAATAGTGCTATGTTGCTTCTTGGCTCTGTATTTCCTGGCCAGTGTTTGCATATTTCTGCCTTATACTATGGTTTTAACACACGTGTTAGGTTTTCCTAATGTTTTTCCTAGAAATGGGTCATAGGATGCTCTCAGCTTTCATGATCATGATAACTCTGTGATAAACACAGTAATCCTCACTTATTGTATGTCGATGAATATTTTCATACCCAAGTGCTGCATTCATGGTCATATTTGTGTTTTTCATGGATTAACAATTGTCCCTGACAACACCTCTGTCAATTAGACTTTTACACTCTCTCTTGAAACTTTTAGAATTCCTGTTATACCATGTGATGTGCATGTATGTATGTGTACATGTGTGTGGCCAGAGACTGATACCAGGTATCTTCTTCAGTTGCCGTTCAGTTTACTTGCTGAGATGGGGTTGTTTACTGAACCGGGAACTTATTGACTCTGCTAGGCTTGCTGGACAATGAATTCCCGGGGTCTGCCTGTCTCTGTTTCCTGTAGCATTGGATTACAGACATGTACTGCTACACTTAACATTTTTTTTTTTTTTTGAGACAGGGTTTCTCTGTGCAGCCCTGACTGTCCTGGAACTCACTCTGTAGACCAGGCTGGCCTCGAACTCAGAAATCCATCTGCCTCTGCCTCCCAAGTGCTGGGATTAAAGGTGTGTGCCACCACCGCCCAGCTGACACTTGACATTTTGTGTGTGTGCTGGCTTCTGAAGTTCAGGCCTTCATGCTTTTGATACAGGTACACTACAGACAGAGCTTTTTCTGATTTTTCAAGAGTAAGGCTTTGCCATTAACCTCTCTATTTTATATATTAATTTGGTAAGTATAGCCCTGGACTGTCCTATAAACAATAGTGTTTATTTGAACTATATGTGTTTATTTGAAGCTTGGTACTCCAGTTACAATTTGTATTTCTTTCAAAAGTTATTTATTTATGCCAAATACACTTTTCATACTTGTTTTACTGAAACAAATTAACCTTAAAATAAGTTAGCTACTTTGGAATGAATATGTATCATCACAGTAGGGAAAGGTTTTATATAACATGAAAACTTATATGAATGAACAAAGAATTAGTATGAATTTAAAATAATGAAGTATTTTTTATTATAAAAATAAATTTTTTAATGTATTTTTGATATTAGTCTATTAGTCTATCAATGTGGAACTGGTAAAAATCTTTTCTTGTTCTACAGGCTTTGTCCTATTGACAGTGTCCTTTGTCTTACAGACACTTTTCAATTTCATGAGTTCCCATATATTAATTGTTGATCTTAGTGCTTACCCTATCAGTCTTCTGTTCAAAAGAAAGTGGTCTCCTGTACTAATCCCTTCAAGGCTATTCCCACATGCTTTTCTACCATGTTGAATGTATCTGGTTTTGTGTTAAGGTCTTTGATCCACTTCAGCTTGAGTTTTGTGCCGGGTGATAAATATGATTTATTTGTATTCTTCTATATACAGACATCCAGTTTTGATCAGCACCATTTGTTGAAGATGCTGTCTATCAAAACAAACAAACAAACAAACAAACAAACAATCCAATTAAAAATGGGGTAAAGACCTAAACAGAGAGATCGCAATAGAGAAATCTCAAATAGCTGGGAAACACTAAGAAATGTTCAACTGGGCAGTGGTGGTGCATGCCTTTAATCCCAGCACTTGGGAGGCAGAGGCAGGCAGATTTCTGAGTTTGAGGCCAGCCTGGTCTACAGAGTGAATTCCATGACAGCCAGGGCTACACAGAGAAACCCTGTCTTGAAAAACCAAAAAAAAAAAAAAAAAAAAAAAAAGAAAAAGAAAAAGAAATGTTCAACATTCTTAGACATCAGGGAAGTGCAAATCAAACTACCTTGAGATTCTATCTTATACTTGTCAGAATGGCTAAGATCAATAGCAAAAATGACACCTCATGCTGGCGAGGATGTGGAAGAGGGGGACACTCCTTCATTGTTAGTGGGAATGCAAACTTGCACAGCTACTATGGAAATCAATATGGCAGTTCCTCAGAAAGTTGGAAATTGATCTACCTCAAGACCCAGATATACCTGTCTTGGGAACATACCAAAGGATGCTTCATCCTACCACAAGGCCACATACTCATCTATGGTCCATTGAAGCTTTATTCATAATAGCCAGAAACTGGAAACAACCTAGATGCCCTTCAGCAGAAGAAGAGATAAACAATAAGTTGTACATTTACAACATGAAGTAATGTTATTCGGCTGTTTAAGTAGATGATAACCAAGCTACAGTGCTTAGACCCAGTGAAGTTAGGTAAAGAGGAGGGGTCTAGGGGGCATGCATGGATGTTCCTACGAAGGGGACATAGAATAGATTTTACAGGTAGACTGGGGTGGGTGGGGATGGAAGTGGCAGGATCCGGATGGGGGATGGGATGCAGGGAGAGAATACTGGGAGACCCAGTTGAACTTGGGAGGTGGGAATTTGAGGAATGGTGTGGAAACCTAGTTCACTGGAAACGTCTTGGAATGTATGAAGGTGATTCTAATGAGGACTCAGTAATGGGGGATACAAAGTCTCAATTGGCCATCTCTTGTAACCAGGAAAGACTTCTAGTGGCAAGAGGGTTAGATTCACTTTCATTGTTAGCCAAGGGGGTCCCATGGAAATATACAAACAACCCAAGCTAATACTAAGACAAAGGGTTGGTCTTTGCAAACTGACAGCAGGGACCCATTGCCAAGGTCAATATCCACATAACTCATTGAGCATAGAGAAGTTAAGCTGGTGCCTACATGGAGCCTTCATCTCTATGTTCTAGTCTCTTTGGTGCAGGAAGGTACTCTCCAGGCTACAAAAAGAGAAATGTAGATACCCACTGAGCTACAAAGCCGTTGACCTATAATCTTGTCTTCCTTGCAAAACATGCAGGGCAATGTGGCACGGAACTTGTGGGAGTAGCCAATCAATGTCTGATTTGACTTAAGACCCACCTCATCAGAAGGAGCCCATACCCTAAACTGCTTGGGTAACCATGAATCAGGGACTAGATAGCCCAGAGACATAGGGTAAAACCCAACACGACCAGTTTAAAACATCAGTAAAATGATTACTAGTGATATTCTACTATATTCACAGACTTAGTGCCTTATCCAGTCATCCTCAGACAGGCTTCCACAGGCAGCAGTTGGGGACAGATGCAGAGACCCACAGCCAGACATTCTGTAGAGACAGAGTCTGAATTGGTGCTGTTCACATACTCCTTCCCTTCAGAGCTCAGGGAATCCCACAGAAGAGGAGTTAGAATGGTCGTAAGAGTCAGAGGCAATGGAGGACACCAAGAGAATACAGCCCTTGGAATCAACCAAGCAAGGCACATATCAAGTCACGGAGACCAAAGCAGCAAGCACAGGGCCTGCAGGGGTCTACACCAGGGACACATTTCCTCCTGTCGCTGTGTCCGATTTTGACATGGAAGTTTTCGCTTCCTCTTAGATTTTATTTTGTTGTGCTAGGTTGTTATTTCTTAGAGTCCTGTTCTTTTCTAACGAGAGACGGAAAGAGAGTGGGTTCAGAGCGGAGGGAGGATGGGGCGAAATTGGAGGGAAGGTAAAATGTAATCAGCATATATGGTATGAGAACAAAAAGAGAGCTGCTGCTGTTCTTCCGGAGGACTTGGATTTGCTTAGGTGGCTTAGGACTGCAAATGTCCTCGTGTGCGTGTGCGTGTGTGTGTGTACACATGTATTTACACACGTACACACACACACACACACACACACACACACGTCTCTAAAAAGTCTTTTTGGGACAAGGAATATTTGTTGAGTGAATAAATCCAGTTTTAACTGAAGTTAAAAATAAAATCTGGTGTTGGATCAGTCATCTTAAATTTGGAGGCGACTCTCTGTTAAGGGCAAGTGGACAGTATTTCAGAGAGGCTATTTTTGTAGACCTACACAGTCGTTTATGCATTTCATTGAGGATCTGTTGTTTCTTAATGGCCTTGCATTCTTTCTTGATGTAAAGCTTCTGGTGAGCCCAGGCTGGTGTTTTCTGAATGGGCTGACATGTGTTTGCCACCTGACTTTCCTGTGCTGTTTTCAGTCTGAAAACATTGACGTGCTCGAACAGACTCTGCATACCTTGGAAAGTCCTGCCTGCTGAGAAGTTCCTCTAGCCAGATCCCCTGATTATGAGTCAGAGTCAGTCAGAACATTTCTCGAGTTATTTTAAAATGCATTAAAAGAACAAAAGACTTTAATAACTGGCCTCAAATGGTCTGTGCTTAGAAATGCCTCCCATGAATCCATGGATTCCCTGTTCATTTGGTATACCTGATGTGTAGTGGCCTGTAGGAAGCATACTTCCACCTTTCCCTCCCCACTTTTGGAGGTAATTCATAACTGAGTATGAGAAGTTCAATATTGTCAGTTAATCACATTTAATGCTTCTTAGTAATGTTTGTTTTCACAGCATTAGTGCGTTGTGAAAAGGAAAATAAAGTATGATATCTTAACCCTGGGATCAAGCTCAGATGGGATCCTTACAGCTCTGACTTAGCATAATTACAGGATAGAGGGGGCATTTCAAACTATTTAAGTGCTTCTAGAAGCCCAGGACTGGAAATGAATCAGAAAGCCATTTTTCATCTTGTCAGTCCCGATATCATGCTGAAAGAATTCTCACAGTAAAACAAATGTGTATTCAGACAGCATTCAGCATTCCTTGGTCTTAAGTCAAAGCAGTAATTCCTGCTAAGAAGGTTTGAAAATTTGCTGTCACCACTTCTAAAGTGTGTGTATGGAATTTGTAATTAAGCAGCATGCTCGTATCACAGCACTATAATGCTAAAACAGCAGGGACAGATTCAACAGCATACACACACCACAAGGGCCTTAATACAGGCTTCAAGGTTTTGAGATTATAAAGATATTACCTTTCTAGGTTTCATAAAAGGAATTGTAAATCTGGAGAGAGTGACTTTGAAGCATATTGGTAACTTGGATGGCTGGGAGATGGCCTTTATTCAGGAACCTTGGGATAGAACAGGTGCCTTTGTGAAGCTCTCTGCTCTAGTGAAACCCCTAGTCAATGACATCAAACTCATTAGGAATGGGTGCAGACCTAGGCATAAGCATGTTTAAAGCCTTTCATTGTTCCCATATAAAGCCAAGGCTGAGTAGCATTGCTCTAATTATGGCACACTGATGTAGCCCAGAGTGTGGACACTATCTTTGGGCATGCTGTGGAGAAGTGGGTGACTAAAAGCCAGTGCTTGCTATTAATACATGTGGCACTTTCTTAAGAACTTTGCCTGTGATAACACATTTAATTCAGCCTAATGGGCAGAAGCTATTACTACCAACTTATTACAAATGAGAAAATGATGAGAGAAACCATGCAGATGACACTAGTGGAAGAGGATTCCGGCTCTTGAATTCGATCATCCAGGGATATTGATTTAACAAGTTTGTTAAGCTCTTATATGAAATGTTTATAAGAATTCTTGCTGGAGTCTCCAATGCTTGGTACAGTGAACAAGAAGTACTCTCCACTAAGCATCTAATTATCACTGAGTTCCTTGGTGTGTCCTAGAATCAGTGAAAGAGAAAATAGTGTTTATTTCAACAGTGCCCTGTTGAAACTATTATAGACTTAAACTACATGCATAGATATCAAGATGATGGAGATTTTCTTTTCTTTTTTTTTTTTTTTTTTTGGTTTGTCGAAACAAGGTTTCTCTGTATAGCCCTGGCTATCCTGGAACTCACTCTGTAGACCAGGCTGGCCTCGAACTCAGAAATCAGCCTGCCTCTGCCTCCCAAGTGCTGGGATTAAAGGTGTGCACCACCACTGCCCAGCCGGAGATTTTATTTTCATCTGTTTCATCTAGACTTATAAATGGTCACAGGGCATAATGACAGCCAGTTGGCATCCTACAAACCTGAACCAGGCTATATGTCTTATTCACAAATACCTCTCAGCTCAAATAAGGCCATATATTTGAGACAGGGCCTCACTAAGTGTATCAGGCTGGCCATGAACTCACAGAGTTCTGCCTGTCTTTGCCTCCAAAATGCTGAAACTAAAGGTGCATGGCACCACACTAGGCAAGGAACTCTTAAGAGCAGAGAATAAATCCACAGCATAATTTATTTTCTTCTTTCCCTGTAAGAATGGACTATTGTCAAAGACACACCTTCCCTGTGGTGATCTCAGGATCAGCTGGCTGTAGATCAAATGACTTCATTTATGTGCCATATGAAGATCCATTTTCTTCCTCCTCCCTACTGACGCTCATTGCCGGGCTTCATGGGAGATGCATAAGATGACAACTGAACTCTGAGACCAGATATTACACATCAGTTATGCAAAAATATTTTCTGAAATTTAGAAAATCTCACAGACTTACAAAAAGAAACATGCCCACAAAGGTGATTATTTGCTTTGGTTTGTTGGCTGCCTCTCTTTGGTTGTTTGTAGTAGAGGAAGAGACTGGGATGAGATACCATTCTAGAGCTAAGGCTTCAGTGTGCACCTCCAAACCCTCTGGAACCCCTGAGCCTTCTGTCTGTATCACAAGTGCTGTGATTTACAGATGTGTTGCTGGTAAGAATTGGTTGAGAGCTACCATTTTTTTCTTTTACATTTGTTAACGAATAATTTAGTTCCAAATCTGAGTAAAATTGAGCTTATGTAAAAACAAATGTCAGGAAATATGCGCATTTGAATTTGAAATGATATAATTATTTTAAGTGGCAATCTTGGAGAACTATGTAAGGACCAAGACATGATGCTACTTTATAGTGGTACTAAAGCTAAAGGAAAGAATACTTCATTGGAAATCTTCCAGTGGGTAGGAAAGCTTTGAAAATAAATGCCATGGGGCTGGAGCTGGGGGTTGGGGTTTGTGTAGCATACTTGAAACTTCAGGTACAATCCTCCAAACTACAAACAATTCATGTGTCACTCATGGGTAGTCATTTGTACTTCAGTGTAAAATGAGGGTTAAGAGCAAATTTTACCGCAGTTTTAGGAAAGAAACCACTTGACTGTTGAGACCCATAAAGTGTTGGAAATGGGACAAAGAGAAGGTGTGACTTGGCCGGATGACTCCATTTCCTCTCCAGATTTCCTTCCAATCACTTTCCAGAAGGACGCATGACTATCCAAGAAGGGAAATGAGAAAAAGAAAAAGGCTCATTTCCTTTTATTGATAGTACATACTTTCCAAGGCCAACCTACAAATTAAGACAATGAGTTTTATAATATGGAGAGATAGTAAGGAATATTTCATTATTTTGATACTAAGCAAAATTGAAAATCAGATCTATTAAAATTTCTTTATGAAGAGTAAAGAAAAGAGAAAGATTCCCAGCAGTGTCATTGTTACCATGGTCAACAGGGAGCAGATGTTTGAGGAAGTTTGACTATGAAAGGCAAGACTAAAAATTAGTATAATAAGAATAAGATTGGTATAAATGATAAAGCCATTAACCACACCAAAAAAGAGAGAAACCATGCTGTAAAATAGAAGAATTAGCTTCATGAAAAAGGTATCAAAGCTATGATCTTACCAGAAGTAGGAAATACACAGGAAGCCAGGATTATCTCCAAATGGAAGATCTATTGAAATACTTGAAGTCAATTTTTTTTGGGGGTAATAAAGTAATTTCAAATAAACTGATGGTAAAAGAAGATGTTACTGATTCTAGCAATTGACTGATCCAGAAAGTAATGTATTTGCTATAGCTCTTCTTTATGAAATTCAGATTCATTTCTCCCAGAAGAGCTGGAAATAAGAAAAAAAAGAAGTGAGAGTTATAGCCCTACAGATCAAAGAAAGTATAATTCCAGTCATAAATATAAGAAGGGGAAATGTCAACTCTTGGAATTAAATATCTCATACTTAGTAAATGTAATATGACAGGAAATGTAATATATCCACTAATTAAGGGGATCTTTAAAAAGAAAGGAAGAAATTTGAGAAGGGCTAGGAAAAGAAATTACTGGGTCAGTTGCTTGGGTGATAAAACAATCCCTATAGAGTTAGTATCTTAAATCCACACAGTGCTATTATTTCTGATGATTTGTATTTCTTAGGAACACATTAATAGTGTGGCTGGGCAGATGGGTCTCCAAGAAAGTAGGGCCATGGCAGGTAAGGGCTGTTCAACTAGTTGTTTTTCTTCTTAGAACCCTGTAGTTTTCTGTTCAATCTCATAACATGGGTGATTTAGTACTCTTCACAGCACAATAATTTCAAAGCTACAGTTAACTCACATGACAGGTCAAGACTTCAGAATTGGGTAAAATGGAAGTCAAGCCTTCTCCTATGTCTTCACCTGAAAGGTCATCCAGTGTTAGTTCTGCTAGATTCTGAACAAACAATACCGGAAGCCCTTTGTGTTTCCAGAGCATGGGCTATAGTTCTTCTCAATGGAAGAATATAACTAACATATGTAAGACTGCCAAGTGAGGTAGTGTATAGTGTTGTGAAAGGGTCAATGGGGTACCTTGGAAGACAGAGTCTATCAGAAATCTCCTGTAGCACTCTAGACCAGTGGTTCTCAACCTGTGGGTCTTGACCCCCAGAGGGATCCCATATTAGAAACCTTGAATTTCAGATGTTTACATTATAACTTATAACAGTAGCAAAATTACAGAGATGCTGTAGTAAGGGAATAATTTTATGATTGGGGCTCACTACAACATGAGGAACTGTATTGAATAGTCATAGCATTAGACAGTTTAAGAACCACTGCTGTAGACTCTAAGCTCTCCTATAGACTACAGCCACAATAAAGACAATAGTCCAGTAATCAAAAGAACCACACATTTCATTTAATCCTGTATTCGCTTTATAGTTTTCAAACCTGAGCTTCATATAGCTTTCTTAGCATGCTCAAGAGCCTGCTGCAAATAGTACAGCCACAAAAAACATGTCTATTTCCAATTTCAGTTGCTTTCAGATGCACTTGATGTCCTCTTAAAATAAGTTCATCACACTCTCACGGTCATGAAGGAAGAAGGTTTATTACCCATCAACACTTTGAGTTGCAACTCAGCACTAGACAAAAAAAAAAAAAAAAAAAAAAGAAAAAAAAGGTAGGGGATGCTCAGTGCAACCCTACCAGGTCTTTACCAGATCTTGTGTCCTCCCTCTTGTGCTTCTCCATGTTCACCTTTATCAACATCGTTTCCCACTCATTCTATATCAATTGCAACCATTTTACTTGAATTTTAATTGACCTAAACAACCTTCCTGACACATGAGAGTTGGTCAAGTCTCCAGTTTAAAGGAGAAAAATACTGTCAAGCAAGACTCCCTTTAGGTTCCTTCCCTTGCATCTGTTTGACCTTAACCCTTCTTTTCTCTTGTTACCCTGCCTCACATGTGCCCGTAGATAAGCTCACCCCTTTGCACTCTGGATCCCCACCTTCCTCCTGTCTGTTCTGAGAATGTTCCCTCTGATTGTGTCCGCTTCTTTTACCTCAGACTTCCCTCTTTTCTTGGCTCTTCTCCTTCCCTTTTAAAACAATTTCACATTCCTTATCCTAAGAAAAATAATCTTTCTCCTGTCTGCTCCACTCTCACTTAAACTGTTTGCTTTCCCTGCTCCCCTTCAACTCTAAAGGGCTTATCAAAACAGTTTACACTGGATGAATTCACCCCATTATCTCCAACTTGCTTCATGACTCATTTTGGTCTGGCTTTAGCTACCCGCTCCCTTCAAGTTGCTCTGAAATGACCCAACCCTGAGTCCAGCTCAGAAACCACTGAAACCAAGGTATAGATAGCCACAAACCCACCCCTTTGTAATAGATGTCCTTCCCATAGCATTCTGATGAATTGCTACTAGCTAGGAATAAAGACTTTACTTGATTAGTTTACCAGTCCCTCATTAAAAGTATTAAGTTATGTGGTTCAGTGAAACACTGAGAACAAGCAACAACAGAACAGAATTGGTATACTTCTTGATGAGGCTGACATAGCTTCCAGAGTGCATATTCTATTTATATTAATCTCCACTTCTGTCACACAGTCAATTTTTTTTCTCTTAAGATCTAGCAAAGTCAAGTTCTGTCAGAGGGTTAAAAATAGTAAGAAAGATAATAGTAGCTTATTTTATCTCAAATGTCTTTAGAATTGGCAGCCGTCTCCTGCTGCTGTTGGCTTATCCATTTACTTAGGGAATGGCACTTTGTTGCTTCCATGTTTTGACAGTTACTAATAAATCTCCAATAAGCATTGTTGGGAAGGTTTTTGTCTAGACATACATTTCAATTCCTTTGAGTAAATACCAAGACACATAATTTCCAGACACTGTGTTTCTTTATACAATACTACCAAAGTCTCTTTCAAAGATAGTTTAGGATGTTGCATTCCCCAAGCAATGAATGAGAGTCCCTATTGCTCCACAGCTCTTCCTATGACCAGTTATCAATCTTGACATTGAAATATTAAGATTCTACAATCATTCCCTGAAGTCTAAGGTAGGAATGACTGCAGTTAACAGTGACCAAATTAAGAGTCTGTGCAATGAGAATGTGAGGAATGCATGACAAATATGAACCCTCAAGCTGGATGTGGTGGCAGACATCTGCAACCTCTGCATGT
Source organism: Uromys caudimaculatus (assembly GCA_028551405.1). NCBI lineage: Eukaryota > Metazoa > Chordata > Mammalia > Rodentia > Muridae > Uromys > Uromys caudimaculatus. The sequence continues at coordinate 58,087,476 of CM052704.1, forward strand.
GGTGGCACACATCTGCAACCCCTGCATGTGGTGGCACACATCTGCAACCCCTGCATGTGGTGGCAGACATCTGCAACCCCTGCATGTGGTGGCACACATCTGCAACCCCTGCATTGGAAGGCTGAAGCAAGAGGATGAGGAGACTGAGGACAGCCTGGCTTGTGAAACAAGAAAAAAGTATCCTGAAAGAAGGAACATCTTTTGTATCTAGAATGACTGTGGTTCACACACAGGTCATCCTGCAAGAGAGATACAGATTATAAAATGATGAGGATTAGAAAATTGACCCCGGCAAAACACATAAGTGTTGGGGAACCTTGCTATTAAGGCCACAGTTCACCATGTCTTAATAGCTCTCTGAGCTTGATGCAGAATGGAGGACACCCTTTTTCAGCAGGGTTTCCCTTTCTCTACCTGGCCTTTGTTGGAAAGTGTCTCTGAGCACAGATGCATGACGTTGTTTGGAGGATGACCTTGTGCAGAACTCTGCAAATGCTGCATGTCTCAGCACACAAGTCCTGCTCTAGCTTCCCCTGGAATGATAGTTAAGTACTGTGTTATGGCCAATCAGTCCTCTCCATCCACCTTTACCCTTAAGAGCCCTTATATATCCTGCCCCAGAACAATATAGTAGAATTGTCTCACTGAAACTCTGTCTGGAAGTCCTGTCATAAGCACAGCTGTCTGAACTCTGCATGATGCTCCTGCTCCCTCTGCCCTTATGGGTGGGTGGCCAAAGAACTCCTCCTCCCCCAGAAGAAGGGAAATCCATATACAAATACTTTTTCAGTTAAAGCAATATGTTCTACAGTAGAAAGACATTTTAATGTAGGAAAGAATGTTTCAGACTCTTGGTTCTGTGATGAGAACAAACCCTTAATTTCAAGGCCAAAGCATATTCCCAGGAATCACTCAAACAAATACTGGCTACGTCTCTTGTAGAAGAACTAGTTTTTTAAAAAAGGACTTTGACTCCTTCATTTTAGCTAGTCTGTTAATTGTTTCTTGAACTAAGAATTCACAGGGAAAAGTATATATCCTAAGATTAAAATTTGCTCTATGACCATATGGGATCCAGTGTCATGCAGTATCATAATACCAGAGCCACTTTACTGTATCTATGGAGCAGACTAAGACATCTAAGTAAAATCCACATCTTGGCTGGGGTTCAAAGAATTTGTTGTAACAGCTTCAAGGAATGTCAGTACAGAGGATGAATTTCCTTTTGTGTCAAGACTAACCCTTGGAGGAAAAGGTTATAGGAAAAGAGGAAGAGGAGCAGAAGAAGAAGGAGGAGGAAGAGGAGGAGGAAAAGGAAGAAGAGGAGCTTTATCAGATATTCTCTGAATATGAAGGCTGGACCAAATGCTCAGGTCATATAATGTTATCAGAATACAAGAATGATTAAAAAGTGGATTTAAATAAGCTGAATAAAGAGTCAAAATTACAGATACATTTTTATTAAAAATAGAAAATTTATTTCAAAAGTCTTAGTCTCGTATGACCCATTTAATCTGCCCAGTGATCAGTCACAGTTAGGATACATCTCTGTTTGAAACTAGGTTCAATCTAGGGATGCTTGGAATGTCATGGCATACCAGGAGAACATGGAAAGTCTTGTTACTTCTTTCATGAGGCCTCCCTGTGCAGATTCTCAAGCAGGTCTAAAAATGGATCGAGGTGGGAAGTACAGGGGAGAAGAGACAGTGGAGGCTGACAGCTTTTCTTGCAATTAGAGAGTGTGGCTAGGGTGAGCAGTCTCTCAGGTGATGCAACTTTTGTGAAGTCTGAAGGAGTAGCTAACATTTTTGTTCAGCCTGACTATAAACTTGGAAGAAGATGCAGCTTAACAACTATCTGCAGACGTAAAAAATGAATTCACATTCTTTATGAAAGTCTGGCATAATGAATTGTGAAAGGGAAGGATTAGAAAATGAAAACTCTTAGTTTTTTAAATAATGTAAATCTTGAAAGAATCTATATTTTTAAATATGTGTATTTTCAATATTTTATGCTCTTGCCATTCCCTGGGGAACACCTCACATCCTCTCAGTGGACCTGGCCTTCCTTACCCTATGCCTTTGTGTCAGCCATGAAACCCCAGAGGCCCTTTCTACCTGGGAATCTGCTGCCCATGCCTGCAGAGGGATCAAGTAGGCAATCTTCTCTCTTCTTGTCCTCCATTTCCAATTCCCTAGTCTCATACCCTGATGAGAACCCACAGAGTTCTCATGTCAGACCCAGCTATCGTCCCTTCTGTAGACCCTCTCAGTATCCCCTGACCCCATTTCTAGTCCATCCTCATGCTCTACCCATGGTCCCCAGTGGCTGCACTAGGCTGGAATTCAGAAGAACTCCCTATAAGGTAAACAGTATTCACCATACAACATTAAGATCCAGAGCGGGCAATAGAAAGCAAGGAACTTTGGAACTCCCACCTAATAGAGACAAGACCAGGTATCAGCACCTAAAATCACAGCATTTCCAAGCCCAGATGCCTAGACACCAGTGCAAAAAAATTAATAACAGCCAAGGCAGTATGCCACCACCATAACCAGGAGAAATTTGATAAAGCTGAAGCACAGGGCAGGGACTTCAGAATGGCTATTATAAGTATGCTCAAGGATCTCAAAGAGGATATTAACAAATTTATTAATGAAGTCTGTGAATACACAGAGAAATGAAGTGATAACAGTTTAAGATATGAAAGTAGCAATAGAATCACTAAGAAAATACAAACTTAGATAAAAATTGAAATGAAAAATTTAAGACTTCTACCAAATCTTCAAAGAAGAATTAATTCCTGTACTCTTTAAATTATTTCACAAAATAGAAACAGAAGTAAAATTGCCTAAATTTTTTGTCAAGGTCACAATTACCATGACAGCTCTACCAGAAAGGCCCAAAAGAGAAAAAGATTTTCAGACCAATTTCCTCATGAACTCTGAAATAAAAATTCTCATTAAAATACTTGCAAACTAAATCTAAGAATGCATAGAAAAGATTATCTGCTATGATCAAGTAGGTTTCATACCAGAAATTCAGGGATTGTTCAGCATATATAAATCAATAAATGTAATCCAATATATAAACAGGCTGAAAGAAAAAACAACAACATATAATCATCTTATTGATGCAGAAAAGGCCTATGACAAACTAACAACACTCCATCATGATAAAAGTCCTGGAGGGTGCGGGGATACAAGGGACATACCACCACCACCACCATAACAACACCAAAAGGCAATTTACAGCAAGCCCACAGTAAGCTTCAACCATAAAGAAGAGAAATTCAAAGTATTTCCATTTAAAATTAGGAACAAGACAAGGTTGTCCACTCCCTCCATACCTATTCAATATAGTACTTGAAATCTTACAGCAATAAGACAACTGAAGGAGGAATATAAATTGGAAAGGAAGAAATATTCTTTGAAGGTAATATGATTACATAAATAAATGACCCTGAAAAGTCCACCAGGAAACTCCTACAGTTGATAAACACTTTCAGCAAAATAGTAGGATACGAAATACACTCACAAAAATCAGTATCTTTCTTATATACAGACATTTGAGAAAGGTATCAAAGAAGCAACACCTTTCACAATAGCTTCAAAAATATATCTTGTGGTAATTCTAAACAAGCAAGTGAAAGTCTTTACAGGGTAAAAACCCCAAGACACTGAAAAAGAAACTGAAGAAGATATTGGAAGATGGAAAGATCTCGCATGTTCATAGGTCAGTAGGAAAAATATAATGAAAATTGCCATCCTACCTACAGATTCAATCTCCATCAAAATTCTAACATAATTTGTTCACAGAACTTGAAAGACAATTTTATGTTACCTGTGGAAACACACAGACACACAGACACACATAGACATAGACATAGACATAGACATAGACAGACAGACAGACAGACATGCACACCAAAAACTCTAAGATCCCCTATCTCAAGCTATACTACAGAACTATAGTAATATGTACAGCATGGCATTGGCATAAAAAAATACATATTGATCAATGGAATTGAATTGAAAACAAAATCCACAAACCAACAGGTGCCTGACCTTTATAAAGAAGCCAGAAATAAACACTTAAGGAAGGGAAAAAAGAACAGCATTTTCAACAAATGGTGCTGTTCAAAAGAAGGCAAATAGATCCCTACCTACTCAAAACTCAGCTCCAAATGGCTCAAAGACCTCAACATGAAACCAGATACACTGGATCTGACGGAAGAGAAAGTGGGATAGCAGTGAACTCATTGGTCAAGAAAAGACTTTCTGAAGAAGATACTGATAGCACGGGCTCTAAGATACTTTAACAAATGGGATCTCATGAAGCTGAAAAGTTCATGTGGGCAAAGAATGCTCATACCTTTATTTCTGTCCAAATTATGTAAACACAAGAGGTAAATAAATGCGACCTTGGTCTCTCGTCCAGGTGACGTGATTTACAGACATGCTTCAGAGCAGTCTTTGGTGCCGCCCATCATTGATTGAGAGAATATTGTTTTTCCAATGCAAAACTGATAGTTGTACTGCATTACTGTTCAGTTCTATATAACACACTTACAGGAAATAAACTATTGTCTCAGCTATCTAATGTGATTGGTTGAAAGCTCTGTTCTAAAGAATAACAGAGGCTCATGTGCTTCCTCTTGGGAAAAGAAATGACAACGTGTCCGAAGTAAGACCTGTGAATGTTAAAACTGGGGACACTAAATATATTCATATGGTCATATATCCATATGGTCACTATTATAGTTCTTAAAGCCTGTGCTAGATAGTTTTATGTCAACTTGACACAAGCTAAAGTCATCTGAGAGGAGGGAACCTCAATTAAGAAAATGCCTCCCTAAGATCAGGCTGTACACAAGCCTGTGGGAAAGTTTCTTAATTGGAGATTGAATTGGAGGGACCACACCACTGTGGGTGGAGCTGTCCCTGGTTTGGCAGTCTGGGGCTCTATAGGAAAGCAAGGTGAACAAGCCATGAGGAGCAAGTCAGTAAGTAGCATTCCTCCATTTCCCCTGCATCAGCTTCTGCCTCCAGGTTTCTGCCATGCTTAAGTTCTTATTCTGACTTCTTTCAATGATAAACAATGATGTGGAGGCATAAGCCAAATAAACCTTTCCTCCATAAGCTTCTTTACTCAGTGTTCATCACAGCAACAGTAGCCCTAACTAAGACAGGGACATATTTACTTTTAGCTTTAAAAAGTGTTTTATGTTTAACTCCCATGTTTAATGAAATCAAATTGTACTCTATAGCAACTGAATGTCCCAGAATCAAAAGATTCATTGAAATCTGACAGTACTGAAAATTCTAGTTCCTGGGCCCAGTGAATTTGATGACCTTCTATATTTCTTAATTGTCACAAAAGAAGGATTCAACCATGCATGAGTGCCTTACCTTCAAAACCTTGACACATCACCTATCTCCAGGGCCTTTAATCAAAACCCAGTGAGGCAGAGAGGTACAACTGCTGATCCTTCATTCCCTTTGTCCTTACTGAGATGGTGCTTGGGTGATATAACAATCTAAGACCGTGAGTATTGGCTTGGTACATTCAAGCTTTCTTGAAGGAATCATTCAGTCCAGTCATGTGTGACATTGTAACACAGCTGAACATTCACCCTGAAGTGGAGATACAGGTCACAACTTATATCTTAACAAATTATAAACAACTTCAGGCTAAATTATAAAGAGAAATGAAAAATACCAATTGTTAACATTTTGCAGTTTTATTTCCAATAACACTCCTAGTTTTGTAAACATCTGAAACTCTATTCCTTACAATACTCCTGCAGATTTTGTGTCTAACAGTAATCAGAGTTTTACTTTATATGTTGTAGTCTGCTTATGTTACACAGTTAAATTCTCTTCAAAACTCCTTACTAATTTTATGTGATTATGTATTTATATTATCAATGACTATAAATTGTTTGACCTGCTTACCATATACTATGTATGTCGTTTTTTCAGAAAACAATGTTAACTTCTCTCATAGTGTGTATTTTTAATTTGCATATTTCACTTCATGAGATCAGAGCAGAACTTTTTTTTCCTTAATAGACCCTTCACTATTTTGATTTCTCACCATGCACAACACTAGTGTCCACTTGCACAAGTAACAGGAAATGATTTATTGCAGACAAGCATTCTTTTAGTGGGAAAAAGCTACACACTGCATGAACGTAAGGAATTTGACACTAAAGCAAAGGTGTCATCTACATAAATACAGCTCTGTGTTGAAAAATTTCTTCCACTTGAATTATTATGTTCAGTTAAAAACTAATAAAGAATTGTTAAATTGTTCATACGCTTTCACCGCAGAGAGAGACGTTCATGAAGCAAGAATGTGTGTGGAGTTCACAAGTGTTACATTGTGTGGGGAATTCCATATACAGAACCTGACCTCTAGAAAGCATCTCAATGGCTTGACCTTCGACTTTTAGCAATCTGTGGTTAAGTTTAAAAGGCTGTCTGGAAATTCTCTAGTAAATATGCGCATTCTATGACAACCAGACCAAGAAATGGAAGGAAATGCTTTATGAGGACGGCTTGTCAAAATCATTTCAAGTTAACTAAGTAGCATAAGAGATTCGTTTATTGTACAATACTGTGCATGTGAAATATTCCTGACCAATTAAGCATAGATTACATGGATAAATGTGTAAGTAAATAAGAATAATAAAGGCCTAATCAACATTTTTTAGCTGGGTCTTATGTATATATGTAAACATGATCGCTGGTGCATGGTACAAGGCCTAGGGTTGAGACAGTGTTTCAATGTAGTCCTGGTGTCATGGAACTCATTATGAAGACCAGGCTGGCCTTAAAGCCATAGTGATCCACTTGCCCCTGACTCTGGAGTGCTGGGCTTCAAGACATGTACCAACACATTATGCTGAGTCTTTTTTTATTTTTATTTCATACACTTAATGTGTGAAACACGGGATTTGGGTTTACACACACATGTTGAAGCTATTGGTATAGATGAGCAAATCAGCAAATCTAGCATCCCACACAGTAACATTTTCATGCGCAACTGAAGCCTGGTCTCTTAGAAGTTTTGCAATACTTATAGCACACAAACATTGAAAACTTTGAACACCGGAAACAAACTGTGGTGACAATTCTCTGAAGTTTCTGTATTAGTGGATTCTATCTAAGTATGTAAGACTCTGACTAGAAGCTAGAAGAAAATTTTAGTGATGAATGTACCTCTTTGTTTAAAAATCTCAGATTTTTAACACTGATGTAGTTTATTGGTGAAATAGCAGTGCTTTAGAGAACAATGGGAGACCATTCACTATGTAGTTCAATTACACTAGAAATACATAAACTAGAGCCTGGGGAAACAAGTCAGCAGGGTTTTTTTTTCCTTAGTAATCTAATTTTCCCTTTTGTTAAAAACAAAATCGCAGCAATGTAAGAATGGACATCCCGCTTTCTGTGTTCTCTTGGTAGTGTGCACTCACCCTGTGAGCATGGATCAGCTCCTGGGGTGACAGCGAGTTTGCAATGACACCAAGGGTTTGACTGTAGGAAGACAGAGAATCTTAGGAGTCCGCATGTTTTTCAACATTACATCCTGGTTCTTCCATGAGCTATGCACACACCTGTATATTTTGTAGCAGGATCTCCCTATATAAACCAGACTGGCTTGCAAGTTGAGGATCCCTCTTACCTCCCCAGTGCCAGGGTATAAGCCCCTCCACTTGGGAATTTTCTGTGAGTTTAAAATAAAGTTTTAAAAGACATTCCCATATACCAGACAGCAGGCTAAATGGAGACGATGTCTAAAACTTCAAAAGGATGCCCATCACAGCCATCTGGGCCGCAGTGCTAAGCTCTTCATCGCTCTCTCTGGATTCCTACACTTAAGAGCAATGCGAAGGTGTGGCCTTTAAGGAAACATAATACTTTCACATTCTGGGCATATGTGAACTGGAATGACACCACATTAAACCACAACACCTCAAAAGTGCTGAGCACCGTGCCCTTCTGCGGGACTTTGCACCACACAGCACAGAGCAGAAGATCTAGAGTAAGAAAACAGAACAATCTTTCCTGCTTTCCCACTGCAGCCCCACTACTTCCAAAGCAGAAATAAGGGAGTGACAGAATGGTACTTCCAGCTGCTTCCTTCGACTTAATGAGAGCGATGCTGCCCTGTTAAATTCCTTTCAAAGTGGAATGGCTGTTGTTATTTTGGGAGGCTTTGTTGTTGGTCATCTACTTAATTACATTTTTATATTATTTACATATTAAAATAACAGATGTGGAAAATCTCTAGGATAGTTCCTGGTGCTAAAAGGCCAGTTCATACTTGTGCATTTTATAAAGAGTACTGACTATTATGTTTCTATAGAAATACACATCCTTCTTTATGTTTTGGACTGTTGTGGTTACCAGAATAATCCAAGCCATCAGCATGGCAGTAGGATGTGATGAAAAGGTGGGGGATCACAAGTTTAGCTCATGGTACATCTCTTTTTCATTGAGCAGATGGCTTGCTGAGTGTTTGCTGTTCAAATCTGAGGAGCTGAGTTTGAGTTCTCACAACCTACTTAGACACTAAGGTGCATATACGTAATCCCAGTGCCACCAAAGGATCCTGGGAGGGAGAGACAGAAGAACCTCTGGAAGGCAGTATACATGGCAGGAAGAAATAAAAAAATCAAATCAAACCAAACCAAACCAAACCAAACCAAACCAAAACAAAACAAAATCCCCAACAGTTAACTTCAGTCTCTGTGGCCAGGAGACTTGGCTGCTAAGGGTCCAGGCTTCGTAAGCTTGCATGCATTACATCACCAAAGACTATGGGGCTATGAAATATGACATGTTAGGCAGTGATGATGCTTTCTTATCTTCAAGTCCTATAGGAAACTAAAATACTTTTAAATAAATGATTATCTAGTATATACACTTCATAAAACAAAATTTAAATAAATTAAATGTACAACTATTTTTAATTATTTTTGGAACAACATTTGCATAAGCAATGATATGAACCCAAAATCTATATAAGCACTAATACTTAAATGCAATCCCCTGTCTGTCAAATCCAAACCCTGTGGAAGAAGTGATAACCAAAGCATAGCTCCATAGGGATGGAAATGTGGCTTGCCTGAGTCACAGGTCCATTAATAACTGGCTGCGTATCAATATTAGCAATTTTACTGACCCAAGCATGCTGCAGGAGGATGAGAACAAATAGCATTTGCTGTGCCTCTGTCTTGCAGGACAGAGTGGACACTGAAAACTCCTCCTGTTGCTGCAAAGCCATCAGGTGGCAGAAAGGGGCTTGCCATGGCTAGGAGCTATCTCTGTGACATGACTCAGGCTTCCCGCGCAGACCAGGGTGCCCTTCTCATGTCGCTAATGCTCGACATTGCAGAGTGCTTTATCCTTGAGGTCAGCAGTTCTAAAGATGGGTATCCTTCAGAGTTTTTAAATACTCCACTTAAAATTACAAATATCTAAACCCCACCCCAGAATGACTGCATGAGGATATTTGTGATCTATCTGGGCAGAGTACGTGTGAAATTTTGAAATCCAATAAATGACAGTGTCTCTCCTCTCCCACCTCCCTCCCGCCTCAAAGCTACCACTTAAAGGCACTTCTAAGTGTTCTTATTTTAGTATGAATCACTGGAGAAATATGTTGAGAGGAGAGAGGGAAAGTCTGTCAGTATAGCTACAGAAAGAATAAAAAGTATGAATTTCATAAAGGAATAACCCATATTAGGTCTAGCAGAGACTTAGGAAAAAATGTTTTGGCAAAGTAGACAATCTCCCAGCTTACTTTTTTTTTTTTAAAAAGAAATTGCAAAACAGGAAATTTCTGTAATAATATTACAGACTTTCAAAATTAATAACCTGAAGGAAAATATTTGAGTCAACAAGAAAAATGCCATGATGATCCTGTATTTCTAAATGGACAGCTTGTATACAGAGATATAATTATATTTTAGAAACGTTCACAGATCCCATGCCGTATATGCACTTAAATGACACCACTGTTCGGTAGAATTGGGTGAAAAGAGACAATAACCAGCCTTCTTCTACAGATAATTAGACTCCGCAGGGTCAGCTTTGCTTTGCCAAAATCCCACAATCAGGAGCCAGGATTCTAAGCTCAGATCTGTTTTTCAAATGCTCAGGATTCCAACACATCTCTGCAGACCCTGGAAATCAAGCAGAATTTTGTCCCTTATAATTTCGTTGCTGCCTTTGCATCCCAACAATGACAGTATATGAACTTTATCCTTCTCACAGAAAAACAAATATCCGAGCTTCACCATCACACCATGGAGGATCCTTTACTCTTAGCTTTCCTCCTTGTAACAAGGACCTGAGATAAATTAGCTTAAAAGAGAAAATTTTCTTTTCTAACAACGTTATCTAGATTTATTTTTTAGTCTATGGAGTTTTTAAAACTACATTTAAGTTAGCAATCAAAGGAGCGGATCTTGTTACCACATTTTCATACACATATGTCATTATGCATTGCTCTAATGCATGGCCTTCCCTACTGAACTCCCTTGACTCTCTTCCTCACCCCCTTACTGCTCCCCCTCCCTGACAAACACGCCTCTATGCTGCCTTCATCTCACACACATCTCTCACCCTCTCTTTCCTCCACCTCCTTCATTAAGATTGTTTCTTTCCCTCTTATCATGCCATTTCTGGTTTCAAGGCCAACATATACACACGCAATGCATTTACATGCACTTTGACATGTGCCCATGAAAGGAAACATACCCTATAGACAGAAACAAATTCTGCGTCTGGCTCATTCTATTTAGTATAATGTCCTCCAGTTCTAACTATTTGCCACAGATGTCCGTGTTTCATTTCTGAATAGATATGTATTAGGGACCATGTTCTCTTTAGCCATTCATCTGACGTATCAGATGACATGTATCCTAGTTACATAGCTTGGTTGTAACAAAACATGGATGTGAACGGCTGGCATACAGTCCTTCAGGAATGTTAATCTGGGTCACATGGTAGTTCTGCTTTAAGTGTTTTGAGACAGCTCAACACTGCAATGGCTACACTGGTCTGGAGTGTGCTCCTACCAACAGTGGATGGGTTTTCTTCTCTTCCAGTACTCTCACTAGCTCAGGTTGTCCTTTAGTTTATGACAGCCATTTTAACTGGGGAAGATGAAATTTCAAAGAAGTTTCCATTAGCATCTCCTTGGTAGCTAAGGGTGTTGAACACATCTCAAAATATTTTTTCTTTTCTTTTTTTAAAAAAAAATTATTTTTATTGGATATTTTATTTATTTACATTTCAAATGTTATCCCCTTTTCTGATTTCCTCTTTGGAAGCCACCTATCCCATCCCCATCCTCCTACTTCTATGAGGGTGCTCCTCCTTCCACCCACCCACTCCTGCCTCCCCTCCCTGGCATTCCCCTACACTGGGGCATTGAACCTTCACAGGACCAAAGGCCTCTCCTCCCACTGATGCCCAACAAGGCCATCCTCTGCTACATATGCTGCTGGAGCCATGGGTCCCTCCATGTGTACTCTTTGGTTGGTGGTTTAGTCCCTGGGAGTTCTGGGGGGTCTGGTTGGTTGATATTGTTGTTTTTCCTATGGGGTTGCAAACTCCTTCAGCTCCTTCAGTCCTTTCTCTAACTCCTCCATTGGGGACCCCGTGCTCAGTCCAATGGTTGGCTGCGAGCATCCACCTCAAAATATTTATTGACTATTTGTATAAATTCAGTTCATTAGTTCTTTTATTGATTGGACGATTTAGTATTTTGTTGTCTAAAGAATTTCATTGTGAAGGACATCTTTCCAAGTTGATTTGGGTCTGTGGCAATGTGGAATACCACAGAGGGAGAAGTTTGACCAGGAACATGAATCCCAAGGCTGGAAACAGAAGATAAAAGAAAACCTAGCTCCCACAAAGGCAAAGATCAGCCTTCTAATGGGCTCCGGCATGTGGCCTCCTCTTTTAAAGTCTCCATCTGCCTCCAGTCCTAGTATCATCAAACTAGTCACAAAGCTTTTAATGCAGGAGCATTTGAGGGCTCTTCCAAATCCGAGCTACAGAGAGCATCTTAGGCATTGCTTCTCTGTTGGCTTCAAACCTCTCCTGAGGTCCACAGAGCATGTGGATGTTCTGAGACCACTTTCACCCTTTTGGCTGCTGTGCTGTATCCACGCTGGGGATGAGAAAGGATTGTCAGTATCACCTAGGGTTCCAGAAGAGCTTCCCAATATGCGACGGCAGTCTGCTGCCCTTCGGCCTTCCTGCCGCAGGGGTGGCCCCTGGGCCAGCACGTAAGGGCTGGAGTAACTGTCTCTGCTCTGCTGCAGCCTTTTCTGATTTTCTTCCAACCGTGCTGATGGTTTTTCTAAAGAATCAACGTTTGGCCTCATTGATTTTCTCTGATGTTTTTCCTCTTTTCTGTGTGATTTCCACCCCGGGTTTATTATTCCTGAGCTCTTTTTTTCAATATTGGATTTGCTGTTCTTATTTCCCTAGCCTCTGAAGGCAGAGGCAGAGATTATTGATTTTTGATCTTTCTTCCTTTCAACGGCAAGTAGTTAAAATTATAAATTTAATTCTAAGCATAGACCACTCTTTGTCGTTTGTTTCCAACTTAAATTGCTATGGTTAGAGGACACATTGAATGCTGTTTCAACCCGTTTCAGTGGGTTGAAACTTTTTTTATTTTTTATTCTTATATTGGGTCAACACTGAGAGTGCCTAGTGCTCTCAGGACAGTACAGACTCTGCTGTTGAGAAAAAGTTTCTCCAGCTTTCAGGTTAAGTTGATTTTTTTTTTTTTTTTTTTATAAAAGTATTCTGTATCCACACTGTTTTTATTTTCATTGCTAATCACTGAAGGTAGACTATGGAAATGGCTAATTCTAATTGCTGATCTTTCCCCTTTTTTCTACATTCCTGTGAGCTTTTAATAAAGTTATTACATTTATGTATTTGGGGGCAGGAGACATGTGCATTCCATGGCTTGAAGTACGCAGAGTTCAGAGAGTGACTTGTGAGAGTCAGTTCTCTCCTTCACCATGTTAATATCAGGGATTGACCTGAGGTCCTCGGACTTGGTAAGCAGGAGCCTTCCCCACAGAACCACCTTACCAGCCCACCCGATGATGGGGAATTCTGCCTTAGGTGTTTATATCTATCATCGTCAAAGCTTCATCAGGCGCCAACACAGCTGCCTCTGCTTCCCTTCACTTTTAACTTACTTAATAAAAGCTTTGCAGCTTTTATTACTTTATTATGTTATAACATAACATAATAAGCATAATTGACTTAATATTTTCACTCAGTGCTTGAAAATTTACATACTCATCATAACTATCAGTAGTGTGCACTGTGGTCTTTGCTTTCATGCATAAGAATGTGACTTCTTTCCTTTGGCATGTCCCTCCCTGGTGCTTTCTGGCATCCACTTCTTGAGAATCGCATTTTTTTTTCTGTTGTAGATTGTTTGCACATATCTCTTCAAATTTATGTTAAAACCTTGGCACCTAATCTGATGGTATTAGGAGATGAGGCTTCGGGAGATAATTAGTTCATGATGCTAGAGATCTCATGAATGAGATCAGTATCCTTGCAGAAAAGGCCCCAGAGAACACTTCAGCACTTCTTTGGTTGAAATACAAGTAAGCAACTGCAGGACCTCATTAGAGCCCGACTCACATTTCTCTAGTTCCTAGAAGCTGCTGGTGTCCTTGGCCTGGACCTCTCCCTCCATTTTTATGTGCAACATAGCATCTTCAGTTCTCTTTGGCCATCATTCGTCCATTTCTTCCACATTTGAGGCATTCTTGCAGTTACATTGACTTAACAGATATTCCATATTAATCTTTATGTTTTAAAAGCTGTTTGGGAGCCCAAGATATAGGTCAGTTGGTTTGAAAGCACAAGAACCTGAGTTTCATCTGAGCAAAAACTACACATTCACAAAAGTGTAGTGACACGGTTCTGAATCCCATTGCTTGAAGAGGTGGAGGCTTGCTGGTCAGTCAGCCTGGTCTACTTGTTGAGTTACAGGCCAATGGGAATCCTTGCTCAAAAAATATGAATAATCCCTGTGGCGCATGCAGAAACACACACACACACACACACACACACACACACACACACACACACACACACACACACTCCAATTCCTTCTGAAGCTTTGACATCTTCTTGCCATGTAGTAAGTATAACATATCCTTGGGTTACCTGTTAAGGACCCAGTGTTTTCAGAGATTATTATCCTGTCATAGTAATAGTGTTTACCCCCTGGCTTATTGTAATGATTAAATGTGCAATACAACAACGATGCCAGCGCATGCTCAGTGTGTTAGCTGTTACTGTCTAGCTTCTCATATGGCAGTGAGACATGGAGTAAATAAGGAGAGAGGAAATGCTGAGGACACTTTAGACTAACACACTGCTGGCATGTATCCAGCACAGCGGTGGGCGAGAATGTCAAATGATGGCTTTCACCCACAAGATGGCTATCATTCACCTCTTTTGTCTAAAGTCAAATGTGACAATCACCAAATTGTAACAAAAGGCAGACAACTACAAGGAGGGAAACCTAAAATCCTGTGTCCTGTCCTCAAGGTATTACCAAAGTGAGTAAGAGAACATGTATCCAGAAAAAAAACAGTTGTATTTTCCACTTTTTATCAGAATTCCTTAAAATTTAATTTAATTACAATCTAAAATCCACATATTCTGCTGTGAAGCTTACTGCTGCTTCCCAGCAGGACACAGCATATTAAGCTTGTGCACATGGGGGAGAACAGAACACGCCCCTTGAAGGTTTCAACCGGCTCTAATGTTGGCTAGTGTGGAGGTTGTTAATAGATAATAATAGTCAGCTGTGTATAAGAGAATATTAATATATCGGGTGTAGAGCTTCAGTTACTCATTCCTGTTATTTTTATTTCTTGTTTTTTCATCATTTTGGTTAAAATTTATTCTAAAATAAAATTATGAGTGCAAGATAAACATGTTATAATAAAAGTGATTGAGCATAATTATTATTTTGTTTTTGTTTGAAAAATGGATTCTTTTCTCATATAGTATATCCTGATTACAGTATCCCCTGCCTCTATTTCTCCCAGTTTCCCCCCACCCTCCCTCCAGATCCACTCCCTTTTAGTCTCTCATTAGAAAAGAGCAAGGCTTGTAAGAGTTCACAATCAAACACAACACAACAATAGAAAATGTAATAAGGTAAAGCAAAAACTATCATATCAAAATTGGACACAGTAACCCAATAGGAGCAAAAGAGTCCCAGGAGCAGGCATGTGGGTCAGGGACCCATTTGTTCTCATAGTCAGGAGTCTCATAAAATTAGCTATATACACAGAGGACCTGGTCTAGATGCATGTAGATCCTGTAGTTGCTGCTTCAGTCTTGTGAGCTCATATGTGCCTTGCTTGGTTGATTCAGAGGGCCATGTTCTCCTGGTGTCCTCCATCCCCTTTGACTTTTACAGTCTTTACACCTCCTCTTCCAAAGGATTCTCTAAGCTCCGGGGTAGAGATTTGATGGAGAAGTCAGTTTTAGACTCTCTCAGCATAATATATGGCTGTGGGTCTCTGTAACTGCTCCCATCTGCTGCTGGAGGAAAACTCTCTAATGATGACCAGATAAGGCACTGCTCTAAAAGTATATACATTGTTAAGATCAGTAATATTTAGTTTTACCCTAGGACTCTGGGCTATCTAGTTTTTTTGATTCTCATTTACACCAAACCTGATTTTAAAAAAGGGGGGGTGGATTGCCTTGAACTCATTGGCATGAAAAACAGCTTCCTGAACAGAAAACTGGCAACACAGGCACCTCCTGAAAATAACAATGGTAGCACACGCACTAAAATCAACAATTAATAAACGGGACATCATGAAACTGAAATCCTTCTGTAAGACAAAGTACACCACCAATAGGACAAAGTGACAGTCTATAGAATGAGAAAAGTTCACACCACAGGTGAAAGGTCAAATCTCAAAGTAGTTTTGATTTTTATTTCCCTGATTCCTAAAGACGTTAAACATTTTTTAAAAAGTGTTTCTCAGCAAGTTGAGGTTTCTCTGGTTGAGAATTCTGTTTAGATTTGTACCTCATTTTTACTTGGGTTATTTGGTTTTTTTGATACCTAGTTTCTTATATATTTGGATATTATTCCTCTAGCAGAGGCAGTGGTGGAGGCAGATGAGGTGGTGGTCGTGGTGGCGGCGATGGCGGCGGCGGCGGCGGCGGCGGCGGCGGCGGCGGCGGAAGAGGAGGAGGAGGAGGAGGAGGAAGAGGAGGAGGAGGAGGAAGAGGAAGATTGGATCTGTACATTGCTTTTGGTAGGATGGACATTTTTACTATGTTAATTGTATGGATCCATGAGAATGGAAGGTCTTTCGATCTTCTGATGTTTTCTTCAATTTCTTTCTTCAAAGACTTGAAGTTTTTATCATACAGATAAAAACTTGCTTGGTTAGAGTTACTCCAAGATTTTCTATTATTTGAGGCTATTATGAAAGGTGTTGCTTCCCTGATTTCTTTCAAAATCAGTTTGTCATTTGTATATAGAAGGGCTACTGCTGTTTTTTGAGTTAATCATGTTTCCAGCTACTTTGCTAAAACTGTTTATCAGCTATAGGAGTTCTCTGGTGGAACTTTTAGTGTCACTCATGTATACCATTAAATCATCTGCAAATAACAATAGTTTTACTTCTTCCTTTAAATTTCTCTTGATCTCCTTCAGATGTCTTATTACTCTAGCTAAAACTTCAAGTACTATATTGAATAGATAAGATGAGAGTAGACAATTTTGTTCTGTTTCTGACTTTAGTGAAATTGTTTTGGGTTTCTCTCCATTTAATTTGATGTTTAGTTATGTCCCTTGAATATATATTCTTGCCAGGACTTTTATCATGAAGGCATGTTGAATTTTGTTAAAGGCCTTTTCTGCATCTAATGAGATGATATTTTTTTCTTTCAATTTGTTTATATGTTAGATAGTATTGCCTGATTTTCATATACTGAATTATCCCTTCATCTTGGGGATTAGGGCAACTTGATCATGGCAGGTGATCTTTTTGATGTGTTCTTAGATTTAGTTTGCAAGTATTATATTGAGTATTTTTCATCTATCTTCATAAGGAAAATTGGTCTGACATTCTCTTTTTTTGTTAAGTCTTTGTGTGTTTAGATATCAAGGTGACTGTGACCTCATAAAATGAATTTGACAATGTTCTTTCTGTTTCTGTTTTGTGGAATAATTTGAGGAGTATTGGTATTAGCTCTTCTTCAAAAGTCTAGTAGAATACTGTGCTAAAACCATCTGGCCCTAGGCACTTTTTTGGTTTGAAGAATTTTAATGACTGCTTCTATTTCAGTAGGGGTTATAAGTCTATATAAGTCTATGTATCTGATCTTGGTTTAACTTTAGCAAATGGTATCTTTTAAGAAAATTATCCATTTCTTTCAAATTTTCCAATTTGATGGAGTATAGGTTTTTAAAGTATGTCCTTATTATTCTCTAGATCTCCTTGGTGTGTGTTGTCCTCTGTAGTTGTTTGAACATGCTTGGACCACGGAGGGGCACTATTAAGAGTGTGACACTGTGGGGGTGGGAAATGAGACCATCTTTCTAACCATTTGGGAGCTCCAAGTGGTCTTCAGATAAAGATGTAGAACTCTTAGCTCCTCCTATACTATGCCTGCCTGGATGTTATCATTCTCCAGACTTGATGATAATGGACTGAGCTTCTGAATCTGTAAGCCAGCCCCAATTAAATGTTGTCCTTATAGGACTTGCCTTTGTCATGATGTCTGTTCACAGCAATGAAACCCTAACCAAGACATCCCCCTTTCATTTCTGATTTTATTAATTTGGATATTCTTTTTCTTCCTTTTAGTTAGTCTGAATAAGGGTTAGTCTATCTTGCTGATTTTCTCAAAGAGCCAACTCTTTGTTCCATTGATTCTTTGTATTTTTCTCATTGTATTGATCTCAGCCCTCAGTTTGATTATTTTTTTGATGACCACTCCTCTTAGATATGCTTAATTCTTTTTGTTTTAGAGATTTCATGTTGCTAGAATGAGATCTGTCCAATTTTTTTTTAAATGTAGGCTTTTAGTACTATGAACTTTCCTCTTAGCACTGATTTCATTAAGTCCCACAAATCTGGATATGGTGTGCATTTATTATTGAAATTTAGAAAGTTTTTAATTTTATTTAAAATTTTTGTCTTGACCCATGTTCCAGTTAGCAAAGAGTTATTCAGTTTCCCCAGTTTCTAGGCTTTCTGTTGTTTCTGATGCTGATATTCAGCTTTAATACATGGTGTTCTGATAAGATGCAGGGTGTTAATTCAATTTTTTTTTTGTATCTGTTGAGATTTGCTTTGTGCCAATCTTGGGAAAAGTTATGTGAGGTACTACTGAGAAACATTATATATATATATATATATATATATATATATATATATATATATATATATATATATATTTGTGTGTATTTGGGTGAAATGTTCTGTAAGTATTTGGTAGGTTCATTTGGCTTATAATGCCTGTTAGCTCCAGCACTTCTCTGTTTAGTTTTTGTCTGGATAGCCTGTTCATTGTTGAGAGTGAGGTATTGAAGACTCCCATTATAACTGAGTGAGGGTCAATAAGTGATTTAACCTGTAATAGTGTTTCGTTTAGTAACTTGGGTGCCTTTGTGTTTGAGGCATAGATGTTAAGAATTGAAATGTCATATTGGTGAATTTGTTTTTCCTTTGATGAATATGTTATATTCTTACCTATGTCTTTTGGTGAGTTTTAGTCTGAAGTCTATTCTGTTAGATACTAATATCCTTGTACCAGCTTGCCTCAGAGGTTCATTTCCTTGGAATATCTTTTCCAGCCTTTTATACGGAGATAATGTCTATCCCTGATTTTGAAATGTGTTTCTTGGACACAATAGAGGATAGATCCTATTTTTAAATTCATTCTGTTAGTCTGTGTCTTTCTATTGAAGAACTGAGACTATTGATATTGAGAGATATCAATGGCCAATGATTGTTGATTGCTGTTATTTTGCTGTGGTTGGTGATGTTGTTCGTGTGTGTGTGGTTTCGCTTAATTTGGTTTTGTTGGTATGAGATTATTTATTTCTGTGTTTTCATGGGTGTACTTAATGTCCTTAGATTTGAGGTTTTGTAGATACTGCTTAAATTTAAGCTCTGCCATGGAATATTTTATTTTCACTATCTATGGCCATTGAAAGTTTTGATGGGCATAGTAATCTGGGCTGGCATCTCCAGTCTCTTAGACTCTACAGTCCATCTGTTCAGGCCTTCAGACTATTCAGAGCTTGCTGTAGTAAGATAGCTGGGCTCTAGTGGAGACACTTGCCCTGTCCATTACCGATTGTGTTCTTATGCTGGTGTCTAGGCATCTGGGTTTGGGATGACTATTTGTCTAGGTACTGATTTCTGGGTTTGACTTTGTTGTTTGGGTGTTTTGTTCTTTGGTTTCTGTTTTCTCTCTAGATTTTCACAGAGTGTGATGGCTCTGTGGTACATGTTTTATTATCCTGCTTAGCTGAGTGTTCACAGGGAATGCCTGCTAGTGTTAGAAGCTGGGAAGTGGTGATGAGTACGGGGAGGGAAGTTAGGAGGGGATGATGGTCTGTCTCATGCACAGGAGATGTGGGCATGGGGAAGGGAGGCTGCAGCTGGTGTGCTGTGACTGTACAAGGAGTGAGACTAAGGGATTGGGTCTGTGGGGGGAGAAAGACAGAGAGGCAGAGAGTCAGAGAAAAAGAGACAGAGATAGAGACACAGAGAGCAGAGAAGTTCTACAGACAGCCTACCTGGGTTTTGGGCCACATCACTATTAATTCTCTTAAGTGATGATCCATCTCTCCAACCCCTCAAACATTTTAAGTTAAATTTGCTTAAATTACTGCATAAAACTAAAATAATATATACATATTAATTGGACAATGTGATATTCTGATATATACATATATTATATAATGTTTAAAACAAGTTAAACATGTGCTCAAATATTTATTCTTTCTTACAGTAAAGCTTTCAGAATTCCTTCTTATAGCCTTTTGAAATGTTAGTGTATTGTTGGTGTTTATAGGCACCCAACTGAAAAAATAAATGCCTAGCAGAATTCTTACTGTTGTCTAACTGTAACTTAGTGCCTATTCATCAACATCTCCCCTCTTTCCCACCCCTCCATTCCACTTTCAACTTCTGTGAGATCAACTCTTATGGATTCCTTACCTACAAGTGACTGGTGCTTTTCTTGCTGGCCTGGCTTGGTTTACTAGCACAGTGGCCTCCACTTTCATCCATGAGTCTCTATCAGGCCCCAGGTACAGAAGTTGAGACTGTAGGGAATGAACACAAATCCTTTGTCTGTATCAAACCAGAGAAACGTGGAAAAGATGAGGTTCATAATATGGACAAAGCCACCTCAGTCATTAACGTATTAATATAGAATTTAACATGCACACTGAATTGCTTTTCTGAATGTTTGAACATAATAATTCACCAATCATCAACAATCTGAGTAGTAGGTTCTATTTATTCATATGTAAACATATCAGCAATACAAAACAGTAAGCTTAAGCATTTTGCCAAGGTTAGCCCATCATAAGATCATGAAGCATTCAACTACCTCTTTACACATGTTATGGCTCTATTTTGAACTGTATCATTAGCTAGTCCTGTAATTCTAAGTAATGTTTAAATTATAAGAGAAAACATTAATAAGAGTAAATTTGTGAGACAGAATCTTACAGTGTATTGCAGGCTGCTTACTGTTCACTTTGTAGTCTATGCTGGCCTCAAACTAATAGTAACTCTTCTGTACTAGTAGCCTCCAGAGTGCTTGGATTATAAGCACGAGGCACTCACACAAGGCTAGTTCAAGCCATTTTAATATAATAAGCTTTCAGTGTTCCTTATCTGAAATTATACTAGAGGTTAGAAAGAGATACAAATAGTGAAAATACTTTAAAGATAATAAGAGTGGAGGAGAATTTTTCTATTTTTCTTATATTTAAAACCTTTTGGCTTGCATTCATTTTGACAGCTTTTTTATATCTGTTGTAGAAGACTTGGAAATATTGAAAAGCAAAGAAGATGTGAAAATATAGAAAAAACAAAGAATAAAAACTACTCATAATTAATAATACTCAAAGAGAAACTTTGCTTTTTATATGCTTACATGTAAGATATATGTAAATAATTATGGCAATGGCATAGCTGTTATAAATCAATTTTTTGCTATATTGCCTGCATGAACACAGCATAAATGTTTGCCATTCTGAAAATAGTGTTTAAAATTCATTTTCAAATCAGGTCCCCATCTTACTTTCAGAGACATTGTGCATTTTCCCGCATCTTATTCTTCTATGTCATGTGATCTAGAGCAGGAACATTTCTGGCATTAGCAGGATTGGTTTTGATAGTTCCACATCAGGAGAAACCTGGATTGCCAGCGAGAGTATTATAAAGAGTATTGGGAATCTCTCCAAATCAATGACGCTTTATATTAAAGAGAAAAACCATCCCTGTGGAAGTAGGTGAGTATCTACCCTTTGTAATGTTAGGGTAATAATTTCTAATTATTAAACCCCTGTCAGACTCCTGGGTAAGTAATGGGTAAACATGTAAGTCATAGGTACTTTTGATTCACAGAGTATGCCGCCAAAAGCCCCAAGTTCATTTATTTCAGCCATGTTTAATGCCACAGCACATGATTTATTTGGTATGATTCCAATGTGTTGTTGGAAAAAATAAATAATAATTCTCTGTATATAATTATGTGGGAGACTAGATCTTTGACAGGGGAATTGCTCAACCTAAAGACAGATGGAAATGCTGCTCACCACAAGAGAATCTCTGAATGCATTGTCTTGTTCCTAAATGAGTTTCTGACGAAGGTGCCTTTAGAACACATCATTAAGGAAGTCAAATAGTTTAAATCTCAAATTGTGCCAGCAAGGAAGATTTCTGTGTGTGGTTGGGAGTTATTCCTTAGACCTAGGATAGAGTTAAGCAAAATAATAACAAGAGAGGAAACATTTGAAACAAGAAGCAATTGTTTTGAAAGCTTCCATTATTTCCAACCACTAGCACCATTAAGGGTAGTGTTAAAAACCAAAACCAAACAAAAACAAAAAAACCAACAAAACCCTCAAATTCCATTCAGCTAAGAGCACAGAAAGCTGAAGGGAGAGAATGCAGGAGGGGTTCGCTTCAAGAAATAACTATTGCGTTATGCAGTAATTCTGTTCAGTAGCATCAGCTAAACCCTTTCTCTAATCTGACCCAATAAATAGCCTCCCAGATAGAAGGCTGAATTTCCTATATAGATTACGCAACTTGGAAATACAACATTTCTTTCATTTTTACCTCTTTAAACCAAAGAATAGTATGGGAAGGAGCTACATTTTCTAAAATGCTGAGTGACGGCTGTTAATCTTGGTCATATTGAGGAGCACCTCAGGGTATATACAGTAAAGGTAATACTTCAGGGTAAATTTATGAAGGAGTTTCTAGATGCTGTTTAAGATCCCTTGAATATGGCCTTGGTTCCTAAATGTGGGAAGTTCAGATAAAATACAAGGAAAAGTGATCAAGTCAACTAACACTAGTATCTTCTTTCTCTGTCCTTGGCCATCATTCTGCTCTGTATCACTCTTGCTCAGAAACAGTGCTGTTGATTGTGAGCTGAAGCCTCTTCTAACATGAGCCAAACCCAAATGTCCTTTGAAGTTGTTTTGTGAGCTGTTTAGTCTTGGTGATGAAAAGTCTGACTAAACAGAAAATTGATTATTAGAGAGTGAAGTTAATTACTGTGTCTTTCCCTGATTTTGTGTTTTAAAAACCTTTGACAGTGCAGCGTAGGGGTTTGCAAATGTTTGGGTATGTGGGCTAGACAAGAGCTGGAATGCTTTAGGCACAGAGTAGTGGGTGGTTCTGGTGGGAGCTCAAAAATCCAGAATACTGCCAGGAGTGCAATGACAAGGTTTCCCTGGGAATAAGTCACCAGAGGCCCTTACTAGTACATTTGGCAAAGAGCTTGGCCACATTTTGCCCAAGCCTATGGAGGGAGGTGAAATTTAAAGATAATGGATTAGCTTATATGGTGGATAAAATTTCAGGGCAGCTGAAAACCTTGAAGTTTGTCCAGAAAAGAAATTATGGACAAAGGGGGTAATCTTTTAAAATAGATCAGTGTCACTAAAGAGAAGGCAAGTCTTTTGCAGGAAGACAATAGAAACACCCTTCGAGAGCCTTAGGGAATTGGTCAGAACCCCACCTACCTACTTCCCTACCCCAGACTTCAGGGGTAAACTTTTCCCACACCTTAAATCCCTTGGAATACTTAGAAGATAACTGGTCTGCCATGTTCATATGAGCCCACTTAGAAGAGTATTTCTTCATGCTCAGCCATGCAGAGACTATACAACTTAGGTCCAAGGGGACCCAGATACTGCTCATGCATGTGGAAGGGCGTGGCATTGACCACACGATGTTGGGTTTGCAGGCATGCTGAAGGCAAATTCATGGAGGCACTATCCAGATTTCAAAGGAGGGCCTGGGTAGCCAGGCAGGTCGTGATGTTTTGGGAAGTTGTGATATGTTCAGAAGGTGGGATCATTGGAGGAAAGAGATCTCTAGAGGTGGGCCGTAGTTAAAATTTATAGTCTTCCCGTTACCACTCTGCCCACTGACTGCCAGCGCTAAGCAACCAATGCCTGCATTCCCGCTCTGTTTCCTTCACTCCTTGCTCCTCCCTGCTATGGTAGCCTGTATTCCCTGAACCTGCAATCCAACATAAATCCCTCTTGTATCAAGTTTCTTCTTGTCAGATATCGGTTATGGTAACGAGAGAATAACACATATAGCTGCCAATGGGAGTGCCTATTGTAGAGTGATAATACAGTCCAAACTTGCTTTCAACTTCCCATGCACTATGAAAACAGGTTTCAGTATTATGGGTTGTTTTAAATCTTCACATCATGATTATCACTATAGAGTTAAATAGTTCTCTCTCCCCCTCTCTCTCTATATGTATGCAATTATTCATATATATATGAATGCATGTGTGTACATTGAATTTGCAAGGATTTATTCTGACCTCAGCTTTGCTAAAGATGTTAACCTGTGCTGTTAGGTATGTTGCAACTGCTTTCTTTTTCATCAAGTATTGCATCTGTAAAAGGGTGATAATATCTACCACAGATGTGGGAAAAAGATGACATAATGGTTTGGTAGAGTTCTCAGCTCTGTGGTAGGGGCAAGGAAGACAAGCATAAACTCCTTTTCGTCCAGCTTGAGTAATTGCTCTATAGAAGAAACTGATCCTGGTTCTCAAGGTAATGAGGGGCAGCTACCTGAATGTGCAAATCTGCAAGGTTACAGGTCTAAGCAGATTCAAAGAGATCAGGGATAAAAGGAGATAAAAATCTCACCACAGGAATACCTGCTCTTCTAAGAAGTAATGATGGGTTGACACTAAGGAGACTGCGTGATGCATGCATAAGATGGCTACAGATGGTTCCAGTGTGTGTGTGTGTGTGTGTGTGTGTGTGTGTGTGTGTGTGTGTGTGTAAAGATGAAGGTGAAGAGTGCAGCTGCTGAGTTGTGAGGTTTCAAACATAAAATGATTGAATAGCAAATGAATGAGTACGGCTCTGAAGAAGACATTCATCCAAAGACTTTCCCCCTAGCAAGGCAGTGGAACATTTTGTTATTTTTAAAGTTAAACATGAGAGTGCACATTAAGGTAATGTAGTAACATTTCCATGTACATGACTTGCTGAAGTTTGTACTAAGGGTGATAAAGATCGATCCTTGCTACAGCAGGAAGTCATTCACACCACCATGCCGGTCCCCAGAGCTCTCCCAACACTCAAGCAGAGGAGGGTACCTTAGCATCCCTCCTCTGTCTTTGGCGGTGCTTTCTTAAGCATAGCATACAGATGGTGAATCATCATCTAAATTCATATTTCATTTCTTTGTCTTCGTCTACATGCTTTTACACATCCAAAAAATCCGTGATGAACAGGATTCCCACCACCTTTAAATCCCGGGACACGGGATCTATAAATGTCCGTAACTTTCACAACTAAGAGTAGTGGGAGTAGGGAATGTATCTGTGTTTCTATTTTTAATGTAATTTTATATAAGTTTAACCTTTATTGAAAATAGATTTTTTCCACAAAATATACCGAGATCATCATCCCCACGATCCCCCCCAACTCTTCCAGGTCCTCCCAAGTCCTCCCAGGTCCTCCCAGGTCCTCCCTACCTCTCCACCCCCACAAATCCACAGCCTTTCTCTTTCTTCCTCATTGGAAAGCAGACAACTAAAATCAAAACAAAACAATCAAGCAAAAACAAACAAACCAACAAACCAGGATAGTACAAAACAAACGGGAAAAAAAAGATCCAAAGAAAAAACAGAAGAAACATACAGATGCAGAGACACATGCAATTGAACAATCAGAAATCCCACAAAATCAGAAACCATAAGATGTAAGTAAAAAAACCTGTAAAGGTAAATAAAATAAAACAAAAATGTCCAGACAAAGTAGTAGGAGATAAAACCCTCCAAAATACCATCGACTTTATTTTGTATTGGTAATCTACTGCTAGGCATGGTATCTGCCCTGAAGTATGGTTTGTATACCCAGTGAAACTCCATTGAAGAAAACCATTTTTTCCTTTGTGAACAGTTGTCAATTGGAGACAACTTTGGGGTTAGGGGTGGGGCATGTGTCCGCCTCTCAGTGCTGGGACCCTGTCTGATTTAGATTGTGCAGGCCTTGTGCATGCTGATGCCGTCTCCGTGAGTTCATATGTGCTTAAATCTTGTTGTGTCTGGAAGGCCTTGTTTCCTTGGTGTGTTCCAGCCCCACTGGCTTTTACAATCTGTCTCTTCTTTTGAAAAGCTCCCTGATTCCTGAGGGATGGATTTTATGAAGACATCCCATTTACAAATGAGTATTCTGAGGTCTGTCGTTCTCTGAACACTGTCCAGTTGTGGGTCTCTGTGTCTGTTCCCATTTACTGCAGGAGGAAGCTTCTCTGATCATGACTGAGCAAGATCTATGACTATAGCAGGATATTGTTAGGAGTCATTAAATTGATATATTCCTTTAGCAGAGCTGTATCAAGGGAAATTGCATTTTGTTTGTAATATAAAAATAATGACATGAATGTTTTACAGATGGGGTTTCAAACTGGCATTGAGTTTGCAGTCCTTATTCTCTATCTCCTGGATTGAGGATTACAGACATGCACCACCATTCTGGGCTTCCCTCCCCTCCCCTCCCCTCCCCTCCCCTCCCCTCCTCTCTCCTCCCCGCCCTTCCCCTTCCTTTCCTTTCCCTTCCCTTTCTTTTTCAGCATGAGTGAAGTGACATATGCCTGGAAGAAGTCATGGTAGTCCACACCAGCGCACCTGCTGCTCTTGTTCAAATGCCAAGTCACAGGTTTATCCTCTGACTCTTCATCTAAACTCCAATTCAAAAAGTGTAGCTGCTCTTCAGTTTATGGTGTGGGTACGTCTGATAAGACTGTCAGAAGCTGTAAATGTCATTAATCTGAAAATGCATTTAATACACATGCCAGCTGACTAACACATGCAGGGCTCTGTGGAGCATCAGTTCTGCACTCCTGTGACCACATAAATCTGTGCTCTGCTGCCACCCAGCACTTCTGGAGAGCATCTTATCAAATACTGCTAATCCAGGGAAAAGGTCAAAATTCAAAGCCCAGTTTCCATCTGATGTGGGTGGTTTTGACCCCACAATGAAGTGTGAAAATCAACATCTTTTCTTTTCTTTCCTTGTTTGACCCTTGAGCTGTGACTTCGGTCCTTGGATATGTTAAGCTCGGAAACTGAACTGTAACCCCAGCATCTCCCAAATAGTTAAGCTGTGCCTCTGAGAACTGGGCAACATTTATACTATCTCATATCTCTTCATTCATATTCACTTGGCTAGAACACAGTCATGTGACCACAGCTGTATGATGTGATGTGAGGAGTCAGCTTCCAGAATAAGCCAGCTGTGTGTGAGGCTCCTGAGACAGCTACCTTAGGGACAGAATCTACTCACTATTCCAGCATCAGTTAGCATTAATCATTCAGAAAACTTAGGTCACAAGAAAAGAGTTCTAGAAGCCCTTGAGGATGCTGAGTTTGAGCAGCAACCAAGCCCATTTAATTTGTACACGTACACTGACAGTGATAACTTAATTGCATATTTTGTGACTTGGAATAGTTTTCACCAAGAGCCTTGATGCAACAAAACCAAGTTCTAACACGAGGATGCAGCAGTCTGAAAGCAAATACTCAGTGATGTAGGGAAAGTTGTATCTTCTTTAAGAAATCCAAATCAAATGAAGGCTTGAATGTTGAGGTTACTTAAGGTATGGCCATATTATGCTTTCTCTTTAATTTTATACTTATTTGTGTATCATGTGTATATGAACATTTGTGTGGGCACATACATGCTACCATACACATAAGGAGGTCAGAGGATAAAGTGTTGGAGTCGATTCTTTAATTCTACAATGTAGGCGTAGGTGGATTGAACTGGCATTGTCAGGCCCAATGGCAAACACATTTACCACTGAGACATGTCACTGGCCCAATTTTATTCTTTCTAATGGATATTTTGTGACTGTTATTAAATTTGGTAAGTCAACGAATATGTATTAAGTTATTTATTTTAGGGTTTGCAAAGGTAGTTTTCTATTTTTTTATTGCTGTGAAGAGACACCGTTGCCAAGGCAACTTATAGAAGAAAACACTTAGTGGGGGAACTTCCAGTTCTAGAGGGTTAGAGCATCATAACAGGGAACATGGCAGCAGGCAGACAGACATGAATCTGGAACAGTAACTGAGAGCTTGCATCTCCATCCACAAACAGGAGGCAGAGAGAGAGAGAGAGCTAACTAGAAATGACTTGGGCTTTTGAAACTCAAAGCTCCCCTGTGACACACTTCCCCACCTCTGTGACACACCTCCTTTAAAGAACTTGCATAGTTATTAAACTAAACGTAAGTTCAATTTTTTTTAAATTTTATTTTTATACTTTATTTACATTTCAAATGTTTTCCCCTTTCCAGGTGTCCCCTTTGTAAACCCCCTTATCCCATCCCCCTCCCCCCTGCCTCTATGAGGGTATTCCCGTCTTCCCTCTCTGGCATTCCCCTATACTGGGGCATCTAACATAGTAAAAATTATTAACAAAAAGGAAGACCTGCTTTGCAAAAATAAATAAATCAGGAAAAATAGAAAGTTTTTGTTTCAGTTTATAAACAGAAGATAAAATGTTTCAATTAAATTAATAACGCTACAATAATTTAACAGTCATTTAAAGAAATAAATGTGATAAGTGTAGTTTCTTGGAAACTTTATCCTCAAGGTCAAGTCTGCACCACCTCTGCACAGTCGCTCTTCCTTTGAAGCCGTTTTTCTTCCGGAAGGAACATTGGCCACTTCCTGTTCTGGAAGGCAGAGTGTAGATCGTTCAGAATAATAGCAGCCCGTACCATAATGAAGGGGACCACATTAAGTAGCATGCATGGACGAGCCTCATGTAAGGTGCTGCTTTGATGTTGAGATCTGAAGAGAGAACGCGCATCTAACAGCACTGGAGGCACAATGCTGCCCTGACTATATGCATGCCTGTGTGAAATCCAGTAAGCCAGATCCACGTTCAGAGACAGATCAACAATATTGGATCTGGAAATCAAATGGATGCTGAGTTCCCTTACTTACAAAGCCCAAAACAAATGAAATCATTATATTTTCCATTTTTGATCACATCCATTGATAATATTGTATTCTTCTTCATATCCTTTTCCTTGATTTTTATTATCTGAATGCCTTATTCTCAGGGTAGATACTTTTAGCCCTTAAATTTGTTCTCTTTGCTCATTTTCCAAGGGTTCTTTTTCTCTCATCTTGTTGTTCCTCACATTGCTATTGCTGTAAGGTGTGTTATTTTAGGAAATTATAATATATCTAATAGCATCTATGTTTGTTTATGTCCATATCGATTTTATTTTAGAATAATATAACCTAGTTAAGTTGGAAATATTTTTGAGTGGTCACATCACTAATATTATCAAAACCAAAAACTCAACCAACCAAACAAACTACATCAGTGGAATTGAATCTGAGTCCTCTGGAAGAGCAGTCAATGCTCTTACCCATTGAGGCATCTCTCCAGCCATCATGAAACATGCAACTTTATAAATTATGGTTTCATAGATTCATTTATCATGGAGAAATGATGTTTGTTTTTTTTTAATTCTCTGATAATTTTGCCATGTCTACAGATTCCTTGGCCCAGCTGGACCTCACTCCTGTAGTCACTGATTTAACAATTCTGTATTAGTAATATGGGGATATAGGGATAATAGTAACCACTTAATAATAAGGCACTGCTATGGTCATGTGGTCAGGGGTATTTTCTCTTTGCTGCCTTTTCTCAACCGTAAAATTAGTTTAATAAAACATATAACTGTCAGTCCAGGTGAAGTGGCAAAGTGACCGAAGCTTATAAACCTATTAATGTTACTACCAGTTGGGGAACATTCCAGGCCCTGGCAGGGCAGTTACAAAGAACATCAGCACGAGTCTTGTGCAAGATGAGATGGATTGAAGTAAACCAAAAATAATTAACATATGCTCTGATCATAACTGAAGTTAAAAAGACTATGAAACAGGGCAGTGTAACAGGAATTTCTTGGTGGCAAAGTCCAATTTTAGAAAAGAGTAATAATCAAAAGAAGCTATTGTGAAGAGGTGAACTCTAAGCTGATACTTGAATTACAAAAAGAAATTGGTTCTGATAATCTGAAATGGAAAAATGCTTTGTTCTTATAATGATAGAAGCCCAGAGAATGTGTAGCTTACGTAAGATGAGAGAAATAGAAAATCATTGAGTTTGAATTTGAATGAACTTCAATAAGACCTAGTGCTTTGTCACATTGTAGCATGCTCAGTGCAATCTCAGAGCAATTCTCATTTGGTTTACATTTTATGTAATCAGATCTATGGTATATTAAATTGTAAAATACTCGATGTAAAGAAACTTAGAAAAAATATTAATTTCTGGGTAATTTAAAAGGTAATATTGGCTAACAGTTATTTAGTATCTTTTAAAAAAGACTTTCTAACGTGGGTGAAGTAATTTCTCCACCTCCCATTGCCCTATGTGTATGGACAGACTTTACATGTATCTGTGGAAACGCATACCACTTTGTTATTTGTTCTTTACCATGGTATCAATCTGGAGAATTTAGACCTTTGAAAAATTTAAAACAAAACAAACCCTTTAAAGTTACAAATTAAGGAGGTATTGATTTAATTTGGTGTGTGGTCTGACATCCCTGTAAGCCCATGCAGGTCAGCACAAATCGATGAGGTTGATGGAGGGAGTTCCAACCATGTGGACTGGTCATAACTAAAGACCTTCAGCAACATGGCTTCAGAGGCCAAATGTAACAGTGCAATCTTTTAGTGAATGGCCAATCTGAAGTTCTTTCAACACAAATAAATATGTAAAGAACAAGTGGCCCTCAGCCCACTCTCAGAAGCACATGGAGCAGGGGTAGTAGCTTCATGGAAAGGGACAAAGGAAGGCATGCTGAATGTAGAGATGAAATGCCAGACTTTTAGGGGAAGTGGAAGAGTATAAAGCTAGGAGAGACTGTGATAGCCGATTGTCAGATGGAAGCTGGAATCATCTGAGGGTAGGGAGGAGATGGATATGGTGCTCCTATGTGTGCTTTCTGTGGTTTCTTTGTAGACTGTCAGTGATATTTGGTTTCAATCTCAGAACTCAATAGATTACTGTATTTGTAAACATGGTATGACGTCAACAACAAATATTCAGCAATCGGGACAAGGCAAAAATTCTTATAATTCTTTGCATGAAGCTGGCACAGATGGCACTAACAAGGATATCTGGCCCAAAGTGAGCACTCACAGTATGGGTCCCTGCTGCTTCTCTTCTCTGTCCATGCTGCTAGGCACAAGGTTACTCTAAGAGCCTGCTGTTTGTGGAGTGACATCTAGTATTTTCTGTGTGCTTTTTATTCATTTTATCTCATGCGTTCACATCAGATTTTCAAGCAGACTTTCAACTTTCTCACTTGAAAGCCAGTGGCATTGGGGTTCAGAGAAATTGAGTTAATCGAACAGATTCACACAGGAGGCTAGAAATCAAACTCAGATTTGTAAGAGGCTTAGGTTGACCATCATTCGACACTGCATTGCAAATACTTACAGAACCAGGTATGACAGCTCAACAGTATCCAAGGCAGAGGGAGAAGCGGATGGAGTACAACTGGAGTGACTAGCAAAGCTCCTTTTTTCTGGGTACACTTTCCTATCTCCTAATATCACTACTACCCTAAGAGGAATTATGAAAATTCTTTTGGGATGCCAACATTCCCAAGTCGTCCAGCTTTGGACAGGAGTGATTTGATTTGTTCCTGTAAATTATAGGAAACAGCAATACTTTGAGGATGATCCTGCATGTCATCTTCCACAGTACAAATTTTGGTAATATAGTCAAGAACAAGAGCTCATTGTAAAGAGAAAACAGTGGGCTTGCCAGCTTTTAATAGTCTATCTAGTTTTCAAAGACGATATTCCCTAGGAGAATTATAAGACATACGGACAGAGTTTCCATAACAACCACTGTTTGCTGTGCAGTTTGGGTATTCCTGAAATTTTGTTGTAGGATGAAGTACTTCCATCAATTGTTGGGATATATAAAGGTTTGCTCTGTGTTACTCAGGGCATAAGTTTTCCAGAATTAATGAGGAAGCTTGAACTTCTTAGTTTGTTGTTCTTATAGCTAAGGGAACATGCTGCGAATACAATGAATGGGCATCCAGCCAGGGCTATTTCCTATTAAAAGCAGTTAGCATTGTGCCAAAGCACAGGAAAAATAATCTATAAAACACAAGTGTGGGGCTTGTTGAGATGACAGAAACAGAGGATATGACTTTTTTTTGTAACATTCCAATATAAAAATACATATTGCCTCTGTTGGCCCCAGGATCACACTTAAATCAGTCCTGGTGATCCTCCCTGAAGTCTGTCCATTTTCCTCTTGAGCATCGAAGCAAGACATTGAAAGCATAAACCTTAAGGAAAGCATGCTGTTAGCCTTAAAACACTCTTGTTTATGGGCCTCTGGCAATACACTATTGTCAGCCAACTGAAGTATTTTCTTAAATAGCAGTCAAAGAAAAGAGGAAATTCTGGTGGGACTCAACAAAGAAAAGTACATAATGTTCGAGCATAATTAGGAGCCGACACTGATTCTGATTCTGCTCTGTACAAACATTGTGTACGTATACACAGTGCTAGTCAAGAATGATAACGTTTCTACTCACACAAGAAGTGGCATTCTGTAAAGAGAGCTTTCAATGAGACTATATTTTAGAAATGACTATAATTTGCTATTGCCTACATCATGCTATAAATCATATGAAATAATATATGGCGATTTTCTGTAGAATCCTAAAACAATTACAAGCATGGAAAACAATGAAATCCCCCATAATTGATGGAGCCTCTTTATCATATTTACGGTACACAAAATAGATTTTAGTTATTGTTTCAACAATCCCAGTGACTGGAGACACATGGACCTACTCAAGGAACTGAGAGGTATTGTTAACAAAGGAGTAAATAAGAGGGTGAGTGTCAGGGAGTTAACAGGAGCTTTCCAGGTAGAATCTTAGGTGCCTTTAATGCAATGATAATCACCCTATATTTTGAAATAAATTAGGGTTTGATAAACTTAAGTTTGAGCTCTGGTTTCTAGAACAAGATCTACCTTATTTATCTTGAATTCCTTTTTATTATGTGTGTTTTGAGCTAAACACCCCCTTTGGAACAGCTGTTTTTAAACCTGTATCTTCCCTTGATTTCAATATACAGGCATTATCTCTCTGGTCACTCTTAAATTTGAACCCCTTTGATTGGGCAGGTTTAGTCACTAAATCTGTGTAGTATGTTTCCAGGTTAGTGGTGCCACTAACCACTGAAGCTCAAAACAAAGCCCCTCCTACTCCTTAATTAACCTAGGGCACGGGTGCTGACAGTGTAGGAAAACAAACAAACAAACAAACAAACAAGCAAACAAACGTCTATTATAGTCCATTCCTTTGGCTGCCTGCATTCAGTTTTGGGTTATCATAGCACAATACCTGTGATAATGAACTAGTGAGAAAGGGTTTATTTTGGCCCATGGTACTATAGGTTCCAGAATCCAACGGAGTGACTTCAATATTTTGTGCATCTAACAAAGGCAATTTGTCATGTCGGAAATGCTTACTGAGTAAGAAATAATTGGAACAAATTGGAACAAAAGGAATCAAAGAGAATGGCATACTAGGATGCGGTATCATAGTTTCTTCATTGGAGCACTAACAATAACCTCCTACTAGGACCTACTGTTTAGATGTCCAAAGTACCTCCCAATGTCACTACCCTGGGGACCAGAATTTGGAAACATGCATTTTGGGGAGACATTCAATCAAACCAATTCACCACTTAACATACTTCTTGAACCTTATTCATAAATACCTTGTTCTCTGTTACTCTGCCTAGTTCCTCTGATTAACAGCAACTTTTTTTTTTTCATCAGTTCTGAGTAGAAATCCCTGTGGCCACAAAAGCCAAGAGTCTAATACTACACAGTGTTCAATCATTTTAAAAATATATTGAAAGAGATGAAAATATCTACAATAATATTCATTGAATCGTAAGTGTAGGGAGAAAGGCACAGTGGTCAAGAGTCTGGTGAATATCACAAGTGGCTCAGAAGGGTTGGTAGGAATTCTTTGGTCTGGGTTGAAAATGTGTGGTACTCTTTTATCAACAGGTGTTAATGAGTTGCCTTGGTTCTGATATTCTAGATGTTTCTTTAGTTTTCTTTTCTTTTGTCCTTAACGGTCATATGGGAGGTATGAAAATGAGTTATGTTTCACCAATTCCTGTTATCATAGAATCAGGACTTGAGATATGAATTGATGGATATTCTTGTTACTTTTATGAGTGTTGAGGGATACATTAGTAGCTTTTCTCATCACTTTGAAAAAATATCAGAGAGAAACAGTTGTTAACAAAATTAACAATTTTGGTTAATGACTTCTGAGGTTTCATTCTATCATGGCGAGGAGCAGAGATCTGGCAGATCAGAGCAGTTTACATCATAGTGTACAGGACGTAGATGACAAGAACATATAGGAGCATCACTCATGTTGAGATAGATCCCACAAGGACACAAAAGCTGTGACATACTTTCTCAAATTAGACCCTGCACTTTCTGGTTTTGTGTGTCAACTGGACACAGGCTGGAGTTATCACAGAGAAAGGAGTCTCCCTTGAGGAAATGCCTCCATGAGATCCAGCTCTAAGACATCTTCTTGGTTATTGATCAAGGAAGGAGGGCCCAGCCAACCGTGGGTGATTCTATCCCTGGGCTGGTAGTCTTGGGTTCTATAAGAAAGCAAGCTGAGAAAGCCAGGGGAAGCAAGCCAGTAACATCCTTCCATGACCTCAGCATCAGCTCCTGCTTCCTGACCTGCTTGAATTCCAGTCCTGACTTCCTTTGGTGATGAACAGCAGTGTGGAAGTGTAAGCTGAATAAACCCTTTCCTTTCCAACTTGCTTCTTGGTTATGATGTTTGTGCAGGAGTAGAAACCCTGACTATGACACACAAACTTCCAATAATATCAGTATGTTATGAATCTGAGAGGGGATTAATCCGTTCATTGGGTCAAAGCCTTCATGTTTCTAATTATCTCTAGAAATACCCTCAAAAACACACTAAGATATGTGCTTATTAATCTCCTAGGCTCTTTATAATCCAGACAAGTTGATTATCAGAATTCTCCACCATATTACCCAAGACTATAAATGTATACCAACATTTGTATTAGAACTAATCATTGTAGCTGTCAACGAATGTGTCCTACTACGTTGTTCTGCTTATGTCCTTTACTCAAATTTACTTGTGCCTTGGATTCTACCAAGGAAAATTATCATAGGGCTGGGGAGGGAGACTCAGCCAATCCAGTTCTTGCTCCCAGGTTCAGGCCTGGGATAGCATTGGGGATGAGGTATTTGTTCTAAGTAGCTTAAATTAGAATCACCAAGGATTGTTGCAGAGTGAGTAGTCCTGACTGAAGTCTATAGTCTCAGCTCTCTTGAGACTGAGACAGGAGGATTATTTGAGTTTTATGTTGACTTGGGCTTCATAGAGGATGGAACTATCTAAGGAGAATGGCAAAAAGGAGGGTTTTTACTTCTGTTGTTCTGATCATTCTGTTGTTCCTGTCTCCCTGCTTTACCTGCTTTCATGTGGAGGACAGAATTTTGCTTTCAATACTTTCATCTTGAAATATGTCTAACATCCTGAACCAAAGGTCTCTGGTATGAAACACATTTCTCAGTAAAGCCTCTTATTTCTCTATGTTCCCTCAGATGAGTTAACTTCAACATGAGATTTGTCTCTTGCTTACGAGACTTATGAGGACAAGAATTATTAGAAATGATGTGACCAAAACGACGTTCTTCATTTCAGGACCACTTGTACTGTTGTGTCAGGCTAGATCAGGCCTTTATCTGCTACCTGAAACCTCTATAGTCAAACCACAGGTGCTGCCATCTTTCAAGCCTGGGACAACTGGACTCCTCCTCCTTCCTTGTTTTCCCAGTTATGAATTCTGCTACTATTATGTACATTCTGATTCCAGCTTTTATATGTTCTGACAGCAAGTGAGAAAAACGAATCCAGTGTTCTTACTAGGGGGGGGTTGGTTTACATGACTGAAAAGTCTAGCATTAGCTTGATCTAGGGGGAATGTAAGCAGGGCCAGGTCATCTGTGTATGAGGGCTCATTTGTTAGATAGCATTCTAGTGCGATGCTGCCAGTCTCACTGAGCTGGGACCACAAATCATTCTTTTCCTGATTTCACATCAGGGTTTTCCACAAGCAAAGTGTAAGCAGGATGCTGCCACGTTACACTTTGAAATATGCTTCGTGGTCTATAACTTCATGTAGTTATTTGTCAATGAAAAAAAAATACCAAAATTAGAATGATAAATACTGACTTTATGTCAGGGAAAGAGTTATCACAGAAATTACAAGTGAAGGCCTCAATTGCATCTGTAATGTCTAACTCTTTGTTAAAACAAGCATCTAAAACGAACTGAACAAACAAGGTAAATTCACCAGGCCTGTGTCAGGAACATGCATAGCTCTGTTGAAAAAAAAAAAACAAAATACCAAAAAACCACCTTTTTAAGCAGGACACCCAACCTGTTAAAGATTGAGGAATAAGATATAGACTCTAAGTCCCCTTTGTACTGGGTGTCCCTGTGACTTCATTCATTCTCCTTCCTCTGTAGGTCTCAAGTGGTTATGACTTTCTTGTGGTCAGCTTTGTTTCTTAGATGCCAAGTTCAGGCCTATCCCCAGACATTGACTCAAGAGCATTCATAATTTATTTTCAATAGCTTTAAAAATAGGACCAGCACCTCACACCAGTCAGAATGGCCAAGATCAAAAACTCAGGTGACAGCAGATGCTGGCGAGGATGTGGAGAAAGAGGAACACTTCTCCACTGTTGGTGGGACTGCAAGCTGGTACAACCACTTTGGAAATCAGTTTGGCGGACCCTCAGAAAAATGGACATAATACTACCTGAGGACCCAGCTATACCTCTCCTGGGCATAAATCCAGAAGATGCCCCAACATGTAACAAAGACACATGCTCCACCATGTTCATAGCAGCCATATTTATAATAGCCAGAAGCTGGAAACAACCCAGATGTCCCTCATCAGAGGAATGGATACAGAAAATGTGGTACATTTACACAATGGAGTACTACTCAGCTATTAAAAACAATGACTTAATGAAATTTGCAGGCAAATGGATGGAACTTGAAA
>CM052704.1:58124997-58182028 GCA_028551405.1 Uromys caudimaculatus
ATACTCAAAGGATAAACAGGCTGAGAAAGAAATTAGGGAAATGACACCCTTCACAATTGTCACAAACAATATAAATTATTTTGGTGTGACTCTAACCAAACAAGTGAAAGATCTGTATGACAAGAACTTCAAGTCTCTGAAGAAAGAAATCGAAGAAGACCTCAGAAGGTGGAAAGCTCTCCCATGCTCATGGATTGGCAGGATTAATATAGTAAAAATGGCCATCCTGCCAAAAGCAATCTACAAATTCAATGCAATCTCAATCAAAATTCCAACTCAATTCTTCATAGACTTAGAAAGAGCAATTCTCAAATTCATTTGGTACAACAATAAACCCAGGATAGCAAAAGCTATTCTCAACAACAAAAGAACGTCTGGGGGAATCAACATTCCTGATCTCAAGCTGTACTATAGAGTGGTAGTGATAAAAACTGCATGGTATTGGTACAGTGACAGGCAGGTAGATCAATGGAATAGAATTGTAGACCCAGAAATGAACCCACACACCTACGGTCACTTGATTTTCGACAAAGGAGCCAAAACCATCCAGTGGAAAAAAGACAGCATTTTCAACAAAT
This sequence comes from Uromys caudimaculatus, assembly GCA_028551405.1. Taxonomy (NCBI): domain Eukaryota; kingdom Metazoa; phylum Chordata; class Mammalia; order Rodentia; family Muridae; genus Uromys; species Uromys caudimaculatus. Next base: position 58,125,576 of record CM052704.1, read on the forward strand.
GGTGCTGGTTTAACTGGCGGTCCACATGCAGAAGAATGCAAATTGATCCATTCCTAACTCCCTGTACAAAGCTTAAGTCCAAGTGGATCAAGGATCTCCACATAAAACCAGATACACTGAATGTAATAGAAGAGAAAGTGGGGAAAAGCCTGGAACACATGGGTACAGGGGAAAAGTTCCTGAACAGAACACCAATGGCTTATGCTCTAAGATCAAGAATCGACAAATGGGACCTCATGAAATTGCAAAGCTTCTGTAAGGCAAAGGATACTGTCAATAGGACAAAATGGCACCCAACAGATTGGGAAAATATCTTTACCAATCCTACGTCCGACAGAGGGCTAATATCTAACATACACAAAGAACTCAAGAAGTTAGACTCCAGAAAAACCAAATAAGCCCATCAAAAAATGGGGAACAGAGCTAAACAGAGAATTCTCAACTGAGGAAATTTGCAGGGCTGAGAAGCACCTAAAGAAATGCTGAACATCCTTAGTCATCAGGGAAATGCAAATCAAAACAAGTCTGAGATTCCACCTCACACCAGTCAGAATGGCTAAGATCAAAAACTCAGGTGACAGCAGATGCTGGCGAGGATGTGGAGAAAGAGGAACACTCCTCCATTGTTGGTGGGATTGCAAGCTGGTACAACCACTCTGTAAATCATTAATTTAATGTTTGGTGACTGGGCACTCAGTGCTTTCATTATTTCCGTTTGAGGGTAAATCCACATTCAGCTGTTTTTACCTGTCACTCCCTGGCCCACAGAGCTTGATATGGTTACCCACTCTTTCTCGTGTCACTGTAGGCTTTCTTAGAAAGTGGTAGTTGTTTTCATTTTTCCTAATCAAGTTCCCGTGCCTCCAGCTTTACTTCACTCACAAACACCCGAGAACAGAGGAAATTCACCTTTAAGCATTGCTCCCATTGGGTGATTAGCCAATTTCTTGTTAGTCTTAGTGACTTTCTCCCTGGTATCTCTGGCACAGCCCTGACCAAGGCAAATCTTTCTGATTCTATCCTCTTTCATAGCTTCCATATGCACTTCCCGAGTTGCCACTGTGAGTGCCTCTTCCCTTTTAGAGCAGCTGCGGAATCCCACATTTACTCTTCCTGGTTATTCTGTAATTTCAACAGACTTCATCTTACAGTTTCTTGAGATGAGTCGCATTGGTAATCTCCCTTCTCCCTCCCTTCCCCCACTCTCCCTTTCCTTCCCGCCTCTCCTCTTCCCTCCCCTCTCCTTCTCTGTCTTCCCCCCTCCTCTCCCTCCCCTCCTCCCTTTTCCTTCCCTCTTCTGCTTCTGTGTTTCTGCCTCCTTCTTTCCCTCCATTTCTTTTGGAACTTGTTTGTAGGAGAAAGCGACTAGTGTGACTGTGTCTTCTTGCTGCAGCAGTCTGTCTGCATTTACAGTTCTGGAGCAAGCAGGTCTTTGCTGAACACTGACCTCACTGCCTGTTTGTCCTGTTAAACTCTGCTGCTTAGTTATCTTATACCATTCTGGTTTTGTGCTGCCCTTTCTACCTCAGGTCCCTGAACATCTATAGCCTCGTTAAGTACCTTGTCAGTTACAGCGGTGACTTTCTAGCCCCGCCTGGCTCCCCTTCTCCCCCATTTATTTGGTTTTCCTTACAGTCCTGATACAGCGCTCTCTTATTTGACTGTTGGAACTCTTAATAACAAACCTCTGCATTTTCATGTCTCGTTACCTATTTTCCACATTGTCTTTAGATTATACCTTCTGTGAGGGTCTCTCTCTCTCTCTCTCTCTCTTTCTCTCCACTTTTAGAAAAAAATGTAAACACTTTACTGTAAAGAACTTGCAATCAGAAACATCACACAGCTGAATTAACAAAGCCACAAAATTAAGCACTTGATCAGACTCAAAGTCTATGCAACTTAGTGAGCTTCTAGACAGTTAAAACAGCCGTTCTGAAGCCATGAGTTTCATCTTGGACTTTGTAATTTCACACACAATTTGTGAAATGAAAACTTGGCAGATAAACCTGGAAAAAGAGTTAACTTACATCCTCTTTCATAGCTTCTATACGTACTTCATGACTCAAATCCCCCTTTCCTGCATTCATTCCATCCTTCCTCCTGAAAGTCTCATTTGTTTCTATTTTGCTTATTTATTTACTTAAATAAGATAAAACGTATTTTGAAGTATGTGCTTTAGATCACCTGGGACTAGAATCATAGGACACTGTGAGCTGTTCAGAGCGGACGTCAGGAACCCAACTGTAGTCCTCTGTGAGGACAATATGCACTGTTAGCTTCTCCTAACCTCGGAGATAGCTTTCATCCATGGCCCTCAATTTCCTATTGACTTATTTTTCTTCTCCCATGCTGTTAATTTCCAAGAGCTTTTAAATTAAAATCCTTCTCCATTTAAACATGATATTCATCATATTCAATTTTTAGTATAAAATTGCATGATTCTCTTTCTGGTTTTCTCTCTGTTGTCTGTCTCTCTGTCTGTCTATGTCTGTCTGTCTCTGTCTGTCTGTTTCTCTCTGTCTCTGTCTCTCTCTTTTGAATTGTATAGATAAAGTCTTGCTATAGAGCTCAGACTAGTCTACCTCAAACTTACTATAGCTCTGGCTGGATATGAATTCATGAACTGCATGTCTCAGCTTCCTGAGTATGGGATACATGTGCATGATTTCCTTTGCGTCTCTTGAAGGTTTCTGAGCACAGGAATTGTGTGGATGCACTGCTCCTGCTCTCCTCCACTGATGCTATTCTGCATGACTTATTCTTATTTGGCTTCTCAGCTCTCAGTAGTGTCGTTGCTTTCACCATCCTTGGCTGTTATTGGTTATTTAAGAATGAGTCCTAAGATGCTGTTTAGAAACATTGTTTGTACGTTCAAAGCTTGATGTTAGTGGTCTTTCTCATAGGTAAACTAGACAGAAGCCCAGTTCTTGTACTGAGGGAATTACCCCCTCATTCACCTTTGAGGAAAAGAATGAATGCCAGTGATATGGAAAAGTAGAGGAAAGTCTGGAATGGTATTCCCATTTTCTGTGTAGTCCTTCATGAAATTACTCTGAATTCAGCATGGTCCCACCTTTAGATTTGTTTGCTGTGTCTGACATCTAGGCCTGGAAACAGAATGTACCACAGTCATCTGTTGAGTGTAAACAAGGCCAGTCTAGTCTCTGAGGGAATGGAAAGGTTGACATGCTTCTCATGGAAAGTTCAGTCTGGTGCTGGCTGTTTCCCGTGTCTGTGTTTTAAGCCACCAGATGCTCTAGTTTGTGGAGATCACTCAGCTTCCTTGCTCTGCTCTTGCGCTCGCAGGCGCCATCTTCTTTCTCCTTTGACCTTTATTTTCTGCTCCACATCTTCCAATATATCTCTGCTTCTCAGGTTTTTATCCTTGATTTGGCTTTCCTTTTTAAACTGTATGCACTTAAGGTTTATTTGTTAGATATTTATGGGATTGTAAGAAGAAAAATGCCAATCCATACAATTCACAATTTCACATAAGCAAAAATGTCTTTCTCCTCTTTCCCCCCATTTCTATTAAAGCCTCGGGTCTGAATTGGAGTCTAAATAACCAGTTTCCATCTCTCTGGTTCATTCACTCAACTAACATGACCTGTTAATTGCCACACATAGAGACACTCTAGAATATAATTCGAATGAGGTTACTTTCCTGATAAAACCTCCAGATATTTCCAAGAGAAATTCGTGGCTCATTTGCCATTTGCCCAGATTTCAGTCTATGAATGCATCTTGAGTACAAATGGCTTAATTCATCGTCTATGCAAAACGTATGGCTAGCCTCTCATTCTTAGAATAACCTATTCATCATATTCACTTAGTCTCACTCATTCTTCTCAGCTACTACTCTTTGCAGCCATGCAGTTGAATAGAGATGATTTGTGTCAGTTTTATGCCCTATTTCTTTCAATGTAACATCTGTAACTCTTTGTTTTCACATTTCTCTGCTAGTTTCTCAGCTAACTGATGGCCACGATCCTGGCATGTTACTGCCACACCGACTATGCCCAGGACTTATACTGAGAGTTCTCTAGATTTTTCTTTGGGAAAGAAAAAGTTCTGTGTATTCATTTTGAAAAAGGTAAGATGAACCTGAGATTCCACTAGCTAGCCAGAGTTTGAAAATTGAGCTCTGGTTTCTGAGAATGTGTGTGTAGGCAAGACTTACCTCAGTTTTATAGGAAACAAAAGTAAGATTGGGCCTCAATTCTATGTCAGGTATTTGCAGTCAATGAAGAATCAAGAAATTGTCTGTCTGGTGGTCAAAGGTCAAAAAAGTGGAGCAGCAGTAATAACAAGATGGAGCATATTAATATGAGGCTCTCTGGAGCTGCTTAGTGGAATTTTCTTCAGATCCCTTCATCAAAAGCAGGACTAATACATGAGTTTACAGAGACATTGAAGGCTGCTGGTATAGCTCTGTGGTAGAGCATTTGCCTACAGTCTATTTCTGGGTTTAATTCTCAGCAGCACAAATACAAACATGCAAGCAAACAAGCAAACATAAATTGATCAGCCTGCATGCCAGATTCTCAGTGGCCCACCATCAGGAGCTGATAGTGTTTGTATTATTGCCATTCTTTGTTAAATGGGGATATGCTTTCTCTATGTAGTTTAGGCTGACCTTGAACCATGGTCCTCCCATATCAACCTTTAGAGTCCTGAGGTTAGAGCTAGGCTCCACCTCACCAGGCTTTTCAGCAAACTATTGCAAATGAATCAAACCCTCTGCTTTATGGAAAGCAAAGTTCCTTCAGAGAAAGCTTTTTGAATGGAGGGTGTGAATACTGCTCTTATTCCAGGAAGAGTGCTTTAGTCATGTAAGGATTCAAAGGTCAGATTTTACATACTTAGGAAGGCTACCCCATTGCTGTCAATTTTGAGTTCTTGCAGAAAGTTCTTTCATGTGTTTTGTCATAATAATCCTACTTGTTTTATGCTATTTATAAAAGTCTTAGACTTATACCTTATATTGACTTATGTTAAACAGCATATTCACTGTTGGTTTAAACATTTGTAATATTTTTGTAGGTTAAAATAATTCCATATATCTATAAGTTGTTGGCATGTAGGAGAATGGTCATCTGTCTTTGACACCATATTTTCTGTATTGAAACACTAAGTTGAAGTGACTTAGGAAAAGAAAGGTTTTAATAGAAGAGAGAGAGACAGAGACAGAGAGACAGAGACAGAGAGACAGAAACAGAGACAAAGATAGAGAGAGGGCATGGGGGAGATTCTACCATTAAAACCTTATTTTAATCTATATCTCTATCTATCTCTATCTATCTCTATCTCTATCTATCTCTATCTCTATCTCTATCTCTATCTCTATCTCTATCTCTATCTCTATCTCTATCTCTATCTCTATCTCTATCTCTATCCCTATCCCTATCCCTATCCCTATCCATATCCATATCCATATCTATATCTATCTATATCATCTATATCTATATCTATATCTATAATCTATAGCTATCTATCTATCTATCTTCGTGCAACAATGATTAATTTATCTATTGTGTGACTTTGCATGGTCTTTGCATTAAGAAATGACTTATTTTGCTAATGCAAGATAGCTGCCCATGCAAATTCGAAGGTAGTGGGGAATAAATAAGATGTGTACGAAAATGCTCTGGGATCATTAAAGCACATTAGCCACTGAGCTTTGGAGTATTAATTTAGGCAAAGGAATGAATGAACACCCTCTGCTTGGCAACCTGAGTCATTTTTCTCTGCAGTTAAGCAGAAGATTCTTCCCTGATTTATTAATGAGAATGTCAGAGGGGTGGTTAAGGAAGGGTTGAAAGATTAGCTTGCCCTCCACATTTCCAATAGTCTGTCCAATATATTAGTGCAAGCACACTTTATTTCCAATCTTCTGTAATACATGCTTGCTTCAGGAAACATCTCTCAACATCTTAAAAAAATGGAGAGGTGACTGACTAATTCATGAACATCCATTTACATATTTAAACTTACTGATATATTAACACACAGAAGGACCTATTGAAAAGAGTCTTAAGAAGGATATGAACGTTTAGAGATTTGTGCTCTCCTGAGTGATAAATGCACAGTGATTCTTGGGAGATGGCTCAGTGATTAAGAGCACTGGCTGCTCTTCCAGAATACCTGGGTTCTATTCCTAGTGCCCACATGGTGGCTAAGAACCATCTAAAACTCCAGTTCCAGAAGATCTGATACCTCTTATGGCCTATGTGGTCACCAGGTATGAGAATGTTACACAGACATACATGCAGGAAAGACAGCTATACACATAAATAAAAATAAATAAATCTGTAAAAACAAAATAGCATTTTGAACACATGGCTTGCTATTTTTTTAGTTACTATGATTTTAAATTTTAATTTGAGTTGTTAGGTCAATGTGCCCCCCTCTCTCCACATCTTCACCATGTTTGGCTGCTGTAGATCCATGCAGCAGCTGAGGGACCTTGAAATGTACTATACAGTAATCCTTAGAGAGAAGCAGAAATTACAGCAGAAATTCTTCTGTTTATTATTGTAGTGATGAATGATAGTGATTTTCAGTCTCTTGATATACTCAGGTGAAAAAAGTTGCCCAAATATATGAGCTAAATGTGAATAGACCTCATAATTCTACATAATTTGTTTATGCTATGTAATTTATTTTTAAACGATGTATAATGCCTTCACAAATGTTGCTACCCTTTGAGAGATATAGATCCATACAATGAAAGTTGAAGTTCTTTCTAAATTAGGGCTGCTCACACCATGAAAAAGATATGAAATATAGATATAGTCTCCCCTTTTTGAGTCAGTTTCAAGTAGCCCAAGCTGACCTTGAACCTGCTATATGGCTGCAGCTGTCCTGGAGATCTTTATTTTCTGCTTCCACTTGCTGTGATTAATGTCATTCATTCCCACATTCTGTTTCTGTGTAGTGCTGGGGATGGAACTCAGGACTTCATGTATGCTAGGCAGGCACTTCGCTAACTGAGCTCCATCTTCAGCTGTAGATCTCATCTTTAGATGAAATGATTGGAAGCATTGAAGTCAAATTTCATTTATTAAGAACCTGGTACGCGTGAGAGACTTTGCTAGGAAGTGCTGTTTGTGTACCTCTGCTTTGTGAGGGAAGAGAGCAGGCAAAGGGAGTGTCTTATTCGTGGAGTATCTACCACACACTTGACCTTGCACTGGTGTACGAGGTCACTGTTTTATAGTCTTTCCTCTGAGGCAGCAGGATGATGGGGAGGGATGGGGGAGGGGGAAATGGCTGTGTGAGAATGGGTGTTATAGAGGAAACTGAGGTGGGAAGTAGACAGAGAGTCTATCCTGGAGAAAGAGAGTCAGATGAGCCAGGTTGAATTAGCTGGAATACATGTATATTCTCTTCTGACTACTTTCTCAGTGAAATAGACCTCAGAATAGGACTTCCTGCTACTGGGAATCTTGAAATGTAGTGAAGGAGAGAGGAAGACTCACTGCACCCAGGCTGAGTATTTTCAGAGGTAATAAAGATGAGCTGCTGTGTTGAACCAACGTGATGTGGCTTGTGACGTGGCCTGCTACCATGGGCAACTTTAATTTTGTCATTCTTTCTATTTATTCAGTGGAGTCAATCTTAGTTTGCACTGGATGAAAATTAGGGCAACTCCTATACCTATGCAGCTATTTTCATCAATAAAATGAACAATTAATATGCTCAGAATAATAAATGTTAAACTTAATTCTAAGATAAAACTCTCCCATTTTACCAGCTACTGCCTGTTACAAATTGAGGAAGAGGTCATTACTGGGCTTATGCCCACTGATATCTTCAGTCCTCCATCAGTCTTGCTGTTTCTGACGACTTTGCGCTTGGTGCTAGGCTGGCATAGAACGAAGGGCAGGGAAGATTAGGAAGCTCTTACCTCATCCACACTGGGCTGTCTAATCTTCATTGTCATTTGACTGTATTTGGACTTACGGAGCAGAAACATCTCTGGCAGGGTTTCTAGAAAGGGTTATTTGAGGAAAGACCCACTGTAATGTGATGCCATCTGCAGTAGTTTGAATGAGAATGGCCCCTGTCTTAGTTAGGGTTATAACTGCTGTGATGAAACACTATGGCCAAAACCAAAACAACAAAAAGCCTGGGGAGGAAAGGTTTTATTTTACTCACAATTCCACCATCAACATCCAGTTCATTATCAAAGCAGTGAGGGCAGGAACTTAGGCAGGACCGACTGGAGGCAGGAGCCAGTACAGAGATCACAGAGGAATGCTGTTTCTGACTTGCTCCTTTTGACTTGCATAATCTGCTTTCTTACCCGGGATGACCAGTACATCCACAATGTGCTAAACTCCCTCCCCACCCCATATAACTAATTAAGAATATGTCCTACAGCCTTGCCTACAGCTCGATCTTATAGAGAAACATTTTCTCAACTGAGGTTCCTTCCTCTTAGACAACTATAGCTTGTGTCAAAATAATACAAAACTAACCAACAAAGCTCTCATAGGCTCATACACTTCAATCATTGGTCCCTGGATGGTGGACCTGCTCTGGGAAGGGGTGTTACTGGGGGTGTGTCCTTGTTGGAGGAGGTGTGTTACTGAGGGGTAAGCTTTGAGATTTCAAGAGCTCACTTAGCTCCCTCTTAGCTCTCTCTGTCTCATGCCTGTGTATCAGGATGTAAGTTTTCAGCTACCGTTCCAGTACCATACCTCCCTGCCATGCTCCCATTGAGATGGTCATGGACTCACCATCTGAAACTGTAAGCCCCAATTAAATGCCTTCTTTTATAAGTTGCCTTGGTCATGGTGTCTTTTCACAACAATAGAAAAGTATCAAAGACATCATTTTATAGACTGGGCCCTTGGTCTGAATCAAAGCTAGAGAGGGAGAAAAGCTGTCAAGTACCAGCACCAGCATTTCCCCTTCCTATGACTTGTAGACCACCCAGATGTTATCTGCAAGTTCCCACCTAAGCTTTGAGCCACTCCCACCGCTATTCCATCCTTAGCATGATGGGTACTACTCTCTTAAATTGGAAACCAAAAGAAATCTCTCTCTCTCTCTCTCTCTCTCTCTCTCTCTCTCTCTCTCTCTCTCTCTCTTCTTTTCTTTTCTTTTCTTTTCTTTTCTTTTCTTTTCTTTTCTGTTTTTTAGAAATGGCCTTTAATCAGGTATTTGGTTGCAGCAATGAGAAAAGCAACTAATAAAACCCTCACTCAGGAGTTGGCACACTTGGCCCTGTGGCCTTGTGACCCAACCTTAACTCTTGGGAGCTCGTGGTTTTGTATGAGTGTGAAGGGAGGTGGAGAACAGTTAATTGTGGTTTCACATAGGTGGAAAGTAAATAAATTTCCTCCTAATATTCTGTGGCATAAATGCCCCCGAAATAAGTCTTTTACTATTGGATTATAGAGAAGAAAAGGAGAAGAAGGAGAAGGAGAAAGGCAGAGGTGGAGGAAGAGGAAGAGGAAGAAATTACTTTCCTTTAGAAACAGCGGATGACATGGAAGGTTTTTGCTGAGCTGGGGAACAGGATCAATGGGCTGGTGGTCTTAATAATGGCCTTTTCCATGTAATTTCTAATAAACAGCAGCTGATAATCATATGATCACTTCGCAACCTAGGATGACTGATTAAAGCTGAGGGGTAAGCTACTGGAGCTGTCTTTTGTGATCGGTGTGTCCTAAAATAGGGTTTCTCTGTTGATTCTGATTGACCAAGGACTTAAAACAAAGATTTTCAGAATGGTGTAATAATAAGGATGGGGAAAGTTGTTTTTGAGCTCCCCACTCAAATAAAAAGGTGTTGGTTTGAAGTGCAGGGACAAAATGAGCTGGAGCAACAGACCATGACTAGAATGGCTATAGCAGGTCACTGAAGGGCAAGAGTAGCAGCAGCAGGTTCTCCATGTCCTCATCCAAACCATGGCAATGCTGGACTCTGGCACTGCATTTGCTAAGTGGCCATGGGTTTATGGCTGCACAGACTTGTCCTGATGTCCAAGGGCAGCCCGAGTTAATCATGGAGCAGCTCCAGATAATCCATCATGCAGTCAAAGGTGAGTGTTCCTCTCTCATCCTCCATCCAGATTGGCCTCATCCATCACTCTGCCCGTCCCAACGCAGCCCCTCCGCACAGCCTCCTAAATCTACGCTCTTGAACTTAGCCTCTGTTACTTTTTCTCCCATCCATGTATCCAATCTATCAATGTGAAATCCATGCAAGCTTAAATAAATTCTTTTCCTCTCCACTGCTACCAGTATTTTAAGTCACAATAATTTCTCATTTGTAGCCTTGTAACAGCAATTGTACAACATTGATTGCTTTCATTACTATAATGAAAAGCCGGAGTCAGGCTGCTTTATAGTTCTGGAGGTGCAAGGTCAAGAAGTCTCATGGGATGAGGTTTTCTTGCTGGAAGACTGCAGGTGGAACTGAGCACCACATGGTAATAGACATGGAATATGGATGTCTGCATATCTGTCTGGTGTGTCTTCTGCTTCTTTTGAAGCCACGAGGATTTATTTATAGAGTTTTCACCCAAAGGACCTTATGTAACTTTGGCCACCTCCCGAAGGTCCTTTAATATAGCTGAATTGTATTTCCAGCCTGTGAATGCCTCTGGGTGGTACTTCAATATGAAGACCTTGAGGGCACAAGTTATATTTAAAACATAGCCAAGTACTTCTCTCTCTATGTCTACATAAACCTGAATTCTTTCTATTTAGCCAAGTGATGCTTTTGAAAACATAAATCAGGATAGCTATTGGTAGAATTACTGTTATTTTATGATATATTTATACCATTATCATACTATATTGTTATATTATGTTTTATATTATGTTTTATGTATAACATATATATTTATCATATTTTTTTGCGACAAGGTCTCACTTGGTATCCCTGAATGGCCTGAAACACAGTCTGGAGGCAGGGTTGACACTGAGCTTCTGGCTCTTCCTGTCTTTTCTTCCCTGAGTGCAGGGATCAGATCTGTGTAATGTTCTCATTCTTGTTTTAAATTCTCTCTCCAGCTTCCTGCTGCACCTAGAACACAACCCCTTCCTCTGCCTTGGTCCCTCATATTCTGTGACTTCTATAGCCAGCCACATGGCCTGACATTTGCCCTTTAGTCTTGCCAGGATCATTCTTGCTCCTGGGATTTGGGGAGACACTTTCTTGGGTCTGGTTCATCCCGATTTCCTCACAGATCCTCTGTCACTCAATTTTCAACCAAAATGCTCTCTTGTCAGAGGGCCTGATGCAAACCAGCCTTATGTCACTGTTCATTCATAGTTTGGGATCTCACCTGCTTGAGTCACTGACATAGTGTTGATCATTGTTTCTAGATTGCTTGTCCTGTTTTGTGTGTGTGTGTGTGTGTATGTATGTGTGTATGCATGTGTGTACATATGTGTATGTATGTATATGTGTGCATATGTGTGCATGTGTGTATATATATATATGTGTGTATGTATGTAGATGTGTGTGTATGCATGTGTGTACATATGTGTATGTATGTATGTGTGTGTGTTCTTGTGTGTGTTTGTGTGAATGGTTTATTCACGTATTTTGCTTACTTGGTTATAGAGGTAAATTCACTGGAAGTACAGCGTCCTTTCTTACATAGTTTCATTTTTTGTTCCTTCTGTTACCTATGGTCAACCCCAGCCTCAATGCCACAGAATCACAAAGCTTGTTCCAACAACAATCTTCATTTTACCTAATAATGGCCACAAAGTCTAAGTGTGTCAATGCTTACAAGTCAGGAACTAAAAGAGAATGGCTTCTTTTAAGAGAAAAGGCTACAAATAGACGAGGGAGAAACAGTCTATGTGTGAGTCTAGATGTGTGAGTCTAACTTTCTGTTAGAGCAATGTTAAAATTGTTCTGTTGTTTTATTCATTGATGGTACTTTCTTTTGTGCCTACTTTATTTATTAAATATTTCCATAGGTCTGCACATATAGGAACAAAAAGCACACTATACACAAGGTTTGGCATATTTATGGTTTCAGGTACCCCAAAATGGGGTCTTATGTTATATCCCACTGCCAATGGAGAACTTTTGTGGAGCCTTTGGTGTCCTTGTTTATCACTGTTCCCCTGTCACCCTCAGCGGAGGCTGTGCATGCTGCAATCCCAGTAACTCTTTGCTAATGTTCTTCAGCTCCCTACAAACTTCTCTTCAATCATGTTGTGTAATTTTCATGAGACACGGTTTTGAGACATGAGAATATTTGTTAATAATTTCAATAAAATGTTCTGATAGTTGAAGTAAACTCAGTGTGCCCTTACTCCTTACATTGCTAAGTTTCTCTAATGTGCTCTATTCTGAGACTCTGAGACTGTCTTCTCAAGGCTTCGACATTCAGATCTACTCATGCATGCTTTTTTGGATGGGATTCTTCCATAAGTCTTTACTGAACGTTCAGGCCTGGTGTTTATTTGATTGTTTGTTTATTTGTTTGTTTTCATCCTGATGGTCTACCATGTACTTACGTATAGTAACATTTACTTCTCCAATTCATTACCTGTTGCTGCCCTGTTTGGTAGACTATAATGTAAGCCCTTTTCTGTTTTATATGTCACAAGTTCAACTTCATGGCACAATATTCTACTGATGAAAAGAATGCCAACCTGGTGACAGTTCCCCCTTAGTCTCCTAGCAAAGATGAAGTTGAGGACTCACAAAGAGCAGTTTGATTCCATCTCCTTCTTCTTCAGGGAAAATCAAGAGGGCTTGTTAGAAAAGCTGAGATCGTCTGGAAGTTGTTTACACTTACATACATGAGTTCCATATAATAAGTCTGTTAACATTACAAGCAGATCTTTCCATTCCCGACAGGGACCATTTCAATACCACAATGGTTAATTTTGATTGTTAACTATACTGAATTTAGAATCATCTGGAAGACAGATCTCTGTGGGTTTCTGTGAAGGTGTTTCCAGAGAAGCTTGTGTGAAGAGGGTAGACCCATCCACAATGTGAGTGGCACCATCTCATGAAGTTGGGTTGGAGCCAGATCAAAAGGGAACTGAGTGCTAAAACATATCACTCTGCTTCCTGACAGGTATCACTGAGACCAGCTGCCACTCATTCCCACTCCTATGCTCTCCTGTGATGGTGGACTGTATCCACTCCTAAGCGATGAGCCCAATACGTCTTTCCTGGTAAAGTTGATCTGTTAGGTAATTCATTATAGCAAGAAGAAAAGTACCTAATAATGCAAGAGTATTAAGGAAGGCTGAGTAGCTGGGTCTGGAATAAAGCAACGTCAGAAGGGACGATGTAATCACTTAAGATTAGTGAAGAGTCCATTATAGTTTTATATTTCTGTTTCAAGTCTTCTGTCCTCTTCCCTAATGAACACAATAAACAAAACAGAAATTCAAAAGGGCTCATCTTTAACAGACAGAAACAGAGGCTTATTATTTACTTGTTATTGTAACAAAATTCCTGCCAAAAGCAGCATAAAAGTGGAAGGCTCTATTTTGGCTCATAGTTCCAGGGTACTGGCCATCAGGTGGTGTCAGGAGCTTGAGCCCAGCCTACAGAATGCTTGTGTCCACATTGCTTATGGAATGCAGGTAATCCTTCATAGGCATGCCCAAAGGTGTGTTTCCATGGCGATTCCAGATCTTTTCAAGTTAGTCATTAAGATTAATCATCACAGGAGGTTTGACCACTAAAGAAAGCTGTTATGATAAGATAGACTGCTGATTTTTCAAAAGAGTCTTAGCTAAGTGAAATCCACTTAATGCCAATATTACTGGCTGCAATTGTTTGTACCTCTCATTAGAAGGATTTACATTTGATATCACCAACTATTTCCATGGCACAAATTCAATGATTCTACATGAAAAATTGCTCAGCATTCCTGGCTGTCAGGGTTGATGCTTCATATCTTCTTGTTTCCCTGGAAACCTAAAGGACAGAGGGCCTTTGGCTCTAGACTGAAGGTTCTATGGTGAACATTCTTCATATCAGCAGACTCTCACTTTGTTTCATATCTGATTACTAAGTTATTTCAGCAGTTTCTTCTAGATCCATGAGATGCTCTGCTCAGTTCCCAAGCCTTCATTTCTATTTTCTTCCTACCCAGCAGAGACTGAGAATTATGCTTGGGTCCAACCAAAGCCCAGCTTTCTGCAAACATGCTGAACCCCCTTCCCCATTCCCCATGGTAGTTGTTGTCTTTCCTGGGCTTCTCCTTGCAGCTCATCATGTGGTGGGCAAGGCATCGTTTCCTCTGCGCTGACCTTATGCTGGGCATCATTCTGGAATTCAGGAATGTATCTGTCTTCACCTTACCAATCAGTCTCTTCATGAGAGAGGAAATAAAAAAGCATCAAATTGGGGAAACCATCAAATAAGAAGAATTCTGGTGACAGATTTACTTTGAGAAGTTATGTCTGTCAGAGCTGCCCTGCTCTAGTCCTAAACACCAAGGCAGAAGGACTGAGAAGGTACTAATAACTACTGCTTTATGTGTTTGCTGTGTGTTGCCTATGGATCATTACTTTGCAGTTGGAAAACGAAATGTATGTATAAAAGGTTTAAGCAGAAGTGGGCTTTAATAGAAGTACCATTCTGTAGCTGCCTGCATATAAATATGTCTTGCTCTAATATACTTCTACAAACCCTCTCATTTATAAGTTAGAAAGCCACTTGCATTTAATCTTTAAGTCTTGATTTTTTTCAACCCAGCACAAAATTTGTCTTCACAATTCCTTCCTATGGCTAAAAGTATAATTAGCCTGAAAACAATTTGTCCCAATGACAAACTGACACCAGTTAAGTTGAAGAATTTGAACAAATTTATGCTTCTTTCATTAAGGAAAAGGATCTGTCCTGACACATACTCAATATCAGAGTGCTCTCCATTCTTCCCATTAATTTATTTATCGGATTTATGAAGAGCTTTCTCCTGTACTGACTCAGTTTGATTTTATTCAGCTTTACGTCTGTCATAGCTCATATTTGTCTATCTGAAGATATCAATCATAGGTAGATTTGGTTTGATAAGAGCATAATTCTCTGCTTTTCATCCTCATACATATATTGTACCCAGATGGCAAAAAAGAATTGTTACCTCAAGATTCTGAACTCATATCTGAAGGCCTTTGCTGTTTAATGTGTTAAAGGTGCCACTTAACAATAATGCAAAGTTGATAAACTTACAGTGCTTGGGCTTCTTATTTTTTTACTTTCTTCTTTTCCATTGACTTCAAATATTATTGCTCCATATGCAGATTAGCAAAAATAAGCAAGTGAAAAAGATTTGTATATTTTCTTTTCTATAAATTGGAGCTGGTGTATGTGTGTGTGTGTGTGTGTGTGTGTGTGTGTGTGTGTGTTTTGTTGTTGTTGTTATTGTTGGTTTGTTTTGTGATATGGTGTTACTATGTAGCTCTGGCTAGTCTGGAACCTTTTATGTAAACCAGGTTGGCTTCAAACTCACAAAGATCTGCCTGTCTTTGTCTCCTTAAGTCTTGGGAATAAAGGTGTGTACTACCAAACCTAGCATACATGTTTTATATTTAACTTCGGAACTGAACAGCTCAACTTGAGGTAGCTTATTCCTCTTTATGGCTTAAGTGAGCACTCACCAGTGGGAGGGTGGAAACCACATTAGCTAGTGAAAAGACAGAGGTCTGGTGAGGCTGCATTGACACTAATGTGTGAGAGCTTTATAAAACAAAGCAAATGGGTGGAACATAGGCTCTCATTGGTCATGCTTTGAGTGCTGAAAGAGCCAGAATCCTTTGAAGTCATAAGCTGGGGTCAGTTGCTCATGTCACTATGTAGCAGAGACCAAGGAGGTTGCTGATGGTAGCCATGATGTCTGGTTCTGAAAGAAGATGGCTTCCAATGAAGCATTTCGTAGTTGATAAGGTGCAGCATCATTTCATGAAGAGGTCATGATGCTGATGTTGATGAGGATTCTGAGCAGGAATGTGTTCTAAGGACGTGGTGGTTTGCATGGGAATGGCTTCCATAGGCTCAGCTCATATGTTTGAATACCTGACCCCCAAATGGTGGGACTGTTTGGAAAGGATTAGGAGGTGTGGTCTTGTTAGAGGAGGTGTGTATGTGAGGATGAGCTTTGCGGTTCAAAATCCCATGCCATTCCCAGTTAGCCCTTTCTGCCTTGCATTTGTGGCCCAAGATGCAAGGTCTCAGCTACTGCTCTCATTCAGTCATGCCCACCTGCTAGCTGCAGTGCCATAAAGATCATGGACTCACCCTCTGAAACTGTAACCCCCAAATAAATTCTTTTATAAGTTGCCTTGGCCATGGTGTCTCTTCTCACCAATAGAAGAGTAATGAACAGGCAACATTTTAGATTTCTATTTTCCTTTAATTTTTTATTTTTTATTTGTTGTTGTTCTGTTTACCTTTTGAGATAGGCTATCTGTAAATTACTCAGGCTGGTCGTCAATTGACTCTGCAGGAAGCAGGTCTTGAACTTGTGATCTGCTTGCTTCTGCTTCCTGAGTAGCTGGGATCATAGGTCTGTACTATCACTCCTTTCTGTCTTCTGTTTCAAGAACTTTTCTGAAATGCTTACGTATTTGGGTGACTCAGTCTCTGGGAGCAGGTGGCATAGTTCTGAGTGGGAAGTGGTCCTTGTTCTCCTTTTAATGTTAAGTCCACTGAGCTTAGATCAGTGCAACCATGAAATGAAGGTAACCTTTACAACTTCCTATAGCTTATGGCTGCCTCGCCATCCTTTCCAGCATCTGCTCCAAATAAAAGCCTGAAGATGGAGATCTACCTTACTTTTAAGAGCATATTGATGCACTGATCTGGAAATGGCAGTACTTTTTTTTTGTTTGTTTGTTTTTGTTTTTCGAGACAGGGTTTCTCTGTATAGCCCTGACTGTCCTGGAACTCACTCTGTAGACCAGGCTGGCCTCGAACTCAGAAATCCGCCTGCTTCTGCCTCCCAAGTGCTGGGATTAAAGGCCTGCGCCACCACTGCCCGGCCGGCAGTACTTTTAATAAGGTACAAATGACATAAATACTATCAAAATGTTAGTTTTGTGGTCCTTTTACTTAGAGCAGTGGGGTGTTTTGGTAAATAATATTTAAATACAGAGCAGTAATTAAGTTAAATGACCATGCCTGGTAACAGTCTGTTAATACACCTTTCTCTTCATCATGGAATTTGGTCTTCAGTGTTCAAAGGGGAAAGAGGAGGCACTATCAAGTTGGCTAATAAGGGATTTAATAGAAACTTGACAGCTGCTAATCAACTGGACATGCCTATTGGGTGTTGTTGGAAATGATATTGAAACTGTTTTATTCCCTTATTAGTGCTGGCGTGAAAGGGAATTCTAGGCATATACTCTGCCTCTGAGTCCCAGGTCCAGCTTCTCTCTCTCTCTCTCTCTCTCTCTCTCTCTCTCTCTCTCTCTCTCTCACACACACACACACACACACACACACACACACACACACACTCTGTCTCACTAAATGACACAGTTGTATTTGAACTGTTGATCCTTTTACCTTAGCCTCCTGAGTAGGTAAAATTTCAGTCTTACTTCCTCATCTTCAATGTTATGGAAATAACCAATGTGCATATGAGTTTCCTAGAGAGAGACTAATATTCTTGAAGGTTTACCAAGGACATCAGTCTCTGCCTTGGTCCAATTTAGCTTGTGGATTTAACATGCTGACTACATTTGAGGGAGGAGAGAATTTAATCACTAAGTTTTCCTTTTTGTAAATCGTTTCGAATTTTAAGTATACACATTCTGCAAGTCCTTTTTACAGACAGCTTTAGGGGGAAGAGGGAGAGGATAACAGAGAGAAGGTTAGAGGGATGTGTAAGGAATGGAGGAAGGGGGAATGACAGGGAAGAAGGGGAAGCAGAAACGAGGTAGGGGAAAAGGGCTGGGGAGCCTAGAGGCACAGAGGTTAATGGGGGAGGAGGGGGAAAGAAGGGAGCACGGAGTTCTGGCTCCGCGCCACTAGAGGGCAGGGCAGCACTGGTAGAAACGCCATCTTTAGCAAGTTACAGTCTTCATTCTCCCCCTCTAAAAAGAAACCAGGGGCTGAAAGAGAAAGGGAAAAAGGAAGGAAGGGGGGAATTAGGAATGAAGGGAGTGCAGTCGGGTGCAAGACATGTTTTATTTCAGATTCAAGCAGGAGGAAGAGAGGAAGGATCATTTCCATGTTCCTTGACAAGATTCAGAGCAAACGTCTCCCATGCAGCTGGTGAAAGGCAGGGATTCAAAGAATACTATTTGTTGCCTGCCTAAGGATTTTCCCCCTCTTCTTCCCGGAAATGCTCAATCTTGATAATAGATTTTTCTAAGAACTGTCTGGGAAGTATTAATAGGTGGCTGGAGCACAGTCTGAGATTTTGACGCTGCTGTCTGTTGAACTGTTTCTTCCGCTTCTGGATTTTACAGAGGATTTTTTTTTTCTCCCAAGTCTCCGACTCCGCCAACTGAAACAATGTTTTTTCCTTTTTATTTTTTTCCCCAGACAAATAATTTAAAGACCTAATATTTTTCCTTTACATAGAGCATGTCGACAATAGCAACTAATTGTTTTTAAGTGATTTAATTTAAATCCACATAAAGCAAGATGAAGTTTGTCACAATGACCTCTCCTTAATTTTTTTTTTTTTAAGGTTATAACCTGTTTTAATGATTGCTTTGCTATACATGCATCTTAAAATTCAGAAACGGATGTTTCCGAGTTTAGATTTAGAATCAAGACAAGCGGCTTTTAGTACAACATGTTTTTGAGAGAATTGTAAAGATGGCATCTTGTTAGGGCTTACCAAGAGATGTGCTGAAAAGGCTCGTACTGTTCAGAGGAAATAGCTGCTCCCACCTCCAGTACCTAAAAACTGCGCATGTGTTTTATTCAGTCATTACTTAAAAACGAAGACACTGCTGTGGATCAGAGATAAAAATGTGTCCGGAATGTTTTTGGTGAATGTTTCAAGATCGAGAGAAAGTCCTTTTAGAAAGGAATTTGACTATAGGTGTTTTTTGCTTTAAGTAACAGCTGTATCCTCCAAAAACATATCTGTCAATTGATTTTTTTTTCTAAATGGAATTATATTTTTTATCGACTCATGAAAATTTCAGAAATGCTTTATCTTTATTATTCTGCCCTGATGTTTACGTTTAGATTTGAGGTTTTTCTTCCTTGCAAGTAAACAATACGAAAACATCCCCAGAAACCCAATGTTTGTAAAATGCAGGCCTCGGTTTCAGTTGTCTGCAAACTGTTTCTCCCTGTTCCTCATGTGTTTCAGTCAGGGATTGAATTTTTGGGCAAAGCTAAGCCATTGCTGTGTGTAAACACTGGTCTTGGTTATAGTAGCATGCAGACCGCTCTCGGGCCACATTTAAAGACACCGAAGCCATTATTTCCAGGCTTCCCGTCCTGTCTTCAGTGCTATGTAACAGCTGTCTTTTATTTAGTAGAGGAAATGTCTGAGAGGAAAAACCGTTTCCGAGTTATCCTGTCTGTGATAGACAGCTCTTCCGCCATCTTTCCCTCCTTAGCAGAGGAACATGTCAACATGACTTTTTGAGGAAGGAACAATGATGCTTTTCTCCCAGGACCAGGGCATTTAGAGTTGGGGAAGAGTCCTTCCTCTTCAAGGCTACTGGGTTTGTTTTAAATTCATAAAATAACCCATTTCCTAAAAAAAAAAAAAGAATGGTAGAATTTCAAAGCTGTTCGGTAAAACACAAGTATTTAAACCAAGTGTCTGGTGGGTAATTGTTCTAGAGACTTTTCTCCCAAAAGAATTTGGGATATACTAACACTGGGTATGAAAAAAATACATAAAGAATGAGAAAGAAATATATCTCTCATTGCCTTTATATACAGGTAAAGTCAATTTAAACACAGAACATGGATAGTTTGAAAATGTCAACTTTTTAAAAAAGTGAATTTTGTCACGTAGCTTGTGTGTACTACACCTAGATTAAGATGGCCAAGTGTTGACTACAGTCATCATAGAACCAAGGTTGAGCCAATTAGGATTCACCAGCCTTCTTTCTTTCTTCACACAACTGTCTCAGCATGGTGGTACAAGGTTCTTGTCCTAGCTAAGAAAGCAGAGGCAAATGGAACTCTGTGAGTTCAAGATCAATGAATTCCAGGACAGACAAGGCTACCTAGTGAAACTCTATCTCAAAAGACAAAAAACAAAACAAAACAACAAAAAACAATCAAAGATGGTGTTTTGTGACTGCATCAGAGCTCCCCAATAAATTAACACAGCCAAAGTTGAGGAGTTATTATTTAAATTTATTTGAGAGGCTACTAGTAATATATCAATTTTACTATCATTATTTCTGTTATTATTTCTATGAATAAAACATATTTGTTATTTCACTTGACATAATGTTTTCTGGTTCCACAGGAGGATGCAGACAATAGAATACAGACATGCAATATTCCATTGTATATCTATAATATATTCTTTGTCCATTCACCTGGCTGTTTCTACATCTAGGTATTATGACTAGCACTGTAGTGAGCAGATATACAAACATCTTTCCTTACTCTGATTTCATTTCCTTGGAAGACATGCTCCAAAGTGGGATAGCTGGATCATATAGTCTTATTTTGAGTTTTATTTTTAAAGAACTTCCATATAATTCTCTATAATTGTCATACTATAGTCCACATTAGTGTTAATCTGATCAAGAATTAATATTCAACATGTATAAGGACCTCCCCAACTTAAACCCACATAACAATTAAAAATGGGTAAGTGTTCCGGGTGGAAACTTCATAAAAGGGGAAAGAGGAAATACAAATAATAATTTTCTCTTAGCTTGAGAGTAACAGACAGATTAATTAAATTATCCATGTTAACACAGCTAATTAGCAGAGAAGCAAGGAGTCTAACCCCTGTGAGTTCCGGAGGTCACACCCTCAGCTGCGCACTATTTTAGGAGAGGTATTGACCCAGTGTGCATCCTTTCAGCAAAATGGCACCAAGGATATGCATTAGGATGGTGATCGGATTTGATTGAGCCACTCATATTTCCTTACTTTTACGCCCACAACTCCTGGACCATAATTTAATCTGCATTTTGCAATTGTATGTTTTCATTGAGTCCAGTTAAAGATATTTCAATATTTCTCACATTTGCCAATTTTGAGAAACGCTTTGCCATTTTTAATGAGACATGCTCAAAACAACTTTTAATAGAAGAAAGAGGGAAAGCTGTCTAGCATTTACTCACTGAAACATACTGGAAGGAAGCCTTTCTTTCAGTCTACCCATTAATCAGGCATGAAGCTGCAGCCGGTCTTCCAGACTATTGGAGACGCTGACTGGCGTATGAGAACATGACTTGAGCCCTTTCATCGTTTAACAAAATTTTGTGGTCCTCAAAGGTCAACGTGATGAAATCATTCATTCAGAAACCCCACAGTATTGCGTGATGCTGTTATTTTGTATAGGTATCCAAAGAAGAGTTGGAAGTAGTAGTTGTTTAATCTTACATTGATTTTTTTTCTAAATCAGTTTTGGGGTAGGAATGATTATCTATTTTGTTTCATATGGAACAATTGGATAAAGCATTGGATTGACATAAACCATTGAAGGGCAGTAAAAAGAAAGCAGTGGGCAATTTTTCCCTCTAATATGATAAATATAATACATACAATTAAGTATTTAGAAACATTGTCCTTACCAATTATTTTAATGTCACAGGAAACAGTGTTCTTGTCTGCAAAAAGCTCAGGATTTGTTTGTGTCACAGTCACAGAGACTGTGAAGGTACTGACAATTGCTGTCATCTCTTTGGACCAGACTGTGGATATTTTGTTTTGTATGTCTTTCTTTTGGTATAATACTCTGTTCTATTATTTTCATTTCATATGAGTCAAGGTGATATTTGAAACAATCAAATTCAACCTCTTCTCTATTCATACACCCTTTCCAAGCTCTGTCAATATTCTACATCCAACTAGACCATTTTTATTTTTCAAATGTGGGAAGAATGCACAGTTCTTAAATTTCTGTGTCTGACTTATTTCACTTGACAGATTATTCTATAGGTCTATCCACGTAGCTCCAAATGACAGGTTCTCCTTCTTTGTAGATGAAAAACATTCTATTATGTAAATATACATCAAGTCTTTTGCATCTATTCAGAATTCTGCAGGTTGGCACCTATACAGATTTCATATCTTATTAGCATGTCTCTTGACCTCGCTCTTCTACATAGTGCTGTTTCACAGACCTCATCAGTAGGGATGCAGTCAGGGAACAGATGATGGTGCGTCCCACCTTACTCCCACTTCTTGAGTTTTTTTAAGGCTCCAGCTAGCACTCATGTTTTCACTGGCGTTTAAAAGTGAGAGTAGGAATAAGCTGATGATAAAGCACAGAGGAATTTATTCACCACTTTCAGCCCCCAGAACACGTTGCTTCTGAAGACCAGAAAACAGTCACAGATAGGAAATCAAATTTCTTTTCACGTATCTTAAGTTTCACCACTTGTAGCAGCAAGCAGGGAGAGATGGTGTAGCAGGAGTGGGAACAGATGGTGGAGTAGAAAGGGCAGTCAGAGAGGGGCCTCAGTGAGCCAGTTCATTTTCAAAAATTTCTATCTTGAGAACATTTCCTCAAACCCAGGGCACACTCACCTGTTCCTGATGGGAAAATATAATCTCTGCGTGTCTGTTGTCTCGCCTTCCACTGCTGACCTTGGAGACTCCAGATGATATTTTATAAAAAATTCCTGACTGCCCATCTACTACTTCTGATGCAGCTGGGATTCAAAGAAGCCCTGTTACGGATGACTCCTAGGTGCTGCTTAGTGTTTGTGACACCTGCAGGGACATCCTACTAGACTTTGTTGACCTGACTTCTTATCCAGGTGTTGAGATCAAGTGCATAAATTTAATTTAGGGGAAGCTACTGAGGAGCCAGCTGCCTCCAGGTGTTATTGTGGCACTGATATTTATCCAAAGCCCAGCCTTCTACCACCTGCCTGTAATTTAAATACTTAATGATGTATTTATATAGCTCCTATTATTACATGCCAGAGATTGCCATAGTTAATGCTTTGCTTTTAGTGTTCCATTACAGCCATAAGTGGCACACGCATGTGTATACACACACACACACACACACACACACACACACACACACACACACACACTCACACACACACACACACACACACACACACACACTCACACACACACACACACACACCCTGTTCTCATGCTTCATGTGATAAAGGGAAGAAACAAAATTTAGCAAATAGTTAACTAAATCAATAATCAATTTCGAAGAGCGCTGGGAATGCATGTTAACTGTAGTAATGGAGGAAAACAGAAAACCTAGGGTGACAATGTTAATCAGAGAGGAGTCTGCAAATATGCTGTGAATACTTGTCACCCAAACCTCCACAAAGTACCTTCTGTTTTTATCACACTTGATGTCACCATCACTGTCAATTTAAAAAGTCTACAAAAGTAGCAAGACAGAAGTAATTAGTAGCAGGAGTTGCTAGGACACAGCTCTAAGTGCACATGGCATTTGGAACAGAGAAAGAAGCATTCGTTGTAGCTCTTCAATGTGTACTGCCTCAGTTCTAACACCTCATGTGTGTTCTAGTCAATAACTCTGGGACCTAGAATATTTGCTCATAGTAACACTAGGACCATGCTGATCTGTGTGAATAGAAAAGGCCTGAAGAAAATGACAGCTAGTTGCAAAAAGATTTATGAGACCTCATTTCAAATTTCAGTATAGATGTTAGTGTTTGGCTGGAACTCCTGATTGCTTGCCCACCACAAGCCAAGCTGGGAAATCCGTCTGCCCTCCTTTCCCCAACGCCCCCCCCGAAACAACTTCCCCACCTGCACAGAGAAAACTCTAGGCTAGCATGTCATCACTCCCTGTCTCTGAGTTTCAGGCAACCCACCCAAGAGTGCCTGACTTGGGGCTCAGGTTTTGACCATGTATGGACACAATCCCAGCTCCTAGCTGACACGTCATCACTCCTCGTCTAAACTCTATAAACCCCCCTTGCTTTAGTTCAACTGGCCATCAGCATGTAGAAGAATGCAGAGGATCGCATTGTCTGACATCAGTGGGAGGAGAGGCCCTTGGTCCTTTGGGGGTTCAATGCCCCAGTGTAGGGGAATGCCAGGGCAGCGAGATAGGAGTAGGTATGTGTGGGAGCACCCTCATAGAAGCAGGGGAAGGAGGGATGGGATAGGGGGTTTCCAGAGGGGAAACTGAGAAAGGGGATAACATTTGAAATGTAAATAAATAAAATATCCAATTAAAAAAAAAAAAAGAAAAAAGAAGGAAAAAATGTCTCATCTGCTTCTGGGAAAATAATGAAGGAGTATGAACTATTTACAAGAGTTAATCATACATGGGGAACATTCTTGAGTAATTTACTACCTACAGATTTAACAACATGCACACATAGAATGTTGCATATAAAAAATTATAGTGAAATGCCACTCAAAGTATCAATTGTTAAGAAAACACAGTTATTTTCAGAGAGCACAATGGACATTTCAGAGACATCCACAAACACTTTCTGACTTACATTAGGGGATGTCAGTAAAGGCAAGGGGCACCGAAACATGTCATGAACCAACATGAATCCTTTCATATCTTGATCCTTAGATATTTTCACTCCTTTTAGCTCAAGCATTCAAGGATTTCAGTGTCTGGAAAGGAGTTTATCTACAAGGTGCTTTAAAAAGTCACAACCCACTGTAAGACATGGCATTATATAAACAAAACAAAACAACAAAACCTCCCTGCAACTTACCAATTAACAAGAAATGGGCTGAAACTGGTAGAAAAATAACATATCACTTATTTGATTGATGGGTCAAAAACATTAAGAAAAAGGAAAATTGTCTGCTTACTATCCTAATGGTCTAATATACATGTAGAGAAAGACTAATGAGTATATTGACTATGCCTATTTTTGTATTAGTTATTATTGATACATACTGAGTACCAATTTGCTACTTACTGGCTAAGAACAATTGCTTGGTGCCTGAGAACTAAGAACTTACTGGATATAGTTAGCTTTATCCTCCACTTCTGGGTGCCTTACAAGTTGAATCTAGTGGTGGTCAATATAAAAGTGTAAGGAGAAGGCTTGATTGAGGGTGACTTCATTTTTCTGCTTATTTTTATGGCTATTGGTAAGTTTGTAGTTCTGGGGGACAGTAAGACTCAGTTTCTATGTTGTTGAGAACTGTAAGTTGAGGATCCCTGCATATTCCTTTTTTGAGGTGGCTACTCCAACATGGATGTTCATCCCAAAGCAGGAGTCACTGAGTCACAGACAGGGTAGTCAGCCATCTTTATATACTCTATTGCTGTAAGATATTGAGCAGAGGTGGGGGGGCACACAAAAGTATGGATGCCATGAGGTGACAGGATGTTCTGAGAGCCATCTTAAGAGTCATTTTCCACGTCTTCCATTTTTATTTTCTGTGATTTGCACTCTTCTGTTTCCTGGTTTATTCACAAAACGAAGCCTTATCAGAAACAAAATGAAACAGGTCATATCATTCCCACTAAGAAATAAACAAAACTATTTTTCTACTCTAAAATGTGCCTTCATTCTACAGACAACATGAAGTTGTTGAAAATACATAGATAATACTGGAAGATATAAAGTGGAATGGATTGTCACAGTGACACAAAAGAAAAATAGAATGTATATTATCTGGCACTAAAGTTTCAGCGGATGTTATTGCTGCTTTGACATTTTAGCTTGGTTATGCATGTTTTAGAGCACTAAGAAAAAAATGACTGCTTACAAAGTTCTATGTGCTTTGTATTAAACGTCTGTCAGCCTCTAAGGAATACAGCATATTCCCCAAAGCTTATTCTTCTAGTGTTGTTGTTTTTATGTGTGTGTGTGTGTGTGTGTGTGTGTGTGTGTGTTTCTGTTTCTGTGCTTATTTTTGTGTCTATTGGTAAGAATATAATTCTAACTATGATTTTAACTTTCTCATCTAAATAATACACATCTGTGTATACAGTTCAGATATCAGAATGATTAGCAAAACCAATTTTCACTGCTCTCAAGTTGTTTCCAGGCATCAAGTGTCATGTAGTTGTTGCCACAGTCCATCCTTTCAACATCTGTTCTGTCCTGTGGCAGACAAGTGCTTCTCTCTGAGCCTGGTCAGTTTTGAAGCAGACAGTCCTAGGAGTCATATGTTCATTTTGACCTAATCATCTCCATTCTATAGTTCTTGCCGTATTGTATCCAAAAGGACAAGTTTATTTTCTAGTGCCATTATCATAAAAGTCTCATACTTGTCAGATTCTATTCATGAACCTGACCAAGTAAATCAAGCATGTCTTTATTGTTTGGATAAAACTTAACACAAGCCAATGTATCATCCACAGAATGGTTAAAAGATCTTGAATATGCTGTCCTTCTAAAAACTTGACTAGGCTTAAAGGAATAAAAAGGCCAAATGGAAGTATGTTCAGTCTTTTCAGTGATTGTGCATGGTACATATGGTTTGGGTGGGAGAAACCTTGTCCTCTTTGAACGATTCCACCATAACTTTCGGAACAGTATCACTTTTTATATAACCCTCAGATTCCTCCTGCAGTACTCTTAAGAGAGAGTGTTCTTTGTCAGAACCTCCAGTCAGAAGCTCACTTTCTGACTTCATTCATTGGGATGTTGTTAAAGGCTCCATAAGATGTTTCAGCTTTAATGAGGTTGCAGGTCATAGCATATCTTACAGAAGCATTCTTAGTCATCCCATGGTGGAGTTTGTTTAACAATTATAGTCTCATAAAGAGATATTGACCTTCCTGAAATTTGACCAACTTTTCCCACATGCTATTGATACATCTTGCTGTCTAGTTCTGGGGTCAAGGGTTGGGCTATGATGTTTATCATTATTCTTCTACCTTCTTGATTATTCTCTCTCTCTGTCTCTCTCTCTCTCTGTCTCTCTCTGTCTCTCTCTCTCTCTTTCTCTCTCACTCACTCATGGACTTAATAATCTAAGTCAAATCTCTACAAAGATGGTGTTCAGAAGGCTCCTTTAGATGACAGATAGACATGGAGTTCACTAGCCCACTCTTTATCACAAATTTCAACAAAGGCCACCATGCTCATGGTGAGGCTCAAATACTTTGCACATTTTACTTTCAGACCATGTGGATTAAAAGCTTGTACAAAAATAAAGTGTTTTGTTATTTCTATTTTTCATTGGGATTTACAAGAAAAAGATATGGAAGCCATCTCAACAAATGTAGATATTAGGGCTCACAAGATATGCTTGGTATAGTCTCCTATTAAAATCCATAGCTTACATTAATATTCAACTGACTGGGGTATGTTGTCATCCTCCAAAGACCAAATTAATGGAGTTTAATTAAGCAAGTTCCTAATGCTCTAGTGAGCCTTGAAAACAATTTAGTTCGTGTACATTCTAAGCTTTCAAAGGTATCTAAGTGCATGCCAATCTTATTTTCTGGGTTTTGAAAACATTTCATCAGCAGACAGTTAGGTGGTGTGTTCACTGGCATAAGCCTGGTGTGACAGTGAACTTTTTTGCTTTAGAGATCACACTAGGGTAGCATTGATGTTCTTTTAAAAAACTGAAAAAGATTTACATATATCTTAGTTTATTTTTCCTAATAGAAAATGTCTGGAAAATGAATGAATAAATTATATCAATGAACCTACAGCAGTGAAGCTTTAAGTATGAGACCTGATAGAGATCAGAAATGTAGTCAGTGTGTCTGGAAGAAACTGAGAAGTGAATGCTTGTCAGGTGCAAGCCATTCATGAGCTTCGGCCATTACCTCTACTTGAGGCCTATTTGACTGAATCAATTATTTTAAAATCTATTGTGCTTGTGGCTTTTGAGGAAAGAAGGGAAATGGAAAACTTAGATAAATGTCAAGGCAATCAATAAGCATGTATTCTCCTGATATGCTTATAAATAAAATGACATCATGTAACTTTAGAAAAAGAAGCTAAGATAGGCCACACTACTACAGGTACCTGCCTCTTGACAACAATGTTAAAATTGTACATGGATGAAGAGACAGTATCTTCAATGAAAGGTGCTGGGAAAACTGGATATGAACATGCTGTCAAATAAGCTAGATCTTTACTTCTCATCCTTCACAAAACTCAAGATGAAATGGATCAAGGTCTTCAACACAATGGCAGATCCTTCAAAACTGCCAGCAGAAAAAGTAGGGTGCACCTTTCAACATATAGGCACATGTGAGGGCCTCTGATAGCACAGGGCAAATGGGGTCTCATGAAACTCAGAAATCTTCCGTACAATGAAAGAAACCATCAATGGGATGAAAGTGCATCTCACAGAATGGGAGGAAATCTTTGTCAGGTAGACCTCTGACAGAGAATTAGTATCTAGATTATACAAATAACTCCAAAAGTAAATATCAAAAACAAGACACTAAAAATGGGTTACCTCTCTCAATCGAGGATTATCAAATGAAATAAAAATGGGGAATAACTGGCTTTTCAGGTCCTAAGCAATCTCTCAAATGACTAAGAAGCGCCTAAAGAAATGATCAACATCCTTAGTCATCACAGAAATGCAAATCAAAATGATTCTGAGATTCCACCTCACACCAATCAGAATGGCTAAGATCAAAATTCAAAGAACAGCACATGCTGGCGAGGTTATGGAGCAAGGGGAACACTCCTCCACTGCTGGTGAGAGTGAAAACTTGTCCAACCACTGTGGAAATCAATTTGGCAGTTTCTCAGAAGATTGGGAATAGTTCTCCATCAAGACCCAGCTATCCCACTCCTGGGAGTTTACCCAAAAGAAGCTCCACCATCTCACAAGGACACTTGCTCTACTATGTTCATAGCAGCTTTATTCGTAATATCCAGAAACTGGAAACAACCTAGATGTCTCACAACTGAAGAATGGATACAAAAAATGTGGTACATTTACACAATGGAATACTACTCAGCCATTAAAAACAAGGACATTGTGATCTTTGCAGGCAAATGCATGGAACTAGCAAATATCATCCTGAGTGAGGTAATCCAGACTCAAAAGGTCATGCATGATATGTACTCACTTACAAGTGGATATTAGCCATAAAGTACAGGATAACCATGCTATAATCAACAGATCCAAAGAAGCCAAATAACAAGTAAGACTCAAGGGAGGATGGTTGAATCTTTCTTAGAAGCGGCAACAAAATAGATATTGGAGGGCCATGGAAGGAGGGGGTTGGGTGGATGGGGATGGTGGGTGGACTAGGGTGGGGGGGAGATCATATGTAACGAAAGCAGGGGAGAGAGAAGAGTAATCAGTGCAGGTTAGCAATCTCTAGGACATGCCAGAGACCTGTGATGGGGAGAGGCCCTAGAGGGTCTATGGGAGTGACTCTAGCTGAGATTCTTAGCAGTGGGGAATATGGATTCTGAAGTGGTCACTCCCTGTAGCCAGGCAGGACAACCAGTGGAAGAAGAAGGACAGTAACCCACCTACAAAAATCTTCAACCCAAAATGTGTCCTGCCTACAAGATGTGCAGGGACAAGATAGAACAGAGATTGAGGGAATGGCCAACCAATGACTGCCTCAAACTGAGATCCATCCCATGGGAAAGAGTCAATCTCTGATACAGCACTATTAATGATACTCTGCTATGTTTGCAGACAGGGACTTATTATAACTGTCTTCTAAGAGCGTCCCCCCAGAAGCCAATGGAAAGGGGTGCAGAGACTCGCACCTAAACATTAGATGGAGTTCGAGGAGTCTTATGGAAGAGTTGGGAGAAGGACTGAGGGACCTGAAGATGACAGGGACTCTACAGGAAGACCAACAGAGTCAGCTAACCTACTCCTTTGAGGGTTCGCAGAGACTGAATCACCAACCAAAGAATGAGCATGGGCTGGACCTAGGTCTCTTTACACATACATAGCAGATGAACAGCTTGGTCTTCTTGTGGGTCTCCAAACAACTGGAGCAGGGGCTTGTCCCTAAGCCTGTTGCCTGCCTACCTGTGGATCCAGTACCCCTAAATGGACCATTTTGTCTGGCCTCAGTGGGAGAGGATATGCCTAGACCCGCAGTAACTTGATGTGAAGGGCTATAGGGTGTGTGGGTGTGTGGGGGTAGGAGGAGGTGGGGATGGGGGTGATTGGGTTAGTAGGGGTGACACCCAGAGGAGGGCTTCCCCTTCTCAAAAGAAGAGGGGAAGGTGCGATGGGTGAAGGACTTATGGGAAGAGAGAAAGGACTGAAATTGGGTTGTAAAGTGGATAAATAAATAAATTTAAAAAAAAGATCCTAAGCAAGCAAAGTTTATACAAATGCAAATTAAAAGTACATCGAGATTCCATTTCATCCTACTCAGAATGGTTATTACCAGGAAATCAAATGACACCAAATGCTGATGAGGATGTGGGGAAAGAGGAACCTTTTTCACTGTTGGTGGGAGTGTAGACTGCTGTAACCCTTATGGAAATTAGTGCGGAGGTTCCTTAAAATGCTAGAAATAGAACTCTCATTTGATCCAACCACACCGTTCCTAGGCACATATCCAAATGATTCAATAGCCTATTTCAGAGATACTTTTTGATCATGTTCATTGTGTCTCTATTAAGAATAGCAAGAGAAGGGACTCAGCCTAGAGGTTTATCAACTGATGATAAGGAAATTGTGGTACCCTATGTACAACAGAATGACATCTATGGCTGTCTCCAAAGAGCCTACAACAGATTAGGCCTGTCAATAGTCAATCATGGATCAGGGAGGAGGTTATGAGGCCCTACAAGTTGAACTATTGGCTGTTGTTATATTCTGGGGGAGGGGTAGTCAGTTGTCTTCAATTGGGTCTCCATCAATTTTCAATTTTCAGCATATAATTGCAATCCCATGACCTCATAGATAATACTGGTTAAACTTAGTATGTCTTAAAAGAAAGAACATATGAGGAGAGAGAGAGAGAGAGAGAGAGAAAACAAAAGTTGTGAATTCAGGAAGAGAACTTGTATGGAGGAGAGGGCATAATAGAGATGGTAGGGTGATCAGGGTATTATAACAATCAGAGTTCACATTATACATTCATGGATTTGTCAAAAAACTAACTCAATAAGAGCTAAGAGAAGAAGAAAGTAAGTGTGCTGGTTGGTTTTGTTGTCAGTTTGACACATGGTAGAGTTAACCTGTGGGGAACTTTCTTGACTGATTATTAATGTGGATGGGTTGCACAGCTCACTTAGGGCAGTGTCTTCTCTTGACAGATATTCTGTTGTATATAAGAAAGCTTCTGAGCAAACCAGGGGGGCAGGTCATCACGCGGTGCTCCCCTATGGCCTCTGTTTCAGTTCTTGCCTTGAGTTTATGCCTTAGTTTTTTTAAACTATGACTTAGAACATATAAGTCAAATATATCTTCACCCTCCCAAGTTGCTTTTGGTCATGGTCTTTATCACAGCAATAAAAATCAAAGTAGGATAGGAAACAAAGGAAAGCTATGACAACTAGTGACAAGATACTTCAGAAGGCTGAACTGTGCCATCTATGAATTTGTGTGGAACATATTTGGAGTGGACTAGGTTATTTCTTATTGTGGATCTCACTTTGGTTAGATTTGCACCTTCTCTTTTTTCACAAAACATGTTGTAAGCATTGCAAATTTTACCAACAAAAGATTTGTCAAGTATCTTTTATGTGGAGAGAAGAAAGCAAAATTAGATAGGAGCAAGAAAACTGGCTGTGGAATGACCTAGTGGAGTGAAATAATTCACCATATATGTCAGAGCTCCGAGACAGGCTGGAGATCGCTCAGTGGTCAAGTGTGCAATATGGTTCCCAAGAATCACATCAGGCAGCTCAAAACTACCTGTCACTCTATCTCCAGAGGCTCTGATGCCCTCTTCTGGCCTGGCTGCCACATGCGCCTCATACACATGTCCCTCCCTCATACACATACACATTATGAAAAGATAGAGATGTATCTCTTAAAAAATATTGAAGACAAGGTTTTAAATGCTTCACCATAAACTATAAATATTTGAGAAGATATATGTGTTAGCCCAATTTAAACTTTAGACAACGTAGATATGTGTTGAAACATCATACTACCAAATTGATATGTAAGGTTTTATATTTTGCTATCAATTTGAAATAAATTAAAAATGTAATTGAGCAAACTGATAAAATCATTCACAAAAAATAAATAAAAGAGTTTCAGAAGTAATGGAAACCCACAATTACTTCTATTTGACAATCTAGGAAGCAAATTAGTGTATTGGTAACATATTCTATATATTCATTAAATATTACAGCCAACATATATGTATAGTATATACTAGTCAATAACAGATAAAAACTAAATTATGATGTCATAAGTGCTTTTGAATGTAGAGATGGAACGGAATGAAGCAAATTACTACTGTGTGGCTAGTGCCCAAGGTCTCATTAGTTGTTGAAAATCTGTCTAGACAAAAAGAATTACTGAGCCGCTAAAGTTACATGGAAAATAAATACAGAGATAGAAGAAAAAAATTCTATCTGCTTAGTCTCCAGGCTTGATTCTCCAAGGTCTAATATTATTGGGTATGTTTTGGATTTAGAATTTTAGTGACACAAATAGTGTTATACTACAATGTTGTTTAAAATGCATCCACCCATTATTAGGAGCCACTTATATGATACTAAATAAAATGCCTGTCTTCCCATCAGAAGAGTCATGTTACTCCCAAGAAATAGCATGCATCCTGCTTTTCTATGAATCAAGATTGTATAGATAAGGATTAGTAGAGGACTGTTTATCGTTTTAATAGTTTTTGCTGTGTTCTTTGGATTTTGGAATAAAGATGTACAGTCACAGAAGTCTGCTGAGCAGCAGCTCTTACAGGGAATGTGAACTGATTTCATGCCTACTGCAAGATAAGATGATAGAGGGATCCTGGTTTTCATTCTGAGAGGCGTTTATATGCCTATGAAACCCAAATACAGACAGAAGAAACTATATAAATTACACATAATGGAATAGTCAAGTGGAACTCTTTCTAGCTTGTTATGATGAATTCCACAGGGTTAGGTTGACTGTTCAAAAGCAAAGCAGAGAAAGACTCAGGCAAGCATCCCAATTGGGCCCTTGGCCACCAAATCATTAAAAACACATTGACTAGTTACTAAGCTCTTTGCATTGACAAAATGCTTTAAGAATAAATCCTTCACAGAAGGCTTTAACTTCATATTTGCATAGCACATTAGGCTTCATAACTATCTTCCCCATTTATCTTCCTTGGTTTTCACAGTAATCCTTTGAAGTAGGTATGTATTTATTATCACCATCAATCAAAATAAAACAAACTCAAGTTTGAGGACTGGAGAAATGGCTCAGTGATTAAGAATGCATACTTCATTCAGTTCCAGGGTAACTGATGTTGACTCTCAGCATTTTTGTCAGACAGCTTGCAACTGCCATGGAATTGTAGCTGCAGGGAATTTGACTCTTTTGGCCTTTCTGAACACTGAACTCATGAGCACACAGTTACACATAGAGAAATAAAAAGACACATAACAAAAAATAAAACAAAACTTAAAAAAAAAAAAAATCTAGGCTTGAAGAGCTGGTTCCAGGCAAGAAGTAGTTACGGCTCTAGTAGGGGACCTTGGTTTGTTGGGAACAGATAAAAGGAACTTGTCTTTATGTACTGCCATTTTGACTTCAGACTCCATTTTACCTAAGCTGACCAACTCCCTCTCTATGCAACAGAAAGTTTCCCAAAACACAATGCCTGTTTTTATAAGCAAATGAATTTGATTGGTTGGGCAAAAGCACATTCAGTGTCAACTGAGAATGCTGGAACACTTGGGAAAGTCCCTAAATCCAGAGTTCTGATTGGTAAAAATTATAACTGTAGCTTGGCCTAGGTGCTTGTGATTTTATGGTTCTAAACCCTGCTTCAGTCCCTACTGAGGGCTACCAGAAGAAACAAGGTTCCCGAGTCCTTGTCTGGTGACCCTGATCAATCACTGACTCTGCTTATGTGATGGGAATAATAAAAGACTTTGCTGTTTCACGTGCCTGTTGGTATATTCTTTCTACTTCCTGTGGCTCACAATGGACATGGTATAACAGGTTCAATTCTGAACACCAACATCACAGTTCACAGTTGCCTGTAACTCCAGTTTCAAGGGATCCAACACCCTCTTACTGTCTCTTTGGGCAGTGCATGCACTTGATAAAATGCAGTCAAAATAAAAATAATAAAAAATTTAAAAAATTAAATGTTTAAATTAGATGTTTAAAAATTAAAAAGAAGAATGTTTGAATATATTGTTTGGAAATGTCTTTGTTTCTTAAACAGATTATACTAATTGCCTTGAATTTTTAGGGGTATGACAATTGGATTTCATTGTTAATTCATTGTGGTTGTACTGATTAGAAAATAATTTTCATTGAACTGTACTCTAAGGCATAATTTACCTCTCCACTAACTTTTGACTCTCTGTGGTATGTCAGGTTAGTGCTTCTTCACTGAAGGGTGTTGATGAACATGGCTTTATTAATTTCTTGTCAAATGTGATTTCTTGGGATGTAAGTAACCTCTGTCGATTGCCTGTCAGTATAAGAAAAAAAAAGTTACAGCTGTTTGCCTAATGTCATTCTGAGCCCAATGGGGAGAATAAAAATAAATGTTCTCATTTTAAATTGCCTCAGGAAAAAGCTCAGAGTATTAGTAACCTGGTAAGATGTTGTCACACAGTCACTGCTATTAAAAACTTTGGTTCTTGAGTGACTCAGGAGCTGATACTGGTCCCTCATGTTAGCAGTGTGAAATTCTACAACAGTTAAATTGTCTCAGTATCATCTAGGACATTGAACTTTCCCACTGACAACATAGAGGACCAAAAAATACTGACATGAAAAATTAAAATAATTTCATCTGTAAAATGTATTTAGCAGCAATTAAGAGAAGTGCGATATTATAGACACCTTCTGAAACTGTAAATTTTATTAAATTTGTTCTTTGACAATTTCATGCATGTGTATAATTTGCTCTGGTTACTCTTACCCCTCCCCCAATATCTCTCCAATA
The DNA here is from genome assembly GCA_028551405.1 of Uromys caudimaculatus. Taxonomy (NCBI): domain Eukaryota; kingdom Metazoa; phylum Chordata; class Mammalia; order Rodentia; family Muridae; genus Uromys; species Uromys caudimaculatus. The sequence goes on from CM052704.1 coordinate 58,160,659, forward strand.
TATCTAATTTCCCTTATATATATTTAATCCTCTGCTTCCCTAAAGTTCCTTATGACCTTTTGTTTTATGATGTGACACAATGAATTTAACCAAGTCTGTCAGGTCTGTGTGCCTATGATTTTGGAACTGTCCTTTGGAGCTTGGATTCCTCATGAGTAGGTACACAATTCAAGAAAATGACTACCCCTCTCCAAGAATCCTCTAATTGCCAGTTTACCAGAGAGAGGTAGGGCCATGAATCAGTTCCTTGATCCAAGTCTACTCTAAGTACATTTTGAATCTTATATATGATAAGAGAAATGATACATATTTGGTATTATTTTAGAGAGAAATATTATATAGAAAGAGGAAAAAAACCTAACAGGTAAGATTATGTTTATCCTTGAGAATTCTAAATTCATAGTAAACATATCTACCATAACTGAGATTGCAGATTACACCTATGACCTTACTTTGTAATATTTATCTATTGTATGTGTGCATATCTGTGACGTTCAGAAGGCAACTCTTGGGAGACAGTGCTTTCTTTCCATTGTGTAGGTCCCAGATAGTGAACTCAGGTTCCTAGGCTTGGTGGGAGGTATCTTTACCATTGACAAGGATTGAGTCTACATCTGTGAAGATAAGAGTGTCATGTTGTACTGACTGAGTTATTCAAGTGTCACAGAAGTTCAATGTTTTTATATTCAAATTGCAGGTCTTTCTTCTCAGATCACAGTCACAATGAGAAAGTGTTGAGATTATAGCTACACTGGAACATGGTCCAGTTAAGGATGGAGATATGATGAACCCTGTTTCTTTATTGTTCCACTACATCTCTACCTATGTCACTGAAGTGTCAAAGCTGCCAGTTTTTGACTATTGATGCTATGCAGAACTCAGTACTGGAATTTGCTTAAGTTGTGCTGTAAGTGAAACAATAGCATAATACACATTCAAAGTGAATGGCTGGAGATTGTCTATCACATTAAAGAAGAGAAGTATCCCCTGGTGTTTTAAAATTTCATTGATTAACAGCAGAAAATATCTAACACATATACAGAAGAGAGAGAGAGAGAGAGAGAGAGAGAGAGAGAGAGAGAGAGAGAGAGAGAGAGAAAGAGAGAGAGAGAGAGAGAGAGGAGAGATTGGCTTCTGATACTTGTCTAAAGATGCTAGCCTGACTCTTAGCATATTGCTTACCTGACACTGTTATTAGGCTTTCTCTTTAATGATACTCTGTGACTGATTCACCAGCCTCTAGCCCTGTGGCTCTACTGTTCATGGTCATCATCATATAGAATCTCCTGATGGCTTCTGCACTTGACAGTGGGAAGCCCACCTAAAGACAGAAGAGCCCAGTGGGACTTCCAAGCTCCTTAAAGCTGCCAAGTCTGTATTGTGAGTGAAAGCCAACTCCCCATAGAGGAAAGGTAACTCAGCCCTGGCTCCTGCCCAACTTCCCCTCTGGCAGGAACTGCCAATTGAGCTGTTTTGGTTTAAAACAGGATGCCAAAGCTAATTTTATCTTTTTTCCCCTTGTGCTACTTCTTTGTCCAGCTCAGCAATTCACAGTTTGTATTTCTGCATGAGACTGCATTTCAGAACTAGGAAATGACGGGCTTATCAAAGGATAAAGTGTTCACTGGAAATGTGGGGCAAGCATCCAAGTCCATTTGTCCTTTCATGTTTTGCTTCCTCTGTGGAAAGAGAAATTGGGCAGGGCATATGGTCTTCAAAAATAAAAGCTACTTTCTCTATCCTCCTTGCTGCCAGGTAGGGCCAGTTGACTGTTTCCTGGCCAAGAGGTCATAAGTGTAGTGATCCAGAAAAGCCCCTAAGAACAGCCTTCAGAAACAACTGGTGCACATTCCCCCCCACTTCATCTCTCCTTTCTCCATATGATGGTTGGATTCACATCTTGCACTAATGCTAGAAGGGCAACAAACAAGAACTTTTCAAGGGTTCTGTTGGTCTGAGGTCCAGTTAGAGCTCTTCTACAAGTTTTGTAGGACTAGTGGGTGCTTCAGATTTTCTTGCTTAATTTAAATGGGGAAACCCTAGAGCAGGAGTTGAACTTCTAAATATAGTTTCTGAATTTTCTGTTATTCAAAATTTTGGACTTTAATTTTCATTTTCATCTTTATTTGGTTTAGAATGACTAGGTGTGTAGGTGTGTCTACACAGGATTTCAGTCTGGCTTCCAAACTTCCAAAGCTGCCAGCTCTGTGTCCTGAACGAAGGTCTAGTTTTCAGTAGATAAAAAGGAAAGGAAGATCCACCCTATATGTGGGCAGCACCCTCACCCTCAAACCCAGATACTGGCATCCTGGATGGAAGGCAAAGGAAGAAGTAGGCAGGCAACAGCATGCATTTTTCAAGACTGATGGCCTCTGCTTCCCTCTGTGGATGCAATGTGACCAGATGCCTTACCTTCTTGCTGCTGTGCCTTTCCCACCATGATGGACGGAATGCTCAAACCATGACCCTCAATAACTCCTCCTCCATTAAGTTGTATTGCCAGGTGTTTTGTCATAAGATTGAGGAAAGTAACTGATATAGTTAATAGGCTACAACTTAAGTTCATTTGTGTGTGTATGTGTGTGTGTGTGTTCTACTTAGTCAGATATTAGTATATATTAATTATACAACACAATAGGGTCCAATGTGGCATTTTCATACATTTATAAAACTAGATCCAATGTGACATTTTCATGCATGTAACCCCCATTACTCATATTACATATAAATATTCTATTGAGATATGATCTTGTTCTGTAGCCCATCTAGTCTTGAAAACATGATCATCCTGCCTCAACCCCACAAGAACTTAAGGAGCCACATGCCCAGATTGTTTAAAGTATAGTGTGAAAGCCTCCATAAAGATAGGAAGTGTCAAGCAATCTAAAAATATATGTATTTTCAAGGGCAAATTCTTTAAAATTTTAAGCAATGTATTATTAGTAGTATGTATGGATAGGGAGGTATATGCAGGGTGTGTGTGTGTGTGTGTGTGTGTGTGTGTGTGTGTGTGTGTATGTGTGCGCATGTGTAGGGGAAGATGAATGTTCTTAAGCAGTCAGAGGTAAATTTTGTACATTCAGTTCTATTTTTTTACCCTTTCATGGGATTGGGGGATCAAACTCTCATCTCTGGGACTATTTCCTTGATCCAGGCTTTCTAAATATAATACAAACCAAACAAACTTATATAAGTTTATCTCAACCATATATAATGGAAAATCATCCTTATAAGATTACTTGAAATAAAAATTTAGTCTATTTTGATTAAACTTTTATTTGACATAATAATTTTATTTATAATTCTAAATTTCTCTGATTTAGATAAGAACATTCATCTTAGTTTTGACCAAAGCTTTTAAATATCTTGTGTGAACCTTGACTAGTAGGCTGGCTTACTAATTTATTTCTCTACCAATGGATATCACTTTTAAAGATATTGGGTAAGGATATCTCATGGTACTGTAAGAAATGAGTCATTATCTCAGTTGGACATTTATCTTTGGTCTGCCCTTTTATGTGCCACTTTTGTCTCTATTATCCCCCAAAAGTTCTCTTTCTATAGTCAGGATTTACAGGCAAATATTGGAATACACCTACATTTGCTTTGTTTAAGAAGAACTTCTTAGACAATGTGACTTGAGTGTCTTTGGCAATATGTGCATATTGCAATGGAACAGATTTCATGATCACATGGAGAAGTGACCCCCCCCTTTTTTTCTTTTTAAGACAGAGTTTCTCTGTGTATTCATGGTTGTCCTACAACTTGCTTTGTAGAACAGGCTGGCCTTGAATTCACAGAGATCTACCTGCCTCAGTCTCTCAAGTGCTGGGATTAGAGTTTGTAGGGTGCCATGTAGAAGTCCATGAGCCATGCTGCCATGTAGAAGTCCATGAGCCATGCTGCTGCTGGCTGTTAAGAACATAAAAGCTTCTTTTGCAATGGTATTGATGACTACAGACTCAGAGTTGAGAATCAGAGACTTAGAGGTTCTGTAACAACTTCTCCAGCAAAAAAAGAAACAATCTTCACAGGAAACCATTGTGATACAGATGACAAAATGTAGTTCTTCACAGGTGATGGCTTCTGGTGGGGTATGGGAGTGGGGAAAGACTTAGTTTTCTTTAAGGGCCTGGCCACTGGGAATTTGACCATGCTCCAGTGAGTATATGGATAATGTTCTTTGGTCTTTGTATTTTTTCTTCTTCTTCTTCATTTGCAGGGAAGTCACAAGGGTGGCAGATGGACCCGGGAGAACTGAGAAGTGAGTGTGATCAGGATGCATTATGTGAAATTCCAAAATAATTAATAAAGATATTATGTTTACGGGGAAAGGAAGGATGGGGAAGGCATATGACATCATGCCTGACTAGGTGAGACCTTCTTCAGGAAGTTGCATCATGAGGAGTCTACCTCACAAGTGGGATAGATTCATAACACGCTTGTGATTCGACTTTAAAGGCAAGTTCTCTTGTGCATGTTTTGTTGTTCAGGACTGTCCTGTGTGCACTCACTTGCCCGTCCATCATATTTAAATGCATAATGAAGACCCTTGCCAGATACATCCCTCTGTCATGAACTACCCACCCTCTAAACCATGTACTGCATCACCTCCAGTTGCACATAAATTGCCTAGTCTGTTGTGTTCTATGATAATAGCATAAAACAACAAACAAAACCATGTCTTGCTGTTCATTTCTGACCTCTGATTTCACAATCCCTTAAACTTAGAAAAATATCTAAAACCAGTAGAAAGGAACAGAGGTGCTTACACTTTCATCTTTCAGTTAAAACTGGAGAAATGTATGAACATGCTTTAGGATTTTAAAAGATTTTTGCGACTAGTTCCAAAACAAGCCAAAATCTCCAGGACAGATAAAGAATCAGGCTATGAATAGTATGTATGTAACAGTGGTGTTTTAGGAATTGAATAGTACTACTTAGAACACATTTATTAACATGCTCTTAATATTCGTTAGAGGCTCAGCATTTTTCAACTGTGCAGAATATTGTTACAAACTATTGACACAGGTAACTTGCTTTTTACCTGCTTGTAAAGTACTGGAAATTTTTGTGGAAAGGGTGGCAGACACAAGGGCAATTCAGTCAGTGTCTCAAGAGAGTTCCTACTTGGGGCCATCTCAAAACATCCTTAATGAGATGCACTGTTGAAACTTGTACACACTCCACTGCTTGTGTGGCTTTAGGGACACACTCAGGTTTTAGTAGCTAAGGTAATATAGGAATCACATTACTTTGCTGTGAGTCTTGACAATTGTTAAGTCAGCTATGAGCCAGCCAGAAATGACTATGTTGCATTTTACATACAGGAGGGAACTAGAAGTTGACAAGCATCACCTGGGATCCCAGAAGGGCTTTTATGTTTTCTGCAGCTTCTGTGTCATGAATTTTGTAGTGCAGAGTAGATCTGGCACATACCTCAACAAACAAATGGAACTGGACTCACATTTTCTGAATAATTTACACAGGAAACTTCAAGTTCTCTGCACGTCCAAGTTAGTATTTTTTTATAATCTAGAAAATATAATGAAATATTTTTATGGTAAATTACTTGTGTTGTAAATCAAGTTCTGAAAGTTTAAAAGTATCAATCAATACAGAACACATGAAGACACACCATAAAAAATAAAGTTTTATTCTGAATCAAATTCAATTTGTTCTTAATACAACGCTAGATGGTAATAAAAACCACACATGCCAAAACAAAAACAAAAACAAACTAATTAACAACAACAACAAACCCAGAAAAAATGGGTATAAGAGGTCACAACTGGCATATTCTAAAACATTAGAAATCAATTGAAAGCAAATTTTTACTGCATAAATGTGCGCGACCTTTCGTTAAGTACCTCAATAAATCTAATTGGTTTTCATACCCGTTCTTACCACATTAGAGGAGGCTTGACTGTCCTTTAGCTTTGCTTATTCAGTTTAGCAAATATTGAGTTTTACTTCAATGCAAAGGTGCTGAAGAACTATATAGATTACAGTCTTTTGCTTGTTATTTTCATATGTAACAATAAGCCTTCGATTAATCTAAATAAAGTGAGAAGGGAGCTTATGGTGGCTCCTGGTCATAGATAAAGTTATTTACTATTTTATAGTGTGTGCTTCATAAAATCTTTATAAGTATCTGAATTTGGTATTATTTCTAATATTTATATTTGATTCCACAGGAAAATATTCTCACAACAGTTCTTACAAATGTTAATTTTTGGCACTATATCAGATATTTTTAGTTGATCTGTGATTGGTTAGTGTTATAACTTGTTTTAAAAATGTATAGAAAGAATAGAAAGAAGTAAACAAGTTGGAAATTGTCCCTTTGAATGTTTTTCTGCCCTTGAAAACAAACTGAGTTCAGATTCTTGGTCTGTTTTCACTTCTAAACTGTAACATAGCACACAACCATCAACATGGCAGACTTCTTCATCATCATTATTATTGTTTTTGTAAGTAAGAGTTGAACAAGAATGACTAGATATCTCCTTTCCCATATACTCTGTGACCATATTTATCCCATAAAGACCTCTTCTGGCTAGCTCTTAGGAGGCTTTAAGTAAGGCAAAGATAAACTCAATGTTCAAGAAACTTTAATTCAGGGAGAATGGACCTTCGAGAGGCTGGCTTTGGTTTACATAAGAAGTCTCTAGTATTATAAAATATGTACTCTAGGGTCTCTCTCTCTCTCTCTGTCTCTCTCTGTCTCTCTCTCTCTCTCTCTCACACACACACACACACATACACACACACACACGCACTGACACACAAAGATATACAGACTCATACACATACACACACACACACACAGACACAGACATACAGACTCAGAAACAGATATACAGACACAGGCACACGCAGATACACCGACTCATAAACAGACATATAGATACACAGACACACAGATACACCAGACACAGACACATACAGACACACACACACACACAGACACAGACACACACAGACAGATATACAGACTCAGACTCTCTCTCTCTCTCTCTCTCTCTCTCTCACACACACAAACACACACACACACACATACACAGACTCACACAGACACATGCACACAGACATAGACACATATCTACACATATATACACAACACACACACAACATATATAGACACACACACAGCACACATACAACATATACAGACACACACAGATACACAGACACACAGACAGACAGACAGACAGACATACACGCGCACGCACACACACACTGACCCCCCCCACCATGCTAAGATGTTGTCTAAAGAAGTAACATTTTCTCTTTCCTGACCTTAGGAGATGATAAACGCCACTATGGAAAGGGGTTGATCTGCTCAGGAGAAAAGTGAACACCCTGTTAATTTTGGCGCTAGCTCAAGGGGGGGGGGAGAGCTACTGAGACATGGGAGGACTGGCCTGCTAGACTCAGCACTTTTCTACTTCTCCTAGTCTTTCATTTTCCGGTGGCCTCTTTCTCTTCCAGACCCAAGTATTCAACAGTACTCAGTTCTACCAAAAAATGCAAAAAACTAACAGTGGCTGGAAAGTCAATTTGCATTATAAATGATGTATTCCCTATTCCAGAATCCCACTGAAGCTCTTCTGAAGTTATTTGTACATGGATAAAATATTTTAAAAAATTTAAAAATATTCTAGATTGTATTTCTTGTTAGGAGAAAAATAAGAAAAGAAAGTGTTTTGCATGGGTCTTATCCTGCTGTATCTTTTTGTCAACTGTGGCATGGTAACTCAGACTGAATCTTTGCTTGTATGAGCTCAGTTGTCACACATATGGTATACTTTTATACGAATATGTGATTGCAATGGTTTTAAATACCCAGGAAAAACTAAACAAGTGCTTTTGATATTCAATTATAGTTTTCTAAAATAGAGAATCCTTTTGTTTTCCAAAATAAAATAATAAAATAAAATTACAATTTAGACTACTCTAAAATGTAATTTACTATTAATCCAGCAGGCTAGATCTAGGGAAAGGAAAAAAGGAGTGATTACATTTTTGATATTGCCTATCTATAATACGGACTATATTTATTTTACAGTTCCCATCGAATAAATCTCTATACAAATATCTTTAAAGAAACATTGAGTTTGTTATGGTTGATTGCTAGTTATTTAAATGGCCAATTTGTGTGATTAAATAGTTTGTTTGATATGTTGTGACATCATCCGCAACACAAGGTTCTAAATATATTTTGTTGGGCCCACTGACAATAAAGTTAATTGAAAATTTGGCAGGTATCCAGGTAAGCAATCATGGTTAGACAGACTAAGCAGAAATGTAGAGATGAACTACAGAATTTTGTCGTTCACATCAATACCAATGCGTTTTTCTTAATGTAGGCGTGAATATATTTGCAAATGCAAATTATTTGACTTGGAGATCCATAATTTTTTTTGATTGTGATCTAGATAGTAAATATTCCTGATTTTATAGAATATATTATTTTGGCTGAAAACTACTCAATATTGTCCCTGAAAGTCAACAGCAGCTGTAGAGATTAGGCAAAAGAGTTGTCGCTGTTTTAAAATACAACTCTATTTTTCCTTTATGTTAAAAAATTAAGCTATATCAAACAAATTATATTTTTCAAACCCAACATAAGAATCTTAGCTGAGGCTAGGGTTTGACACGTTAGATTAAAAGTCATCCACAAAGCAGATTTCAAAATGTGCTAAAGTACGTTTTGAATTTTAAATTACAATCATGATCATAATTTGAAAAAGAAGGAACCATCTATAATAAAATTGGTGCATATATTAAATTTGCTTGTTTTACTTGGTAATTTTGTTTCAATCTCTTTTATGTATGTTGACATTTTTATTTATTCTATTTTTTATTTATTCAATTTTTTTTAACTGAAAATAGATTTCTCTCCCTCAAGTCTTCTCAGATTTGCCCCAAATCCTTACTCACTCAAATCCACACCTATTTTTCTCTCTCTCTAACTAGAAAACAAGGCATCTATGGTGATGATGATGGTGGTGATGATGATGATGATGATGGTGATAATGATGATATATAAGATAAAGTAAAAAAAAAATCAGAATAGGACAAAACTAACAAGCAGGAAAAAAAAGTCGCAGAAAAACCACAAAAGCACACAATTCACACACACAAATCACATAAAAATGCAAAATTGAAAATCATGATATATAACCAAAAGACCTGTAAAGTAAAAACAAAAACAAAAGAAAACAAAACTCCATAAAATTAGCACTTTGAGACAAAAACAAAACAACACAAAACAACTTCCAAAAATACGTTTGAGTTCATTTTGTGTTGACCGTCTATTGCTGAGCATGGGACAAGCCATAGGTGTGATTTATATACCAATAAAAGTCTGTTGGAGAAAACTTATCTTTCCTTTGTAAGCAGTTGGAGATAGCTTCTGGGTTACGGACAGGGGCTTGTGTCTAAGTCTCCACTCAGTGCTGGAACGGCATCTAGCTTAGACATATGCAGGCCCTCTGCATGTTGCTGCAGTCTCTGTGAGATCACATACGTGCACCAAGCCTGTTGTGTCTACTAGGCCTTGTTTCCTTGGTGTCTTCCATCCACATTGGCTCTCATATAATCTACCTCCTCTTCTGCAGAGTTCCCTGAGCCCTGAGGGGAGGGATTTGATAGAGACACCCCATTTAGGACTGAGTATTCCAAGATCTCATGCTTTGCACATTTGTTAAGTTGTGGGTCTCTGTATTTGCTTTCATCTACTGCAGGAGGAAGCTTCTCTGATAATGGCTGAGCAAGGCACTGATGTTATCAAAAGTCATTTTATTCCTGATTTCCTTTAGCAGAACAATAGTATTTGGTTTCTCCCTAGATCCATGTCATGCCTAGTCTCAGAGTCTTAACTACATGAACAGGGTCAGGGGTAGGTTCGCGCCATGGAGTAGGTCTCAAGTCTAACCAGATAGTGCTTGGCTATTCCTCACAACTTTTTTTTGCCACTATTGTAACAGTGTGTGCAGGCAGGTCACCTTTGTAAATTGAAGTGTTTGTACATAGATGGGTTGGTGTTGTCTTCTCCTCTGGTAATGAGCAAAGTATCTTCTGGTATCATGAAACCTAGTCAGTAGTGGTGAAGACTCTACGTAGATACCCAGTCAATTTTTTTTATGTTCAATGAGTTATGTAAGTGTTGCCTTCAGAAGAAGGCCCTTATCAGCAGTTAGTAGAGAGCAAATGGCAGCCGTGGCAATAGCCTGGATTGTTTGGGGGTTTCCATGTGACCCCTTTAGAGAACAACTTAATCAAAGCCATTCCTAGGAGGTTTGATTTGGTGGTGGAAGGTTCCCCCATTAACTGGTGATTCTATTTAGATTTCTTTTATATATGTATATATTTTAACAATCTTTTATAGGAGTAGGCTTCCTATAACCACTCAGTGGTTCCTTAGTTTTAGCCGTCCCTCATCTAATTTCCTCCCTTATGTCCTTCTTCCCTCCCCCTCCCTGTTTGAACATGAAATTCCAGTCAACATTCTTCATCCATTCATAACTATTCTAGTCCCCCTTCTTAGGGAGATTATAAAGTGGTGTTGGAATTGTCAAGGCCTTTTATGCATCTAATGAGATGACCATGCTATTTTGTCTTTGCTATGATTAGTGAACAATGCAGGAGGGCCCAGTCATCTATGGTAGTGACACAATCACAGTTGTCTTTGCTGTGTTTATATGAAGGATTATATTTATCAATTTATATGCATTGACCTATCCCCTCATCTCTGGAATGATGCCTACTTGATGTAATCTTGTATTTGATTTGCTAGTATTTTATTAAGAAATTTTGCATCTATGTTAATAAGGGAAATTGGTCTATAATTCTCTTTCTTTGTTAGGTCTTTATCTAGTTTAGGTATCAAGGTAAATGTGATCTCATAAAAAGAATTTGGCAACATTGCTTCCATTTCTATCTTGTGGAATAATTTTGAGGAGTATCAGCATTAAGATTTCTTTGAACATATGGTAGAATTTATTGCTGAATCCACTTGGCATGGTAGCATGCAGGCAGACATGATGCTGGAGAGGTAGCTGAGGGTTCTACACATGGATCCAGGCAGCAGGAAGAGAATGAGAGCACAGGGATGGTACCACCCACAGTTGGCTGGGGTCTCCTCCATTGATCACTAATTGAGAAAATGTCTTAAAGCTGCATCTCATGGAGGCATTTCTTCAACTGAGACTGCTTTCTCTCTGATGACTAACTTGTATCAGGAAAACACTCACACACACACACACACACACACACACACACACACACACACACACAGCCAGTAGAATGGATTTTTCTTTTGGTGAGCACATGGAGTCCTTCCCTATCTCTTCTGATTAGTTTTGGTTTGAAGTTTATTTTTTGTCAAATATAAAAATGACTACTCTTGCTTGTTTCTTGGGTCTATTTGCTCTGAATATACTTTTCTATTCTTTTACCCATTGTTAGGAAGATGTGATTCTTTGATATGCAGAGAGATAGATATTGTTCTCAAATCCAATCTGTTAGTCTGTTCCTTTAATTGGAGAATTGAGAGCAAGATGTTGAGAGGTATTAATGGAGCCGTATTTATTGATTCCTGTTACTTTGTTGTTATGGTGTGGGTTTTCCTCTTTTGATTTGCTGGTCTGAGGTTATTTATTTCTTGTGATTTCTTGAGTGCTATTTGAACTTCTTCAGATTAAAGTTTTCTTTCTAATGCCCTCTGTAGGACTGAATTTGCAGACAAAGACTGCTTAAATTTAGTTTCATCATGGAATGCCTTCCTTTTACCATCTGTTGTGACTGAAAGTTTGGTAGGGTTGGATGAGGGTGGCCCATACCTTAAATCCTAGCACCTAAGAGGCAGAGACAAGCCAACTTGGTTTTGAGTGAGTTCCAGGACAGTGAGGGCTACACCCTGGAAAAGACAAGAATCAGAGCAAAGCCAAAGAAAAAAAATTTACAAAACCCAAACCAACCAAACAAAAAACTTTACTGGGTTTAGCACTCTGGGGTGGCATCTGTGAGTTTATAGAAAAAATTTCCAGGTCCTTCTGGCTTTTAGAGTCTCCATTGAGAAGTTGGGTGTTATTCTAATTGGTCTATCTTTATATGTTACTTAGGCTTTTTCCTTGCAGCTTTTAATATTCTTTCTTTGTTCTGTACATTTAGTGTTTTGATAATTGTGTGTTATGAGAAATTTTCTTTATGGAGTTGATTTGCCCTGGTATAAAAAAATAACATAGATTATCATTAACATATTTGAAAATGATTTTTCTACATTTTGTGACCATTTCTAAGAGACAATATGAACAGCTCTTAATCGTGAAATTCTGTATTAACGCATGGTCACATATAAGGATGAGACAAACTCATTGATGGGAAATAAAAAGTGAGACTTTCAAGACTTTACTGCTCAGGATAGTTTATTGGTGATGTTGAGAATTTTTAATATTGTAAATAAAAGCTTCTGTGGACATGATAGCAGTTATTACTCAAGCTGTGCCTTTGTTTACCCACACAAATGATTGTGGGAGTAGAATTGGAGGAGAATGCTCCAAGATAAACATGATTCAGATGGAATCTAACCTTGATACAGTTGCAAACTAAGAACTTCTTGTGATTTCTACAGATTTCCATATGCTGAGAAATCCATTTAGGCTTTTTTTCCCTGTGTGAGGTTTTAAGTTGTAAAAAAATTTGATGTACATACTAGTTCAGATTATTTTAGTATAGCTATGAATGTAAAAATTTAATCTTTCTTAGTTCTAAATAATTAAAACAGATAAAATACTTTTATGGATGGCTAGTACCAGGAAGCAATATTCTCTTTAATTAAGTGAGCCAATGAAACCATATTATTCCATATCATTAAAACAACTTTAGACATGGTCAATTTTATACCAGAGCATATGTTTTTAGGACAAATTAATAAAACCATACTAGCTCAGCTTGATATGCTATAGACTGAGATGTGATCTTTACATTCTCCAAATTTGCATGGTAAAGCCTGACTATAATACAGTAGTTTTGGGAGATGGAATCTTTGTGTTATAATTAGATTACATCATGAGGAGAGGCCCTCAAAAAAGGAGATACCAGAGCCTATGTATACACCAAACACACAAGTACATCTCTAGTACTTAGCTTCAACGTGCTGGCTCAGTTCAAATGATTATTTTTCTACTATTGCTACAAAGTCATGTGTTCACTCGGATATTGGAACATATGAACCAGAATTAGTAATTAGGTTGGAATTACTATTTAGGTCTTATATCTTAAAAATTTTTGTAGTTGAAAACAGTAGATGTGAGCCCACTTTTAAATTGAAACTGAAGACACAGAATCCAAGAAAGAAGTTAACGCTATGGCTTTAGAGCAATAAAGAAAGAAAAGAAAGTGCTGGAAGAGGCCATTTTGCATTATTTCATAGTAAGTATCATTTGCAATCTGTTGTGGTAGAGCAAAATTGAAAAGATCTTTGCTGTGTCAAAATAATAGTTCAAAAGAATTACATGGACAATGTATTTTTACAAATATACAGTGACTTTGATATATTTTTTCAGCAGTCAAAATCATTGATCAGCTAATAGGAATCATCACTAAATATTCTACAAAATATTTTAAAAAATATTAATGAGTTTGAGCCTGGTTTAATGAGTTGAGCATGTTTGTAATCTTAGCACCTGGGAAGGAGAGGCAGAATAATCTCTGTGAGTTTAAAGCCAGCCTGGCCTGCATAGTAAGTTCCAGGCCAACCATAGTGAGATCCTGTCTCAAAAGTTTTTTTTTTTTAAATTGAGCTTAACTCTGGTTTGCTTTAAAATGGCCTATGTACTTGCATACAAAGTATCTTTAATGCAGAGAAGTGAATTTGTTAGAAAACTATGTAGAAAAACCAAAAGTATTTTTATAAACTCTTAAATACTTTTTAATTCTCAAAAAACTTGTATTTAGAACATAAATTTAGCACCAATTATCCGTTTATTTCAAGATTCTGGTATTATATCTATACGAGTATTTATTTATTTATTTTATGTGTTGTAGGTGTTGGGCTGGTATTTATGTCTATGCACCACATATGTGCGGTGCTTGAAGTGGCCAGAAGAGAGTCCTCTAGATCTGGAATGATAGACAATAGTTATTTCATGGTTTCTCAGAAGTGAACCTGAATCTTCTGCAACAAGAAGTGTTCTTGACAGTTAAATCATCTCTTCATATTTTTCATACACTTTTCAATTAGTTATATGATTTGAGCTATGAGTGGCCAGGACACATTTTATCTCTAAAAACATCCACGTTACTAGTTTGTGACCTGAAATATTAAGTTTAGACATACATATTTTAATATCTTATGCATGGATCAAACATGAACTTGGAAGGCTAAGGAGATGCTCGGTTGGTAAAGTGCTTGTTGTACAAGCATTAGAACCTGATTTAGACCCCCAGCATGCACATAAGGAGCTGGCCTTGGAGGGCCATGCTGCAACCTTAGTAATGCAAAGTGCAGACAGGAGGATCCTAGGGCTTCCTGACCAGCCAGTTTAGACAAGTGCAGAACTCCAGGTTCAGTGAGCTGCCTTGTGCTACAAAATAAGATGGCGGGTAATTGAAGAAGGCAGCCGCCATTGACAGATGTCCTCTGCAGATGCTCAGCTGTGCACTCAAATCTGCACATATCTACTTACACAGCACACATTCCTGCACACACACAGTTCAGAGCTGTTCAAACAGTCACTGCATATTGAACGGCTGAAGAAGTAGAAGACAATAAATATCACAGTCTTACATAGTTCTTAACTATTATCGGTTAAATCATAGAAGCATTTTATAGAGGGTTACTATATTATTAATCGAATCTGTGCTTTTCCTAAATGAAAGGAATGTTTGACTAATGTTTTTGACTAATAATCAAAGGGAAAATGAGCATGAGCTTAATTAATTAATTAATTTTACCAATATACACTGCATACATATAAATGATTTAAACTTCAAAGGAATAAAAATAATTTTTTGAAATTGACTCAGCAAGTATAAAATTTCAGTTAATTTGATAATAATCATGCTATGTTCTAAGAATGAGTCAGCATGCAGAGTGGCTGCACTGGAGGGGCAGCATTATGGAAGTTTACAAGTACTGCGGCAAATCCTTGAAGGAAACCTTTTCCTAATAGTATTTTAGGGATTGATTGCTTTTCGATTCATGCAATTCTCCTTTGAATTCTGTGTTAATAAAACTGAGCTGACTCTGACTTGAATATATACACTTGAAATATTTGAAAATATTCACTTGAAAAGACTTGAATATATACATATGCTATAATACATGTATATTGTATTACATATATGTATATATAAAATTTGAAGTATGTGTTTTAACTTTGGTAAAACAAATTATTCTAAATGACTTAATTTTGTTCATTCAGAGGCTAATTATAAGGGGGAAAATTACGTCTTTTTACTCAATTTAGCTATTTGGTGAAGTCCAAACTACTAGGACAATCAGAAGTATAGGAAAAGCATTAAAACAATTTGTTACTTTTATATACATTTGGAATGTGTTAGGAATCTGAACCAAGTTTTTAACTATAAAAATTAAGAAATTTAAAAACAGAGAATGAGGTTTCAGTTAAAATTTAGCACCCAAATTGAGAGGTGCTGTAATTGTAAAACGAATATCACACTTTTTGGATATTTGGATGAATAATAGGATGCAAAATGTCTCACTAATAATTTTTATTGAAGTGATAACAATCTATCTAGAAGTATTAATATAGATTAAATGTTGTTAAAATTAACCTCTCCCATTTTTCCTCACATAGTGTGACTTTCTTGTAGGTGTAACATTACAGAGTAGTTCCTACAGATTTATATGTAGCAGAACAGTTTTACAGTTAAACACCATGCATAAATGTATTATGGAAAAAAAAATCTAGGATTTCTGGGTCCCGGAACAGAGTCCTGTTTGGATTCTGTTTCAGGAATGGTTAAAAATGTTCAAAGGTAAGGTCTGTGTTTCAGTTTCTAGCAAGTATTTTTAGGAAATTGAAAAATTTTAAATAAATGAGGTATATATTTACATATGGACATTCAGAGGTTTGAGAAGTATGCATGAATAAGGCTGTATACCTTCAACCCTTTTTATTGATATAAATATCTAGGGAAAATGTTTTGGTTGTGTTGTCCCTACGTCCCAGTTTGCTCAAGCCCTAATTGTTGACCCCACTATTGAGAGAAGTCTCTTGCCCTTATAGGTTTAGGGGATGTGTGCTGAATATGTGACAAGCAGCACTGGATAAATGTTATGAATGGGTGACTGTCAGTCACATGAACTGACTGCACACTGCACAGGGCATCAAGGTGCTGCACATGGGAACAATGCTAACAACCGAGGGCATTGGACAAAGTTCCTGTTACCAGTGAAGACATGATCAGATCATCTTGATACTTATTAAGGTTTCCAGGGAACTGAAATTCAGTGCTCAGTCATGAGGAGATGTGAGCCTGGTCTCAAAAAAAGGGCATATATACATGGCCAGAATACAAAAAGAATTTCCAGTTAGGCCATTGTTTTTTAATGGCATCATAACTGCACATAATATTAAATGTTAATTTAGGATAATGTACAACAATTGCTTTCCATAACAAATGTTCTGGTTGTAGACCAAAAATCCCATGGTTATGTCTAGGATTCACAAACTTCGATGACTTCCTCTTACTCAAGGGATACAATGTAGTCTTCACCTGTCTACACTTCTTTGAACTGTGAAGCAAGCACACAGGTATATTCAGGTTTTGCAACATTAATGCTTTTATAGTCAATAGACAAGAAATACAGCAAATTGAATATTCTCTTCTGACATCTTTGCCTTCTTAGGTTCATTCTTTCCCTTCCTAGCTCAAATCATTGCTCTTCTGTTAGACACTGAGCAGAAAAACAAAGACATATTCTCTATAACAATAACACTGCTAATAGGACTCACTTGTATTTCATAGCGCATTGTGGTTTACAAGATCACCTGGATGTTCAACTCTCAGACTTCAAATCAGAGCTGTGGGGAAGCCTCCAAGCAGGTGAGAGGCGGTGCAATGGATACATTTCTGGGGAGAGGTGTATTTGAGAAGACAAGACTCACATTTCTTCACAGAGGATCACATTCCAAACCTCCCATTAGGAAATCGTGACAGGTTTAAGCCATGAGGAAACAAATATGATATGATCTGTAGGGAATGTGTAAACAGATTCATTTAGAAAGGTCTGCAATGGTAGCTGTCAAGAAGTGAAAATCATGAGCTGCAGCTTTGGAAAGGAGTATAAAGTTTCATGGTGAGGAAACTCAGTCATGGTAGAGTAATGCTTAGTACATCCAGGCCCTGGGCTCATCCCAGAGGATGAGGAAGGAAAGAAGGAAAGAAGGGAGGGAGGGAGGGAGGAAGGAAGGAAGAGGAAGAATGGAGAGTGGGAAGGAGGGATGGATAAAACTATCTTTGTGGGGGTCACTAAAACACGCAGCATATTTTAATTTAATTGTGAATTAACTGTCAACTCTGAAAGGTGAGGAGTTTAGTGACTATCATAATTATAAGGATTCTTTTAAAATATAATTATTTCCATATTAGTATGAAAGTAACAGAATAGAAATTTTAGAATATTTTGCTATAAGATTAACCAGTAGGATATGGCGTTTCATCTTTTAAAGTGGCATTTACATAGAAATTATATTTTTGCATGTTGGTAAACACCTAGAAATAGAAGAGTGATTAAATTTTTATTAGCATTTTAACCACAGAAAGGAATTAAGCCTTGGTAATCTAGAACACACTCGACACTTGACAAATCCTCACTTGTGGGCAAATGCAGTTCTCCAGGGAGCCACACCTAATACCTGAACGATGAGATAACAGCGTGATGTCGTAGCTAACATGCTTGTAAGAAAGCATGTGGGAGGGCTAGAAGGCCTTTTCAATTTAAGAATAGTTCACTTGTTTAAAGAATATGTGGTCTGGGAATAAAAAGTCCGTTTTAGAAAGGTAAAGAAAAGGAGCATTGAGTCCAACAATGGGGAGATGGAACCGAAGAGACCACCTCCAGTAGATAGACATAGCCCCCAGTTGAGGCAGGGGCCACAACCATCCATCTTCAAAAAATTTAACCCAGAATTCTTCCTGTCTAAAAGAAATGCAAGGACAAGAATAGAACAGTGACTGAAAGAAAGGCCACCCAGTGACCGGTCAACTTGGGATCTATCCCGTGAGCACACACCAAACCCTGACACTATTGTGTTGTGCTTGTAGACAGGAGCCTGGCATGGCTGTCCTCTGAGAGGTTCTAACAGCAGTTGACTGAGACAAATGCAGATACTTACAGCCAACCATTGGGTTGAGGTCTGGGACCAATATGGAAGAGTTAGAGGAAGGACTGAAGGAGCTGAAAGGGATTGCAAAGCCACTGGAAGAACAACAGTGTCAACTAACCCAGACCCCTCAGAGCTCCAAGAAACTAAGCCAAAAACCAAGGAGCATACATGGGCTGTTTTGTGGCCCCGGGCACATATGTAGCAGAGGACTGTCTTGTCTAGCCTCAGCGGGAGAGGATGCTCTTAATCCTGTGGAAGCTTGATACCCCAGGAAGAGGGATGCTGGTGGGGGTGGGTGGGTGGGAGGGTGGGAGAGTACCCTCTCTGAGGCAGAGGGAATGGGGTGAAGAACTCTGGAGGGAGGGAACAGGAAGGGGACAACTTTTGTAATGTAAATAAGTAAAATAATTTAATAAAATAAAATAAAAAGGAGCATTGGAATAAGTTTGGAGAGAAAACCAAGATTTCTTTTGAAACATTTAGTTAATTCATGTTAAATATGAGAATACCATTATGAATACTGAATGTATTCAGTTACTTTGTTCTATGATGCAAGTAGCATTATTTTCTGTATTTTCCAGACAAAGAACTATAATTAAGATGAGGCTGAGAAGAAGACGTACATCATCCTTGGGGTTCATGTGATTATAGGGCAGGGGCAAGTTTACTGCATAAGTGAGCACATTTCCTGATTTAAGCACATCTAAAAGTAACTTGTACTTCAGACATCATACTGGATTCTATTATTAGAAATTTCTCTTTGAAATAGATGTATTAATTGTTATTATTAACAAATGTGTACAAAGTGTATTCATCTTATTTATCTTTTAAAATGATATTTTTTAAAAAACCACACAAAATATTTCTATTTTCCCATCCCCAACTCCTCCCAGATCCGAGTCACCTCAATACCCACCTAACTTCATGCTCTTTCTCTTTCTTAAACAAACAGACAGACAGACAGACAAAACCAAAGATAAGAAATCTATTAAAGCACATAGAGTCTGATTTGTATTGACTAACTACTACTGAGCATGTGGCTAGCCCTCGAGTGTGGTTGGTATACCCAGGGATACTCACAAATGAACGTACTCACAGTGTATGTTTTTTTAATTAAAATCTCTCCACTCAAGTCATTAACTATGTAGCTCAGAAATGTCAAAATGATGCTACCACAGAACAGCAAGCTGCATGCTTATTAGCAAGTTAACTTAAAATATGTGGTTGAGAGTACTTCACTTTCTAGACTGAAGCCAATAACCACAGATCAGTTCAATTTTGAAAATTCTAATTCAGTTATTTACTTATTTTGGTTTCAGCTTTATTTACTTTGAGATTATAATACATGGAATTTTCTTATTTTTCTTATGCTTTGAAATTGAAGCACAACTTGCTTTTCTTAAGAATAAACTTACATAGTTTTTTAGATGTGGATACCCTTGGTGCATCTTGATAATGATGAGATTGATCCAAATTGTCATAGTATTGTTACCTTGGCCAGCTGTCAACCACATTATTGTATAGATGTGTAATAGAAGGTAGTCATTCAATAACTTAAGAGACTATTATAAGACTTTTGTTGCAAGCAGGTAACCAAATTACAGGGATAGAGGAAGACACTGTTTAAAAAGTCAGAGGGAATGAGTGGGTAGCTGGGAAGGGGGGAAGGCCCTAGATTATTGCCTTCCTGCTAGTCAAATAGAGACCATATTTTTCATGAAACTTTGTCCTGGAGAGATATTTTCTGTAATTCCACCTGGCCTCAAAAGTCCATCTTCAAGAATAGCATAGAGACACAGAAAAATGACAGAAGAAAAGTTGAGCCAGT
Organism: Uromys caudimaculatus; assembly: GCA_028551405.1. Taxonomy (NCBI): domain Eukaryota; kingdom Metazoa; phylum Chordata; class Mammalia; order Rodentia; family Muridae; genus Uromys; species Uromys caudimaculatus. The sequence goes on from CM052704.1 coordinate 58,180,852, forward strand.
ATTGCTGGTTTTCTAATATATTTAAAATCTCTGGAAATTTCTTCTACATTTCACTGTGCCTTCAAAGCAGGGGTTGAGGAATGTTTGATTTATAGTTGTTTCTGACTTCTCAGAGCCTTTAGACAAAGAGTGAGCTATTAGTTGGGTTAAGAAGGTTGTGTCAACCTCCACAATGACAGACCTTAGTGCATGCTTTTCTTGCATTATCCTATCTGTGCACTTCCACAAAGAGCTTTGAAAGGTTGCGTAAAATAATATTACTTTATGACCTGTCAGATGGGAACTTATCGGAAAACTCATAAGAAGATTTTCAAAACATTTTGCACTCTACATGTGAGAGTCAGTTGGTGTCTCGGAGGATAGGAAAATAAATCAACCGGATTCAGGAAATGTGAATGGAATTAAGTTCACTTGGTATTCTTGATCTTCTTAGAATGATTTACCATCGCTTTGTGTCTGAATGCAGGGATTTGGAGAGAACATGGACAGGGAATGAGATATTTTAAAAATCTCATTTAGGACCAACATATCTGGATCAATCATATGTGATAAAATACAACTTTATATAGATGTGATTTCTTCTTACTGATTGGCTGCTACAGTGTCCTCAGACACTCCCAATAAACTCCACATGGAAGAGGAGACATTTTAGACACACCTCTAACCAATTCATTTGTTGGTTGTCAATAAAGGAAAAGAAATAACCCTATTAAAAAATGGGGAAAAGAGCTAAACAGAGAATTCTCAACTGAGGAAACTCGAATGGCTGAGAAATACCTAAGGAAATGTTCAACATCCTTAGTCATCAGGGAAATGCAAATCAAAACAACCCTGAGATTCCACCTCACACCAGTCAGAATGGCTAAGATCAAAAACTCAGGTGGCAACAGATGCTGGCGAGGATGTGGAGAAAGAGGAACACTCCTCCATTGTTGGTGGATTGCAAGCTGGTACAACCACTCTGGAAATCAGTTTGGCAAACCCTCAGAAAAATGAACATAATACTTCCTGAGGACCCAGCTATACCACTCCTGGGCATATACCCAGAAGATGCTCCAACATGTAATAAAGACACATGCTCCACTATGTTCATAGCAGCCATATTTATAATAGCCAGAAGCTGGAAACAACCAAAATGTTCCTCAACAAAGGAATGGATACAGAAAATGTGGTACAT
>CM052704.1:58182128-58194861 GCA_028551405.1 Uromys caudimaculatus
GTTCAGAACACCCATGATTCAATTCACAGCAACTGTTGGACTGAGTGTGGGGTCCTAGATGGAGGAGTTGGAGAAGGGACTGAAGGAGCTGAGGGAGTTTGCAGCCCCATGGGGAGGGAGCAACAGTGTCAACTGGTCAGGCCCCCATGCTCCCAGAGACTGGACCACCAACCAAAGAATACATATGGAGGGGCCCATGGTGCTGGCCACATATGTGGCCAAGGAGGGCCTTGTTGATCATTAGTGGGAGGAGAGGCCCTTGGGTCTGAGAGTGTTAGATGCCCCAGTATAGGGGAATGCCATGGAAGGAAGATGGGAGTGGGTGTGTGTGTGGGGGAGCACCTTCATAGAGGCAGAGGGAGGCGGATGTGATAGGGGGTTTCCAAAGGGGAGACCTGGAAAGGAGGAAACATTTAAAATGTAAATAAAGTATTAAATAAAAAAAAAAAAAAAAAAGAAGTCTTGCCTCTGGTGCCTTCTGTAGGCTTGGATTTGTTGATAGATACTGCTTTAATTTTATCATTAAATATCTTATTATCTCCAAAAAAAGTAAGCCTCTTAAATTTTTTCATTTCAGCTCCAGATTGTATGGTCTCTTTTGAGTAAATATTTTTTCACAGTTCCTCTCATTATTTTCTCAGAGACATATCTTCTCAGGTATTTAAAACAGAATTTTGAACCTGACAACCTTTAAACTTAGCAGGAGACCATTTACTGACAAAAACACATTGTTTGAATTTTTCAAACAAATTAAATAAATTAATTGACTCTAAAATCATAATATAAAGAGGAAACATCATTCTTAACAACACTCTTTGCTCTATCTATCAAATGTAGGAAACTCACATCAAGAGAGCAGGAAGCATTTGGGCTTTCCTGCCCTTCGATGTTCTCTTTAAACAGATGCTTCTGTTTCTATTTTCATGGTGGCCACCTAGACCTGCTTTCCAGAAATTGCTCACTTCTCACATTCTCTTTCACCTACTCAGCCACTCTGACCTTCTGTCTCTTCTTTCTATTGTTTCCTGTATTCCTTTCCTTTGTCCCTCTGTTGAGACACCTGCCCTAATCTTAGTAGTGTGTGGAGTCTGTGCTCTGCTTACAGAGTTATGCTGGTTCCTTCTCAGTTCCCTCCCGACAGATCCACAGGTAACTAACTAGGTGCATTTTCTTAAATTGTGGAAAAATCAAGTTGTCTTGCTCTCCTCTTGAAGCTACAGCCTTTGAATATAACTCCCTGAAGCTTCCTCCCTAGTGTGCATCTGAGCTGTCAGGTGTTTATTGAGTTGTCACTTTACACTAAATTCCCTGGTTTCATTAAGTGAAGAAACACTTCCAAGTTGTGAATCTAAAGCTAAGCCTCTGCAAAAGAAAGAATAAAAATCTCAACCCTTAGAAATACAGAAAACTAATTACAGCAGCAAAGTACATTAAAATCCAATCCAAATTAGGAGCTGCTGGGAGGATACACTGGGAAGAAAGAACCATGACTATCTACTGGAGTGTGGGGACTGGGACAAGGACAAAGGAATGGCAAGCAGAATGTTTACCTTGTGCTTGGTTGTATTTACTATATATGCAATCATGAAAAATATTGGATATCTAGACAGATGAAAGAAAGCATAGATTTTCTGGCAAGGCACCACCTGGTCTTTCTTTGCATTGCTGCTTATACCCAGTGCTATCCACTGTGTGCTGTTCAATGGTGGTGGTGGGGATGCAACAAGATACAGCAATGGCCCAGTAAGAAAGACACACTGCCCCATTATTGTAGCTGCTGTTCCATATGAAGCAGCTTTAGGTTACAGTGGGAAGTGAAGGTAATGAAGACATGGGCTACATTAATGGCTGTGGCTGCTGGAGCCAGAAGAGTGAACCAAAGCCTTCAGCCCCTCCCTCCTCTATGCAGATGGTTCTAAGGTTCTAGACTGTTCGAGATTGAAACTCTTGATCCACTCACCCAGCCAGCCTCAGCAAGGTGCTGACACTTGTTTATTTAAGGCAAAACCATGTCAAAGCAACAAATGTGGCCTGCCATCTAGTTTTTAAACCACATCCTTGTAACACAACCCACTCTATTGTTTATAATTTGTCTATTCTTTTTTTTTTTTTTTTAAATGGCAGAATTGAACAGTTGCAGTTGAACCCGAATAGACCATAAAGGAAAAAGTTCTCTTACCTTTTTCTTGAATAAAATTTTCTTTCCATAGTGTGGCGTCACTGGACAGTTGATATTATTAATCTGTTGGATTTAGACTTTTCTTAGACTCCCACTATTCAAAATTTGCCTATGTCTTACATACATGAAAAAGAAAATAAAGCAACGGAGAAGATAGGGAGGGAGAAAGGACAGGAGGGGACTTCAGTAAAAATGGATCGTCCAGGAAAGGGATCTGAGTGGGTTTCCATGAAGGGTTTATTGAGGAAGGCCCTTGGCAATTCTAGGGACGAGAGAGAGGTAGAGAGAGGCCCGACTGAACTGCAATTTAGGGTCTTAGTTCCCACTGCTGTGGCTACTGCATTCTGTGATAAAACTAAAGTGGCATCATTGAGGTTGCTGTGACAGGCAAGATATTGTCACTGGACTCAATGTTGCTATTTCCTTCCAGTGTGGCTGTTCTCGCAATAACGTATGATCTTCACACTTCACATCCACTTGATGAGGGCCATCCTCATGTGTTATATGTAGGTCATCATTTTTATAGTGTTTCTCTTGTCAAGAACCCATTTGATTAGTCAAGTATTCTTGAGGCAACATTTTTCTTTATCCTGCACATTAGGTACCAGGCTGTGCTGGTTAACCTTCATTGTTGACTTAATTGAGTTTAAACTCAGCATGGAAACATACCTATAGGTGTGTCTTTGACAGTATTTTCAGAGAGGCATAACTGAAGAAGGAGGACCACCCTAAACGTAGGCAGCACCATTGATGTGTTGGTGCATAACTGAAGAAAAAGGAGAAATTGAGCTAAGAACCAGCATTTATCTGTCTTTGTTTCCAGTCTGTAGATAAAGGTGACCATGAGTCTTACAAGCCTGTTGCTGACTTTCTCGCTTTGTAGGCTGGATCTTCAAACTGCACCAAATTGTCCCTCCTACCTTATATCACTGTCTTACTTAGGGTTTTATTGCTGTGAAGAGATACCATGACCATGTAACTTTTATAAAGGACAACATTTAATTAGGACTGGTTTAAAGTTCAGAGGCTTAGTCCATTACGGCAGGAAGCATGGTGATATGTGGGCAGACATTGCCCTGGAGAGGTACCTGAGAGTTCTACATCTGGATCCACAGGCAGAAGGAAGAGAAAGCAACACTGGGCCTGACTTGGGCTTTGGAAACCCCAAAGCGCACTCCAGTGACAAACTTCTACAAACAAGGCCACACTTCCCAAATAGTGAGTCCATGGGGGGGGGGGGGCACATTCATTCAAAATACCACAGTCACTTTTTTCCCTCTTATAAACAATAAAAGTAAAGATAGGTGAAATAAAAAAAAATTCTGTGTTTGAGAGAAGTTCTCTTTACTATTGTTGCTCAGGGTCATGGATAGGCAGGAGACCAAGGAACACCCATAGGCCAGTTTTAATTTGTCTTCAAATGCCAAGGGGATCAGACTTTAATCAAGCCCATGCATTTGGGTTCACTGTAGAGATTGCTCTATAGTATGACCGTGCTGTGTGCTGATGATGAAAGGTGCCTGTACTAGCTTATCTGCTCATTTTGCTTTTTGGGGGCCTCCTGTTTTGTATCTGAGCCCAGGCTTAAAACTCCTCTTTGATGAATTGTATGTGTTCTTCATACTTTATTGGTTTGGCAGAGCTAAGCACTTAGGAGAGAATTCTGCTGCTCACTCTTTTGACATATTAAGATTACATTTTTCATTTTCACCAAGATCTAGAGTTAGGCCAAGAGTTATCCTTTCTAGATGATAAAAAGTCTCTGCTGTAGATGGCTTTCTCTTGCTAGCAAGTCCTGGGATGTCTACATAATGATCATCTCTTCAGGAATTTCCTGTAATCTCACTGGGTGACTTCCCACTGCAGATTGCTAAAATACTATTTTCTGTCAGGTACTCTGGCTAAGTAGCAAAACAGCTTCCATTATATTCTAGTGAGGGCTACAGAACTATTTTCTCCTCTGAAAGTACTTGAAAGCAGTAGACCTTATAATTAATATCCCCTCAGCCTGTTTTTGTCATAACATTTTAATTTTAATTTTTAATTTTTGGTTTGGTATAACAGTCTGGCTTGGCAGTTGTAATCTTTCAGTAGAGGATTTTTGGGCTTTAAAAGTTTCCATCCAGCTGTGACTCAGATTGTCCTGTTGTTATATAACAATAGGCCTATCTATGATGGCTTTACATACAGTGAGCTAGACCTGCCTGAACCCAACAACAATGGAGAAAATTCCCTCTTAGACACGGCCACAGGGCAATCTGATAGGAGCATCTTTACTTGATGTTCTTCCCATGTTTTAATTTGAGAACAAAGATTAGTCATCACATGGGTCTTTTGGTGTGAGTTCTTAGCATACCAAGTTAAATTCCAAGGTGAAATGTTGGACTGGGTATCTTAGGGATGTCTCAAGAAAATAAAGACCAGGCTGGCAGGCAGGTGCTAGGGTGGAGAGTCCTAAAACATCCAGTCTAATATAGGCCGAGACCAACCATGTGGAGTGGTTGTGTCTATGGTTCCAGATGGAGGGATGCCATGGAGTGATAGAGCATAGTGATGGGTAGGCTGGAGTTAGAGAGAAATGACATCAGAGGAGCTATGTGGAATGGAATAAACAACTATGTGGTAGTCTGAGAACTTACCGAGGGTGAAAAGACTCACTGTACCCAGAAGAACTGCATAGGGTGGTGTTGCACAGAATGAGAGGTAGGGAGAACAGAACAGGGTCTCTGTACTCCATCCGCCCCCAGTGTAAAGGTTGCATGGGTAGTGATTTATCCTTTACTCTGGACTAGGTGTCTGGGTTCTAGGTTTCAGAACTCTTGACACCTTCTATTTGCCTGAGAAGGTGAGTCATTCTGAGGCAGGATAAAAGTGTGGAGCTGTGAGAAGGGAAAAGATTTTCTCACCCAGAAATCCAGGTGAAGCCTCTTGCCAACAGAGAAACAATTTCAGCACAGACAATAGATACTGAAGACCTTTCTTCCTTCCCAGATATAAACTTGCAATTTTCGAAGAATCTCTCTCTCACACACACACTAACATCTTTTTACTCATAAAATGCATGGACTAAGCTCTTTGTAAACTAATGGCTTCTGGGTTTATTTTCATGTTAGTAACTAAAAAGAAAGGAGGACCTGGGGCCAGATCTGCTTCAGATGTTTGTTGGTTGTGAATTCCCAGGAAAAGTTTATACACCAAGGATTTTCTGTGTAGTTATAGGGAGATAAAATCTATCTGTAAACACATTACAGCATTTGGGTCTGAGAAGTTTCTGTTTTCTTGGCTTAGAGGCAGAACAGTATTCCAGACTTCTATATATTGCTAAGTCTAGAGGCCAGAGCACTCTTCTCTGTTTTCCCAAAGAATTCAAACTACTGTTCTGATCCTGTCCCTATAATATAGTAATAGACAACATTAGAGCCAGTGTATATAGATTGACACAGATAATCTCATGAAAATTATATATAATTCATATGTTATATGAATTACTTCATTCTAATTGTTTAGAGATATAAATATCAAAGTTTTATAATTATATGAATTATATGGAAATTTTTAAACATGGAAGACTACTATTTGTGTTTCTTTGAATAGTTCCTTTGCAGAAGCACACACGAGAATATTAATAAATATACTTAAATGTTTATGATAATGTTGATTGAGGAAGATGTGCTCCAGTACTCTTTGCAATATTTTCTAAAAGGTGTAATTATAGCAGACAAAAAGCTCTATTTGAAAGACTGATGTATTCATTATAATTTGCCACAAAACTATGTAATTATTCTCACAGCTCTTTAAATATAAGGAGTTGTTCCTTTGATGCCTAAAAGCCCATCTGTGTTCAAGCCTTATTTTCCTGATGTTAAATGCCATAGCATTCTATATTAGCATCTTTTAAACTGCAGAAGCTGTATTGAAATTATTCCAGTTTCCATTAGCTGTAAACTTAATACTACAGTTTGTATTCCTGGTGTCTCACAGACTGATTTCCTCCCAATTCTCCTAGGTACATAAAACAAGATTACCCTGTATTTTTTTCTGGGACTGCTTGTCTTCAATTAGTCTCACTTCCTAAAATGTCACTTCTGAGAAGACCTGGGGACCAATGAGAGAGAACTGTAATTAGAAGAGAAACATCAAAACATGATGTGACAGCCATACTTTATTCAGTTTCTCCATGTCAGAACAATTTTTACTATTGGGGAAAAAATCCTAAACTAAATCAAACCAAACAACTCTCAAAGCAACCACAAAAACTGTTATCCATGTCCACAGCCAGAGGATAGAGATTCAGGTTGTCTTGAGTGATATGTTCCTCTGGAGATGACACAAAACAAAAGGATGTCATAAGCCAGTGTGTTTATCAAATGCATTGGGTGAAGACATCAGGTAGACATATTATAACAGGATGGAGAAATCTCTTCTAGCAACTTTAAATCTTATAACACTCTTACTTTTAGGATTGGGGTAAGCTATTGGTCTTCTAAGTTTAACAAAGCATTCCCAAAGCTTTATGCAGTGGCCTCAAATATTTCAGGTCATATGGAGAGATGTAGTACATATCTATCAAGGGTGCTGATTTATTACTAAGGTAGAGTGAAGGCCATTGGTAACAATATGGCTATATGGTGGCTCAAGTGTGTGGCTTGATTATTTTTCTACTTCTGTGATAAAATACCATGACCAAGACAATTTATGAAAGAAAGCATTTAATTTGGAGCTTAGAATTTAAGGGTTAGAGCCCACGATGACAGTGCAAAGTCATGGTATTAAGAGCAGCTCATGTTTTGATTGTCAATTTGGAGGCGTAAAGAGAGACTGGAAATAATGGGAGTCTTTTGAAACCTCAAAGCTCTCCTTGAGTAATAGACTCCATCAAAGCTCTACTTCCCAACATTTTCCAAACAGTTCTACCATGTCAGGATGAGCTATTTAAAAATATCAGTGTATGAGTCCCATACTCATTCGAACAACCAAAATGTATTATTGAGGAAAAGTGAGTTAGAATGATCATAAATCTGTGTTTTTAGTTTTTTATCCTATATGTCTGTCTATCTATCTATCTATCTATCTATCTATCTATCTATCTATCTATCTATCTATCTATCTATCTATAACTATCATCTATTTCTTGTCTGTCTATCTGTCTGTCTGTCTGTCTATCTATCATCTTCATCATCTATTATCTATGTATCTACTATGTCTGTCTTTCTTTCCCTATCTATCTATCTATCTATCTATCTATCTATCTATCTATCTATCCATCTATCTATCATCTCTTTATTTCTTATCTCTCTATTATCTATCTACCTGTGTACCTTCATCATCATTGTCATTTGTTATAAAAACAACAACAAGAACATTCACAACAACAAACAACAAAAAAGGCAGATTTACTGAAAAGGAAGCTAATGTCTTAGGGTTTTCATTGCTGTGAAGAAACACCATGACCTAGGCAACTCTTATAAAGGACAACATTTAATTGGGTCTTGTTGAGGATTGGTTCTAATGTTTTGAATTAATCTGTCCCCCCAAATCAGGAATCTACATGTTCAAATGCTGAAGGTCCTTGTCCGCAATTGGTTCTTGATCTCTCAATAAAGAGCCAGTGCCTAATGGTTGGGCAGATAGGCTGAGGCAGGTCCTTTAGGCTTGGGCTAGGAACTGGGAGAGAGGAACACAACTGCCACAATTTGAAGGGAGATGGATCAGATTTAGAGCTGCAGAAGGAAAATCATTTGAAATATAGGTGAGAAGGAATGCAGCTCCTGGAAGAGCTGCCCAGAAGTGTCTTGGGCAGCAAAGACTAGGGAGCTGCCCAGAAGGAGTCAGGGCAACAAAGATAAAATATAGAATTAGAGGGCATTAAGCCAGGAGTACTGGAGGAAAATGTGTGCTAGCCGTGGGAAGGTTTAGAACTGCCCAGGCTTTGAGCTAGTCAAGGCATATTTAAAATTAACTGCAGTGTGTGTGTGTGTGTGTGTGTGTGTGTGTGTGTGTGTGTGTGTGTGTGTGTGTGTGTGTACGCACACGCCTTTCATTTGCCTGGCTCTAGAGGTTTCAGAGGAGAAGAATTTTAGTATGTGGCCAAGAAACTGTTCTTGTGATTTTTTTAGTGAAGAATGTGGCTGCTTTTTGCCCTTGTCGGAAGAGTCTGCTTGAGGCTAAGGTGAAGAAAGTGAAATTAATTGCATTGACAAAGGAGGTCTCAAAACAATCCAGTATAGACTCTGCTGAGGTTTAGTCTCATGAAGAATGTTTTGAGGTGCAGCAAGTTTAGAAAGAAAAAAATACAAAATGTGTGGTTCAAGCAATAAAAGGACACCAGGAAGTACATGGCAATGAGTACTGTGTTCAAGGAGATAAACATTAAAAGAGTGGTGACTTTGGGGCAAGATTCCACCCAGCTAAGCTTATTGTTTATGTGATTGCATTTAAACAAGAAATAGTTCTATCATGTTAGGCATTATTACCTGGTTATTGTTTTCATTTGGACTTTTAATCTGGAATGAACTACAATCCAGAAATGGAGGGCACACTTGTGATCCAGTTCTTGAGGCTGGAAGATACAGGCTTTTTATCCAGATCTTGAGGAATAGTGGCCATGAAAAACTTTGGCCTAGGCATGGTGGTACACATTTTTAATCCAAAGAGACAGAGGCAAGCAGTCTTTGAGTTCAAGGCCAGCCTGGGACAGCACAAGTTCTAGGTGAAGAAAGGCTTAAGTACAGGCCTGGTATTACACACTTTTGATTCCAGCATTCAAGAGACAGAGACATGCAGATCTCTGAGTTCAATGTCAATCTACAGAGCAAGTTCCAGGATAGCCAAGCTTAGGCAGTGTTGGAGTTGGAAAACAGAAAGCTGATGATAATGTAACAGAAATAGGGGACCATGTTCCAGCTCCAACAAGCAGCAGAACTTGACAGCTTCAGCCATGTGGCTCTGGCTTTAGAGTCAAAAATATAAAGGACTAGTGGGATAATTGATGCTTGTTAGCTGGAGTTATGAAATTAAGATTAAGAAGAGATCAGCACTATTGGGGTGAAATCTGGGAAGTGTTTTCTGAGAGCACACAAAAGCTGTGCTCCAGAGAAATCCAAGGTTTGTGCTGCAGCTGGACTTGGTAATGTGCAATTATCATCTGGGTGGTATTGGTTTTGAAGATATGAAGAGTTCATGGAGAGTAGCTGAGGCTTGACATTGTGAGAGGCCAAGGAAGATCATTGGTGAAGGTACAGTCTCAATTGCAGTGGATGGCCCAGGAGTGAAGGGGTCATGCAAAGGATTTGAGGCTTGGCATCATGAAGAGAGTCTATGGGCGGTTGTTGGTGAAGTCTTGTTGTAGTGGAAGACTGCAGCACATTGGAGATGCCAGTACTATGGGATAATTACCAAAAACAGCAGCAGCAATGGAGTAGACTCAACCAGAACCTAGAATTCTACAGAGTGTAGAGCTCTAAAAGTGGCACAAACCCTTTGGAGGAGCCCAGAAGATCATGTGTGGATCCCAGATATTGGAACAAGAAGCTGTAAAATTGAAGTTGCCTTGGAGATCCCATGATGTTAGAGATGTTAGAGCTGTGAAATACTTGCCAAGAAAAATTGCTAACAGGAAGTGGAACAGCCCAAAAGAAAGAATTTTGTTGTAGTAAACAAAGCTGAAAGGTTTTGGAAATCTGAAAAATGTTTTGACTTCAGACATGGAGATGCAGTTTGGAGTTTGCCCAGCTGGTTTTTGATCTTGCTTTGGTCCAGTATTTTCTTACCATGATGTTTTGGAATGGTAATATATATCCTGCCTGATGTTGGAGGTATGTGATCTCTTTTTTGATGTTAATTTCTTAGAGGATTATAGTTAAAAGATTGCATGAACCTCAGAAGAGACTTTGACCTTTTGACTTTTAACAGTCTTGAGACTGTAATAGACTATGGGACTTTTGAAGTTGGACTAAATGTATTTTGCATTATGCTATGGCTAGGTATGACCACCATAGACTTATGTGTTTGAACAAGCCTATGGGGACCAAGGAGTGGAATGTGGTGATTTGAATATGTTTGGATCCATGAGTGGCACTATTAAGAGGTGTGTCATTGTTGGAGTAGGTGTGACCTTGTTGGAGGAAGTCTGGGGGTGGACTTTGAGACCCTCTTCATAGCCACCTGGAGACAGTCTGCTCCTGGCTTCCTTCAGATGAAGATGTAGAACTTTCAGATCCTCTAGTGCCATGCTTGCCTGTACACTGCCATGCTTCTTCACTGGATAATAATGGACTGTACCGCTGAACCTATAAGTTAGTCCTAATTAAATGTTCTTTATAAGAGTTGCCTTGATTATGGTGTCTCTTCTCAGCAATGGAAACCCTAATTGAGACAACCAATTACTTTCCAAAATGAGCTTTATTAGGAGAAAGAACTTCTTGATCATAGTGTGTAGGAGGGTAGTGAGGGTGTGATTGGGCCATGGAGTCAGAGAGCATTAAGAGGGATAGTGCATCATACTTGTGGCAACATGAGTCCTTAAAGGAGGGAGGAAGGGAGGAGAGAGAGAGAAAGAGAGAGAGAGAGAGAGAGAGAGAGAGAGAGAGAGAGAGAGAGAGAGAGAGAGAGAGAGAGAGAGAGAGAGAGAGAGAGAGAGAGAGAGAGAGAGAGAGAATTTTCCTTCCAAATCCTGGAAGCTAAAAGTGAGAGAGTGGAAAAGTAGCATCGTCTATAGATTTTCACAGGTGTGAAGAGCTATCTTAGATTCTTCAGTGAAATCCTCCAAACAAAGGAAATTTGTGACCTTTAAAGATTTTCAGGGGATAACATTAGGTTTTATATCAAGTGATTTTGAACAGCTTAGCCTATGTGACTAGGAACATAAAGGAAGAAGGTACTGGGTAGAGCCATAAATTTATTTTGAACTTACAGTGGGGGAGGAGCTGGGCATACCCTTTTCAGGTATGTGTGATCTAACTTTCACAGCAGAGGCTAATCAGCTCTGGTATATATGGCCTGATTTCTAGAAGAAAGAAAGGAACCAAGCGAGTTTCTCATTTAAAAATAGATACACTGATATCTGGGAATAAAGCAGCCATGACTCCCATACATCTATACAACACGAATGCGTATGTGTATGTATTTGTGCGTGTTTATGTGTGTATGATGCACGTGACTGGTGTATATGATGCATGTGATTGGTGTATATGATACATTGTATGTATATGCATCAACCCAGTTCTTTATTTTTTGAATAGTACCTTATTAGTCTATGCTAGTATTAGAATTTGTCTTATAGTACTTTTCATTTGTTCCAGAGACTTTATTCAAATTTTTTGTTGCATATTCTCAAAAGATCCAGCTGTGTTCCTTTTAAATTTACTTGTTTTTATTTACATATTGTGGAGGAAGATTGTGGAAGGATTTGAAATGTATTGAGTGGCCTGCCCAACTTTTCCTTTTGAGTTATATCTGCCTGTCTTTAATTAGGCTGCTTATAATTGCACTAGGATTGGTGCGAGTTTGTCAGAAGATGAAGGCAATGCAAATGATTTCTGTCCATAGAAATGCAAATTGAAGCTGATGCAACGCACCTGAGAATATTGTCCAATTCTGTCAGTTGTGTGTTCCTCTGTAAATATGTTTCAGCATCCCTCTTCTCATTATAAATGTGTGTGACTTGAATTCTTTTTAAAAGCATTGTAATTTTTTGTCCTATTAAGTAATAAAATAATACCAATTATTTCAAAAAGACATTTGACACTTTTTAAAATATTTTTTAAAGTGCTATGGTTTTGTTGATTTTGCAAAAATACTTTTTTCATGTTCTTTTAGTCAAGATTTCAACCTGGTTCCCTAAAACTCGTTACCTCATCAAGAAACTCCACCTCAGCAGGACCACTCAATTCTCTCAACTTCAGCCTCATAGCAGTTTTGATCAAGAGTGGTAGATGAACCAGACTGGAATTATTTCAAGGTCATTTCTCAGAATTCTTTTTTTGAGAAGTTTTTAATGGACACTGCTAGGACTCTGATTATTTGTGCTTCAAGATCATATAATTAATAACCCCAAGGGAGGTGATCTTATAAATATCTTTAATTGTTGACCAACTTTTATTTTTAAAAAGAGGGAACCCATTCATAGACTTGGTACTGAAAAAGGATCTGAAATAATAGCAACAGAATCAATGCCAAATTTATTTATAACCCTGAGTAAAAATAGTAAGTCATCATTTAGATGTGGATTGTTCAGTCTCAGTTCTCACCTTCTTTGATATATCTCTAACAAACTTTTCTAAAATTTAGATTCTCATATTTGTATCTCTAATTCCTATATACGTGTGTATATATATTCATATATATGTATATATTTATGTTATCTATATTTATTGTGCTAAAATGCATACAAATTCCATGTTAGTACTTTAAAAACATTAATTCTTTGAGAATTTTATATACATATAGAATGTATTTGCCTATAACCACCCTTTGTTTCTACCTGAATGACTCATATCACTACCAATAAATTTGTGTCTTTTCTTTTTTTTTTTCTTTTTTTTTTTTTTTTTTTTT
>CM052704.1:58195361-58220744 GCA_028551405.1 Uromys caudimaculatus
GGAGAAAGAGGAATACTCCTCCACTGTTGGTGGGTCTGCAAGCTGGTACAACCACTCTGGAAATCAGTGTGGCAGACCCTCAGAAAAATGGACATAATACTACCTGAGGACCCAGCTATACCTCTCCTGGGCATATACCCAGAAGATGCTCCAACATGTAATAAAGACACATGCTCCACTATGTTCATAGCATCCATATTTATAATAGCCAGAAGCTGGAAACAACCCACATGTCCCTCATCAGAGGAATGGATATAGAAAATGTGGTACATTTACACAATGAAGTACTACTCAGCTATTAAAAACAATGACTTAATGAAAGTTGCAGGCAAATGGATGGAACTTGAAAATATCACCCTGAGTGAGTTAACTCAGTCACAAAAGAAGGAACATGGTATGTACTCACTGATAAGTGGATATTAGCCCAAAAGTTCAGAATGCCCTAGTTTCACTTGACAGTAACCGCTGGACTGAGAGTGAGGTCCCAGATGGAGGAGTTGGAGAAAGGTCTGAAGGAGCTGAGGGAATTTGCAGCCCCATGGAGGGAGCAAGAGCGTCAATGGGCCTGACCCCCCCCCGGGTCGTCCTGGTGTTTGTACCCCCAACCAAAGAATACACATCTATGGACCCATGGTTCGGACCACATATGTGGCAGAGGATGGCCTCGATGGCCATCAGGGAGAAAGGAGAGGCCATTTGGCCTGAGGGTGTTAGAGGCCCCAGTAAAGGGGAATGTCAAGGTGGGAATATGGGGATGGGTGGGCGGGTGGGTGGGAGGTGGAATTCCCTCATAGAGGCGGGATAGGGGGTTTCCAAAGAGGAGACCCAGAAAAGGGGAAACATTGGAAATGTAAATAAAGCATCAAAAATAATACAAAAACAAAAAAACAACAATAACAAAAAACAGATTGTGACAATGCTGCTTATCCCATAAAAGCTATGATATATTTACATTCAAAGATATATACCACTTAAAATTTAGGGCCCTCCCTTGCATTAATAAAAAATTTTCTGGTTTCTTTGAAAAAAAAAAAAAAGAACTAAATCATAGTTTCTGCTTTTATCTGACAAGAACTTGCTTGGAAATCCAAATTGAGCAACACAGATCATATCAGACACCTGGTATCCATTAATCCAAATACCCATTTAACCTTTCCTTTTGTATGCCAAGCAGGCATTCCAAACTTAATATGTCCCACATAAAACTTTACTTCTAATCTCATATCTTTTACTCTAATAACCTTTCCCATTTCAGCATACGAAAGACACTACCCACTATTCAGCCAGTATCACCACTATATATGTGTGTCTAGGTTCGATTTTGATTTTGCAATTATCTTGTCAAAGCAATGACTTGTGAGTGCCTTGAACTTTTCCTTATACGTTTATTATTTTATTCCAGTTCTTAATGCCTGACACAGGTGGAGAATAAATAAGGCAGCTCCTCTGCTAAAGAAGGTGATAACCGAGCTTGTGGTAAATGCTGTAATCCTACAGTTGAGAGACTGGAAAACATCCTAGGGGAGCAAAGGTGTCAAAGGACAGAGCAGAAGCCACGCTCACTCAGTCTGAGCATGCAGATGTGGAAAGGAAATGGAGGAAATGAAGAATGCACAATTTGAACTCTGGATCTTTCCTCATTCATACCTGTGTCTGTTGGTGCTGGTTCTCTCACAGTCCTGTGGCCGGCCAGCCATGGCGGTATGCCTGTCCTTAGTAGCAGATTAGAAGCATATGCATTATATGTGGTATTTATGTGGGTTCTAGGGGTCAAACTTAGACCTCCACGCTTTCATGGCAAGTGAACTATCTCCCCAGTACCACCAAATCAAGATAAAACTTAAAAACATTTAGTTCAAATGTGTTCAGTAGGTAAATGTTGAATACAGTCTGTATTTAAAGTAGCTAAGATGTTCTGTTCACTTTCACCCACTGCCCAACACCTTATCATGACCACTTGTTCCTGTGCCTAATATTCACACTTAATTATGATTTTTCCTACTGTAATCCTATGGATGGTTTAAATTTAGGTCATTTTGAGTATACTGAGACATAGCACATTGGTTAATTTCTTCTTCCTTGAAATCCTTTTGCTTTCCCACCTAAAATACCATGGATTTCACATTCCACTTTTGTTATTTGCTCTTATTTTTATCTTTGTCTTTAAACTTCTAATTGTCGACAGGAGTGGCAACAGCCCAAATACCATGGGCAGAATTTACTTATATCCCATAGCGAGCTACATGGGATCCAGAAAGTCACAGAACCCCAAGACAGTGGTGTGGGAGCTCAGGTTCCAAGAGACAATGAATATGAATATGTATCAGAATTACCTGCATATCCTTAAGAACATGTCCCACATGACATGATGAGCACACATGTATCTGACAGGAGGCTAATGCACTTGCTTTAAACCAGTGAAGGACTGTAGAAGTTATGAAGGCTGGTCATGTTGCCTCTTTCTGTGAAGAGACATGCTCACATGTTTTATGTAAAAACTTTTCTTGTTGTCATAGTTAGCTTCAATTGATAGCATGACATGCTTGGGAAGATAAAATCTCAATTGATGAATTGTCCCCACTAGAATGACCTGTGGACACAACTGTGGGACATTTTCTTGGTCCTGATTGGCAAAAGAGGGAGCACTGTAAGGAGTGTCACTCTTGGCAGTGGGGACTGAGAAATATAAGAAATATAGCTGAAATTCTGAAAATGCTCAGTTGGAAGAGTATTAGACTTAAACAAGGTAGATGAACATGAACCTTCTAATAAGCCCGCATTTCTCTGTAGTCTCTGCTTCAGTTCCTGCTTCCAGCTTCCTATCTGGAGCTCTTGTCCTCACTTGATGATATGCTACATTCTACAAGCTGACATCAACCCTTCAAGGCTCTATTGGTCCACTTGCATGTGGAAATGAAACCTTTGCTCTACTAGGACAATGGACACTCATTGCCTGGAGCTGAATACTCAGCTGTGATTTAAAAAGAGATTAACACTGTTTGGAAATATCTTGTTAGAGTCAGCACAGAGAAAATGATGTTCGAGTAGGACCAATGCGACACAGCATACTTGCAGCAGAATGTGGAAAATAGTACATAAGACTCCCCTATGTAGCACTGGTTTGAGCAACATGAAAGTAGCAGCTGAGGCTTCGCATCATTCGGCAGAGTCAGAGCCCTTGAAGAAAGGCAAGGAAGTCATTGCTGCAGCCTGTTTTGATGAATACCCCAACTTTTGAAGATGCCAGGACTTTGAGATGATCGCCAAGGACCACAGTAGGTGTTGATCCTACCGGACAAGCTCTGTGTGTGTGCTTCAGACATCTGAGCTGCACGAATGGGCATGACAAAGTCCTTTGGAGCCCAGAATATCATGAGTGAATCGCACTTGTAGGGCACTAAGCTGTTTATACTGTTGGATAGTGATTTTGTTTTGATTGAATTGTAATGGTCTCCTCATTTTTCCCTTTAAGTATATGACTTGGTTTTGATTTTATAGGAGCCCATATTTAAGTGATTGTATTAGTTTAAAGATACATTGGACTTTCAAAGCACTGGAAGTTTCAAATACTGTAGAATTTTTAAACTCATATGTTGTGTTATTGTATCAACATAATACCTCGGGGACAAGGAAGAAAGGAAAGGTTATTCTTTAAAGTGAGATATTTGTGTGTCCAAGTTGACAAGGGGTGAAGTGTCATTGTTCAGTTGTTATCTTGTTATGCCTTGAAAGAAATTGTGGAATTTCTTCTATCAGATTGGCCTGCATGCACACCTTTGAGATATTTTATTGTTAAACGATAGAGGAGGGCACAGCTCACTGAGCACACCTGGGACAGCTGGGCTGTGGCTGTAGAAGAAAAGTAACTGAGCATGAGCCTGGAAACAAGCAGTGGTCAGTCCTGCATGGTCTCTGCTTCAGTTCCTGCCTTGAGCTCCTGTCCTGGCTTCCCTCAATGATGGACAATAAACTGTAAGCTTAAACAATGTCCCCATCCTGACTTTCTCTTGGTCATCATGTTTATTACAGCGAGAGAAAGCAAGCTAGAACACTACACATATCCTCGCAAAACCAAGTAAAGTATTAAATGAGAGATGCCCCAGCTCATCTCACACATGTTTGTACTTCCCTTGGATATCAGTTTCCTTGTGTGGACTTCTCAAAATTTGCTTGCTCATTGTGTGAGCCTTTTATTGCTGTCTTAATAGGTAACCACACTCGCAAGGATTTCAGTTCATACACACACACACACACACACACACACACACACACACACACACGATGCCTGTGGAAAGGAGATGTAAGGAAACCTATTGCTTCCCTGGGTCTCTGTGGTAAATACACTGTATTCTTCACAGAACTCCCTGCACCCCTCAACTCCTTGTCCTTCTGCTTCTTCTAGGTAAACAATGGTACAGGGCTGTCTTATATCACATCATTATGAGCTCTTCCTTCATCTTTCACTTTCAAAGACGCCAAGGTCACAGCAGCACCACTAGTCTCCAAAAGATTATCTTTATTTAAACTCATCATCACCCATCCTTCCATGCACAGCATTATTTTCCCTTCACCATTTAAAAATTATTTTTTCAGTTTCCGAAGATTTGAGTGCAGGCATCTTTTCCTCTAAGGTCTCCATTACATTGCTCACAACACTTGCAACTTTTTCCCACCTCCTAGGATATTGTTTGCTTGAGAGATATCAACTTAAATCCATTTCTCATAACATCCAACGTTTATTAAATGGTGTTAGATGATAATCAGATTGCCAAACATATTATGAATATTTTTAATATTTATTTTTCACTTTTATGTTTATGATGGTTTGCCTGCATATATGTATGTTACTGGGTATGTGCTGGCTGCCCATGGAACCATAAGGGGGATCCAGATCTCCTGCAATAGGAATTACATTGAGTTATGAGCTCCCATGTAGGTACTAAGAACCAAACCCAGCAAGCGCTCTTAAAGGCTTAGCCATCTTTCCAAGGCAACATTATGATTTTGGTAACAGTACAGAAATGCATGGAAGAACCTAAGAGCAGACAGGAATTTTCCATTAATTTTTCTGTATTTAATCCTTCCCTTTTCCTACTTCATCTAAGATACACAGTTCATTTACTCTTCTTCCCAGGCTTCAGGATTTGGTGCCAAAGGAAAATGTAAGTTCTTCTTGGAAAGAATTTATGTACTACAATATCCCACTCCACTAAAGTCATACTGTCACTGCTATGTTAGCTGCTATCTGGAATCCAGTGTTTAGAGGATAGGTTTTCATTATTATATCTGGATAGAAAATGTTTTAGTTTTATAGTATTCTTAATCGGGAACGGGGGTAGAGCTGTGCATTTCTATGGAGCTCTCTATTTCTGCTTCTTTTCTAGGTTTTTACTGATGTTTTGAAAGACATAGATAGCTAATACCAAGAAATAAATATTAAATATTTATCTTTTTGTTGAGTTTGCCATCAGTTCCTCTTTCCCAAAGCTCCGTCCTGCCATCCTTTCTGTCTTCCCCTTCATTCTTCTCTACATTTTGGTTTCTTTTCCCTCATTCCATCCCTCCATCATCAATGGAAAAATTATTCTGCATTTTTGTTTAATAAAACCTTATGGAGATTAACATGCTTTGCTTAGAAATATTTTTAATAGTCACCAGACAAGAAATGGAAGAAATATTTTTTTATATCTGCAGTAGTGAGGGTGTTTTAAATTAAAACTTGTATACATAACTAGTGTTACTATTAAAAGAACATGGAAAAATACATATTTTATGTAGAAAAATATTATATTTAAAAATGTATAGCTATGATATATTACTTAGAATCCACTATGAATGAAAGAATTAAAAGCAAAATGTAAACCACCTGTCTTAGTCAGGGTTTCTATTCCTGTACAAAACATCATGATCAAGAAGCAAGTTGGGGAGGAAAGGGTTTATTCAGCTTACTCTTTCATGTTGCTGCCATCACTAAAGGAAGGCAGGACTGGAACTCAAGCAGGTCAGGAAGCAGGAGCTGATGCAGAGGCCATGGAGGAATGTTCCTTTCTGGCTTGCTTGCTGCCCCTGGCTTGTTCAGCTTGCTTTCTTATAGAGCCCAAGACTACCAGCCTACAGGTGGTACCACCCAAAAGGGGCCCTCCCCCCTTGATCACTAATTGAGAAAATGTCTTAGAGCTGGATCTCATGGAGGCATTTTCTCAACTGAAACTCCTTTCTCTGTGATAACTCCAGCTTGTGTCAAGTTAACACAAAACCAGCCAGTACAATTCACCCCTTGTCAACTTGACACACAATTACATCACCATTAAGCCTCAACTCTTACTTTCTTATTCATCCCTAAGATCTAAATACCTTTAAAAGTCCCACAATCTTTGCAAATTCTTACATATTAAAATTCCAATCCCTTTATAAATATCCAATCTCTTAGAATTCAAAGTCTTTTTCCACTTAAATCTCTTAACTGTGGGCTCCACTAAAATACCTTCTTCCTTCAGGAGGGAAAAATATCAAGGCACAATCACCATCAAAAGCAAAAGCAAACTCCAACCGTCCAATGTCTGGGATCCATTCATGATCTTCTGGACTCCTCGAAGGGCTTGGGTCACTTCTCCAGCTCTGCCCTTTGTAGCACACACCTTATCTTCTAGGCTCCAGATGCCTGTTCTCCACTGTTGATGCTGTTGGTGGTGGTCATCTCATGGTACTGGCATCTCCAAAACACTGCTGTCTTCCGCTGCAACTAGGCTTCACCAATAGCCTCTCATGGGTTCTCTTCATGGTGCCAAACCTCAACTCCTTTGCATGATCTCTTCAGTCCTGGAACATCAACTGCAACTGAGGATGATGCACTTTCATTAATGGCTTTCCATGGCCTCTCGCAGTACCGAGCCTCAACTGCTCTTTATGACCCCTTCATGCTTTCAAAACCAGTACCACCTGGGTGACTCTTACACATTACCAAGTCTTGCCACAGCACAAGGCACAACCTTGGCCATCTCCATAACACAGCCCCCTTACTCTCAGAAAACATCTCCCAGAAAACTATACCCCAATGATGCTGGTCTCTTCTCAATCACCGCCAATTTCCCAGCTCCAGCCAACCAACATCAATAGTCCCAGCAATGCAAAGTCCTTGCTTTAGTAGTTTTGGCATCCTGTCAATCACAGCTAACTCTTCAGCCCCAGCCAACCAAAACCACAGAACCCTCATAATCAAAATAGCGATGGCCCTGATAAGAGTCTTTAATCTTTCCTTTGAAATTTCACAAGCCAGGCCTCCATGTTCTGCACTGTCTCAACATTATCTTCCAAGCTCCTATCCAACATCCCACAGAGCTCTTAACATCAAATGGATCTTCTAGCCCAAAGTTCCAAAGTCCTTCCGCAGTCCTCCGCAAAAAATGGTCAGATTGTCACAGTAATACCCCACTCCTGGTACCAATTTGTCTTAGTCAGGGTTTCTATTTCTGCACAAAACATCATGACCAAGAAGCAAGTTGGGGAGGAAAGGATTTGTTTAGCTTACTCTTCCATGTTGCTGCCATCACTAAAGGAAAGCAGGACTCGAACTCAAGCATGTCAGGGGTCAGGAGCTGATGCAGAGACCATGGAGGAATGTTTCTTACTGGCTTGCTTCCTCTGGCTTGCTCAGCTTGCTCTCTTATAGAGCCCAAGACTAGCAGCCCACAGATGGTACCACCCACAAGGGGCCCTCCCCCCTTGATCACTAATTGAGAAAATGCCTTACAGCTGAATCTCATGGAGGCATTTTCTCAACTGAAACTCCTTTCTCTGTGATAACTCCAGCTTGTGTCAAGTTGATACAAAACCAACCAGTACACCACTTGTCTTTTTTTTTTCCTGGCAGTGCAATGTAACTGCCACAAAGGAACCACAGACTGCCTTTAGCTCCTTTCCACTGAGATCAAGCATTGCATTTCAGAGCACATTTTTCAGCTACTAATGATAATTAACTATCAGTGATGGATACTATCTACAGTTATCAGAGATGTGCATTGGCAATGTTGCTAAATTTTTACACCAATAGAACTTTGGAGACCAAACACATGGCAATGGTTTCACATTTATTTATTTATTTACTTATTGAACACAAATTTGATTTATCATTATAAAACAAAAAGTAAACTTTTGGAAAGTTATAAAAATATAATGTGTAACATCTATTCTCTAAACCAATGAATGATTATAAAAGATGTAAAGGCTGATTTTGTAGCCAGTTTTTGTAAGGAGAAAGGCTTTGGCAGGTTGCACAGCATCTTCTGGTCCTTTGAGAACTAGTCACCATGGATGAGGCTTCTAGGTCAATTCCAGCTTGTCCTGTGTCCAAAAATCATTACAATGTCTTTTTAATTTGATATGTAGGTGTCATCTCATTCCAATGTACAGTCAATTGCAGATATATCTAATTATAGAGTCACCCTCTGCCCATCTACCCATCCTGGTGAGGGAGTCCAAAGCTTGGCTACAGCTCTATGACTCCCCAGAGGCCCACTTTCACAATGATTTGTCCTGAATCCTCATAATGCCCCACTTTCTGTAACTTCTCTCTGTCCCATCATTTTGCAATAGCGTTTAACGTCTCTTATTTGTCTGTGCCACATCAGGAATGAGTACTGAGGGAAGGTTCAAATGTAAAAGTGCTGTACAAAGTTCTGTTCCCTTCTCACACAGAGTTCAGCCAAATAGACAGAGAAGCACGTGATAGAAGAACTTGGTGTTCAGCTTCCAAGCTTTTGGAATGCTCTGCAATGATTCTAGAAAGTGATATTTCAATTAGGCAGACCCATAATCCCTGAACCAAAATTAAGAATTTTCTTGACAGTCCTAGTTTATAATCTGAACTAATGTGGATCAATAAATCTTTTGTCTCTCCTCAGATATATTTGAATTTAACAAATACAACTCATAAGCTACCACTTAGTTCAAATAATGACCATCCTTGTCTTAATAATGCATTTGTTCTTTAATTGATCTTTTGCCTCACATTTGTTCTTTTGTTTGTTTGGTTTGTTTTTTTTTGTTTTTTGTTTTTTTGCAAGTGGCAAAAACAAATACAAATCAGAGTGACCAGAGAGCTCTATTAGAAGGATAAATCTTGTTTTATTCTTCACATTAGCTTCTCACTGCACTTATGAGAAATGAAAATACCCGACAGTTGGTCAGGGGAGTTCAGGAGTCCCTCCAATAACATAAGCTATTATTATTGGTCTTGATCACATTTCAGTACTTGAAGGTAAGAACCTATTGCTGACAAAGCCACCACTAGTCAAATGCAGAGAATAAGTGACTTTGGGGTGCTTGGCCCCAGTTGATATATACACAACCCCTACCTATACCTACAGGTAAAGGAATATCCTGGAAGAGGTGGCTTGGGCTGAGGTTCTGGGCAAGCCTTGGGAAAAAGACTGTAAGAATCAGAAGGCCAGGAAATCTGCTGTTAGATAGTGTCTTTCATAAATGACAAGAAACCTACACCCATGAAATCTCAACATTATGGTTGTCTAAAAAGGCCTGAAAAATGATATCACCATTTAACATGTCAATGAGAAATGAGAAACAAGAACAATCATGAGGCCCTAATCCTAAATGAAGAACCATGAGTAATTAATGGCTACTGAAAGGAAATCAGTCTTCTCCATGAATGAGCCCCGACAGATAATCCAAACCTAAGTGGCTAAACTAAACACATATACATATGAGGAACACTAAGGGAACTCAAGAGGTGGTAATTTTAAATATATATGAAAAACCAATAATTAATAAGAAGGCATAAATTTGAGAAAGATTGAAGGATGTGGAAGAGTTGAAAGAAGTGTGAAATGATGTGAATGCAGTATTCATATATGAAATTCTCAAAAAATTATTTTTATAAAAAGAACAGTACCTTTGCAGGAGTTATTGCTAATATCATATGAATTAATGTTTGCTTGAAACAGTGGCACATTATGTGTATATTGTCATTATTGATATTTTTCTTCTTGATAACAGACTAGTTATCCTCTCTTATATCAAATGTTTCTACCTATGGTCAACTATGCCCCAGCCACTTTTGCCTTTCTTCTTTTGGGAAGGTTTTACAGGGAATTGTGCATTCATCAACATACACATAAGTCAACACTGGGTATCTTCCTCTATTAATATCCACCATATTTGAAAGCAGGGTCTCTCATCACACCTGGGGCTTATCAGATCTGCTAGACTAGCTGGCCAGTAAAGCCCAGGGACCTGCCTGTGTCTTCCTTGCCAACACTGGCCTTACAGGTATGGCTGCTACATCCAGATTTCACGTTGATGCTGGAGAATGAACTCA
This sequence comes from Uromys caudimaculatus, assembly GCA_028551405.1. Taxonomy (NCBI): domain Eukaryota; kingdom Metazoa; phylum Chordata; class Mammalia; order Rodentia; family Muridae; genus Uromys; species Uromys caudimaculatus. Next base: position 58,205,695 of record CM052704.1, read on the forward strand.
GATCTTCAGGTTTGTGCTGCAAGCACTTTACCTACTGATCTTCTTAGCTCTTTACTATTGATCTGGTGCTGGTGAGGATGAAGTTTTTTACTTCATAATTTTGCCTTACTTGTTGTTGTTTTAAGGTCAATGTTCATTCCTCAAGAGGAAGTTGTTGGCTCTTTGACACCACCTTCCTTGTAGAAGACAGCATGTTGCTTGCTTAGTTCTACCCACTTTTATTCAACAAAGCTGTACACCTCTGTTTTTAATTTTTATTTAGTATTTTAGAATTATTTATTTTAGTTGATGTCTATGAATGTTGGCTTGCTTTTATGTATATGCACAATGTGTTTGCCTCGTGCCTGCGGAGGTCAGAAGGGTTAAGTTCAATTAAACTGTAGTTGCAAACAATTGCAAGACACCATGTTGAGACTGGAAATCAATTCCAGGTCCTTTGCAAGAGATGCTAGTGCTCTTAACTGCTGAGGCATCTCTCCAGTGCCCCCTCCTATTCTTTTCTTAGTGTGTCTTAGGTACAGCACCTGAAGCAATAGCAGAGTTTACCTTCTGGTCATGTAAAATGATACTGTGTTGGTGTGTACTCATATCTTTTTATACTTATATGCATATATATATGTGTGTGTGTGTATAAATACACATATATGTTTATATCTGCATATATGTATATAACATGTATATAATTAACTATAAATACATACTTCACTCATATATACTATATGCTTTAGAGTATATACTTTAGTATATATTAATTTTTGTAAACATACAGAAATAACTATTCTTTTATATATATATCTGTACGTCTACATATAGATGTATATGTGTACATATATACATGTACGTATATGTGTACAACATATATTTTGAATGAGGATATATTATGTATATGCATATATATGTACACACATACATATATGTATGTATGTGTATGTGTATATATATTTATATATTTACACCCCAAAAGAATAGTCATGCCTATATATGTTTATACAAATTGAATGAGGATAGTAAATGCTTTATATGTATAAATATATGTGTATATACATATTTATGTACATATATACATAAATACACACATATGCATTTATACATATATACATGTATATATACATATATATGCTACATATATGTGTATATCTGTATATATGTACATATATACATATATAAGTGTGTACTGCGTATATGCATATGTATACATATATACACAATACACACATATATATATAACAAATTATACTCATTCAATTGTATAAACATATATAGGCAGGTCTATACTTCTGAGATATATTATACAAAACATATATTTTCCTCATTCAGTTTGAGTTATGAGAGTGGCAAGAATTATGGCTCAACAAGTTTCCATGGCTTTCAAAATGGATTGTTTCATTCTTTAAGTCTTGGGTGCACTACGGACATTAATACACTAAAGTAACCTGATCATATGTGCAAGTTTTAAAGAAATTCTAACAGCAGGAAAGATGGTGGTTTTTAAAAGGCAAGACTGAAGAATAACGAGTGAGAAGCCTTTTGAAAAAATCCATTTTGAGGTAAGAATCTAAAGTTTAGTGATGGCTAGGAGCTCAAAATAAGAGTAAGGAATAACTCATGCAATTACCAAGCCCCACTTTTCACTTGCCAACTTGAATAAATGTGTAGGACTCATGATAATACCTTAAGACTTACTGCTTTATACCCAAGATGACTTTCAAAAAGTAGTCTTCCCAAACATTGTATGCTCAAATCCTTTATTAGAATGTACATGACAATTAAATATGATAGTGGAATGTATGTTGCCCATATGATTCTTAAAAGGTGACCATTTGTATTTTGCAACTGCAATGGTGAGGGGATTTCAATGATTCCGACGTTTCTGGTTTTTGCTATCTCTTCCTTCTTCACTTTCGAGCACAGAAATTTTGCTTGGACCACCTTGTATCTCCTGTATTCTGAGATAATGTTTGTTGAAAAGGAATTTAAATTTCTGATCATATTATTCAGCATTACAATGTACTGTCATCCAAAATAACATGGCTTTAGATGGCCTCTTACCCCTAGTTTAATTCAGCTTCTATTGAACACCCATCTGTTAAGCAGGCCTAAAGTTCAAAATACATTTTGTTCATTCTTTTTGCTGGGATATGAGTCCATAGTAAATTAATGAATGACCTAACTTTGTGTCTTGAGTTTCATGTCCATTAATAAGGTATCAAAAATCCAAAAGATTTGTTAGTCCAGAAAAGCCTGATAGTTTCAAAGATAGACAAGGTTGGCTATTCCATGCTAGAATAGCAGAACCTCGGTGTATAACCTCTCAAAATATTCCCAACTCAGAAATGAGCAAAGAATTAGATAGGGTTTCCATAGTTTTTACTTAAAGAACTAAATGGAGTGCAGAACCAATCACCAAGGGGCAACAAAGGCACACGTTTTAGAAAGCCTTCTATAAAATAATTTCTATTTATACCCGTTGAGATTTCTCTAAAAAGTGTATTCTGTATTTTAAAGTATTTATAAATGGCAAGTTTTCATTTATAAAACTCTGATGGTAGTCTTCAAACGGATTGCCTATCAGCCCTCTGTTGGACCATAGAACCATGCATGAATCAAATGTCAACAGTGTTGGGAGAGAATACTTCAAGTTGGGAGTCAGGGCTTTTGCTTTTGTGCTCTGCTGCCCACACATAATCTCATATGTGTGACTTACACAATTTCCTTATGTATGTTCTGTATGACAGGACTTTTTATTTCCTTTATCATGCTTTTTAAACAAGAAGACCATGTATGAAAGACTGAGAACTGGTATGCCTTGAAGAAATGTAAGTGAAGGATGTTTCAGTCCTTACTCTATAAGAGCTTTAACCCTGCCTTTTGGTCACCAGAAATGCTATAAAACAACAGCCACTATAGAAGTAATGGTGTGTGTGTGTGTGTGTGTGTGTGTGTGTGTGTGTGCATATTCTCCAGTGGGGTGCACATAAGTGTTTGTACCTGTGTATGTATGCATCTGGAGACCAGAGAACAACTCTAGACATCATTCCCTAGGATCCATCTGACTTGTTTATGACTTGGTTTGAGCAACCCAAGTACACTCTGATGGCTGGCCAATGAGCTCCAGGAATCCACCTGCCTCTACCTACCCATCTCTTCTTACCAATGTTGGGCTTATAAGGGCGTATCACCACACCCAGCCTTTTTTTCCTTTAATGTGGATTCTGAGAATTAAATTCAGGTCATCTGGCTTACCCAGCAAGCACTTTACTGGCTGAACTGTTTCCCCAGCACCATTCTGGGAAGCCTTACCTTTCATGCTCCTGTACTCAGGATTTGATTATACTAATTGAATTATCTAATTTTCTCAAAATAATAGAAACTTCAATGAGATCTTTGCTGAATGCCAGAGAGATCCAAGGTTTGCTCAGAGGCCCTGATGAAAGGACAAAGGAAACATTAGTTCAGGAGCAGAGTGGGTAAGGTCAAGTCTGGGACTGATGCCAGGGTGTAGAAGGAGTCAAGTTTGCCACTTCTATGGATCCAACTCTTCCCCCTGGGCTGTGATTATCATTACTAATGCAGCTGTGTGTTAGGTATCCTGTGTTCTCTTTATCAGTATTGTCTGATTTGGCTTTCTGCTGACCTTGGCCATTTTCCCCCTACAAATAGTATATAAGAACAAGTGCTACTTAATAAACTTGCTTGCATATGCCATCAACTTATGCAAGGCGTCCTGGTCCCAGCTATTTGTCTTCTCATCTCCAGTTCTAGCCCCTTGCCATTCAGGACCCTTATTTCAGTCAGGACCCTTACTCCAGCAGATTTTTGGTGATATATATATATATATATATATATATATATATATATATATATATATATATATGTGTGTGTGTGTGTGTGTGTGTGTGTATGTGTATATATATATATATATAATTTCTATTTATGTTCAGATAATCATGAATCATATGAAGAAATAAAAAGATTCAAAACCTACTTCTCACTAAATGTATGTTTAGAAGCACAAACATTTTTCCTATAATGACCAATATAGAATTGGAGAGAAGAGTTGTAAGGCCACCATATGTCTCTCATCTTCCATTGGAAGCTTCTGGTCCAGGGATGAGCTCACTCTTCACAGTTCCTGGAAACCACAAAATAGAAAACCTGGCAGAGAAGGAGACAGAGCACAGTGAGCTGAAATAGCACAGGCAATGAATCCTATTCTATCTCAGTGTCTAGACCAGTAATTAGGTTAGGATCCACAAAATTGTGGTTAGGAGGAAGGTATTGCCAAGACATTTGGAAACTTAATGTATATTCTAAAGGCCTTAAACCACATGTGGCCCTTGTTACTGTGGAAGGATCCCACAACCTTTCCAAATAGCATATTGGACCAGCAGTTGTCAATGAAATCTAGAAGTTACAAGAACGTGTCCCCTCATAACAGAGGTATGCCTCTCCAGTCCTCAGTATCAGTCTGACACTTGCTTCTTCAACCTCTGGTTAAAAATCATCACATTACATACTGCTTGACCAATTTTTGTTTGTTTGTTTGTTTGTTTGTTTGTTTGTTTGTTTTGTTTTTCGAGACAGGGTTTCTCTGTATAGCCCTGGCTGTCCTGGAACTCACTCTGTAGACCAGGCTGGCCTCGAACTCAGAAATCCACCTGCCTCTGCCTCCCAAGTGCTGGGATTAAAAGCGTGTGCCACCACTGCCCGGCCTGCTTGACCAAATTTAAAACAAAGTGAAGCTGTGTATGTGTCCAAAGGCATCAAAATAAAGCCATTAACAATTATATGCAAGTATTTGTGTATCAACTTCACTAACATTCACTTTTTCATTTTAGTGGTGCTCAAAAGGTGTTTGATTTTGAATGATTATCACCTCTTAATTTGAATACTAAAACATAAATATTAGAACTTAATATAAAACTCAATCCCACATTGTAATAATTATTCTTGCCTATAGCGCTAGAATCCAAAAGTTGAGTGAGTCCATGTACTGAAATTTATGTTTCTAATTCTTGTAGCAGTCAATTAGTTAATCTGCTTTAGGATCCCAGTGCACTGCCCAAGAACTCTGGATTTCAGAATGCAAGACACACACATCCCAGCCAATTTTGATATGCCTTGACTAGCTCAACGGTTGGGCACTTCAAAACCTCCCTGCACCTAGCACACACTCCTCTCTGGCATTCCTGAGTTAACAGCTTCTAAAATCTATATTTCAGCTCTGCTACCCCATACACAATTGAGAGAGTGACCCCTAGGAACACTTTCCTGGATTCTTACATGACAGCAGGACTTTTAAGTTTTCTCTCTTTTCTTCCCTGTCATAGTGGTTCTCCTCTTCTTTTCCCTCTTCTCTCAGTCACTTGCCCACCCCACACAATCTAAAAGTCCTCCCTCTGTCTCCCTGCTGAGACATTGGCTATACTGCAATTCTTTATTACCAGTCGAAGCCAGCTGTGGGCAGGGACCCTGGAAGCACAGCTTTTGTGAGCTGAATTAAGACAAAGCATTAGAACCAGTTCCCAACAAATTCTCATAGCATATATTTGAATATTATTAATCTTAAATACCACAAGCTTCATTACTTCATATGTAATTGTTTTGGAAGATGTCAGTGAACATGGAGAAATAAATTTTACTGTTCCTGAAATAGAATACGTTACTGAGTCTCAGTAAAGATGGTTTAAGAGCAACATTAGGGCCAGAAAAATTGTAAATAAAAATGAATATATATTATCTGGAAGTTGTAATTTAAACTCCCTCAATTGATAATGAATATAATTAACATATTAAATAATATCATGTGTCCATCTAGAAAGTTTTTCTTTATGTACATATGTGTGTGGGTATAGTGTGTATGTGTGTATGTATATATGTATGTATGGTGTGCTCATATGTGTGTGTGCACACATCTGAAGGCATGTACAGAGCTGGAGAGGTCTAACAGGTGTCTGGCTGGATTACTCTTGACCTCTTTTCTTGAGACAGAATCTCTCAGTGAGCCTGAAATTAGACTGATGGCTATCAATTCCCACATATCTTCCCACTTCAGCTTTCCTCCACACTAGCATTACAGGCATTTGCAACCATACCGAGCTTTATATGTGGGTGCTAGGATGCTAGGATCTGAACTCAGATGCGTATGATAACTCAGCAAGTACTTTTGCACACTGAGCCATCTCTCCAGCACCACAAATGTTCGTTTTTACCCTCATTCCACTGATGAGAAATCTCATGCTTTTTGTTCCAGTTCCCCAAGGTTATTCTCATAGTTACTGAGAAACAAACTCTATCTCTACTGTCTGTGGGTGCCACCATCTTATGTAAGAGAGTCACACAGGGCTATATAGTTATCTTGATGGGTTCCTTTATCTCTGCTGGATTAAGACAGTACTTTCAATTTTAGCCATTCCAGTGGGTGTGAAAGTGTCACAATGTAGTTGTAATTTGCATCCTCTTTATAGTTATAAAATTTGCTTTTTCATATTCTGTAACCCCCCAATGCATAGCTACTGTTTTTGCCTTTAGCATTTTCTATCCTTGGAAGCACACGAAACCACGAAATGACTTTCCAGTTTATCTTCATTTTAACTACTTTTAGAGTTCTATATTTATTTTTTATGGAACTAAGTTTCCATCTGGTATCAGATCCCTTATGACACAAGAATCCGTTTCAATGTTTCTAAATAATGGAAATTTCCTTTAAAAGTTATACTGCTACTCTTTTTCTTTCAAATTTTTTTCAAAATTCTCCTTATTCCCTCTTAATTTGGGGAAGATATTCTTCATGCTTATATCTAAAGATTTTTCCCATGATTATAACGAGTTTCCACCCTTGTTTTCTGGCTTGCCTGTCTTCTTGCACACAATCCTCTCTTGGTCTTATGTGTACTCATTTATAATATTTCTCTCTCTCTCTCTCTCTCTCTCTCTCTCTCTCTCTCTCTCTGCTTTTAAGATTTTTCTTTATTACTGGTCAGGAAATTGATGTTGATATTCTGGCCTTTGTATTGCTTATGCTTGGAACTCACTGAGCCTTTACATCAGTAGATTCGTCCCTTTCATCAAATTTAAAAATTGTTTGTTGTTAAAAGAACTCTTCCCACTTCTTCTCAAAAGTCAAGTGTATTTTTACAAGGGTGTTTTTATCTTCCCAGAAGGTGACGGGGTACATTTGTTTTCTCTGTCCTTTTTATTTGAGAACAGAGAGAAGGCGTTGCAGGAGACTTAGCCCCTGGCCCTGTACATACTTTCCCAGCCCTATCCTGGATATTTTGTTTCTAAATCTACACATTCAAAACTGTTTTCTCTTTCTGTATTAATAGCTGTCAATTCAACCCAGCTACACTTTATTTCAGACCCTGGTTTGCTTGGTTGGTTGGGTGGGTGGGTGAGTGGGTGGGTTAGTTTGTTTGGATTGGTTTGGTTTGTTGTTTTTAGTTTTTAAAAAGTTTCTTTTTATGTCTTTGTTCCCCTCTTCTCTATTTGCCTCTCCTGTACTTGAGCATATTGAGCATATTTGTGATGTCAGTTCTCATGTTCTCATGTTCTTGTCTGCCAAAGGCATCACCTCTTCATTTCTGTCTCTGTTTCTATATCCGGAGGAAATATTTTCTTTTTAGGATAGATCCTATTTTCTTCCTTCCAGGAATTGAGGATTGCATATTTGACTGCGAACATTTCATGATACAGAGTTCCAGATTTGTTTATTTTGTCTGTATGAGTGTGTATATTTCTCTCTCTCTCTCTCTCTCTCTCTCTCTCTCTCTCTCTCTCTCTCTCTCTCTCTGTGTGTGTGTGTGTGTGTGTGTATGTGTGTACATGGGTTGGAAGGTGGTATGTTCACACATATATACATGTACATGCAGAGGCCACAACGTAATGCTAAGCATCTTTTTCAGTCAGTCTCCACCTTATATTTTTAATATTTGTGTTCTTGTGAATTCTAGGAAATGTATTAATGGTCTATGGTACTTGTCCTCTGACTGGAGTTATGTTGGACCCTACGTATGCACAGAATCATAATCAGCTAAAGAAAGAGTCAAAAGTATTTCATCCACAGGTATCCAGAATTTTCTCTGTTGGTAGCAACATTTCAATGTTCATAACTATGATATAGATAGAAAGAAATTATTCATGGGTTTCATTGATTTGGATTACAGAATAGAAATTACCTCCAGTGAGTCAGTTGAAGAAGCCACAGACAAAACTCAGTCTCTTGTTGTTGTTTTTCAAGGATCACTGTTCTGAATTAATGTTCAAATGGCAAGCAAAATGGTCCAATGAGTGAAGCCTGAAAACCTGAGGTGGATTCCTGGGATTTACATGATGAAAAGATAGAACCAGCTACTAACAGTTTCCTCTGATCTCCATACATACACCATGGCTTGAACTCATCCCCATCCCAAAGCCTGACCCCCCCCCACACACACACACACATACCATGTACACACAAGTAGACAGACAGAGTAGAGAAGTATCCTCTATGGTAAAAACTGGCATCCATTCTGATATCAAGTGACCATGGTAGGAATTCTGTGAGCTGAAACAACCTCTTAAGCTTTCTATGCCTGAACACTTCACCTCCTGGTAGGATGGGACCAACTTCCTCACAGCTGTGCTGAAATTGCTAGATGAGATAGCATGTGACACACTCTCAGCAGAGCAAGGGCTGCAGGAGCACAGCATCGCTGCTGCTGATATTCAGCCCAAGCATCCCTCACCTACTCTCCAGAGTCATTCCTTCTCTCATGATACGTAGGAAGGACGCTATAAAATTGAACTTCTCATGGCAGTTCAGAAAAGAAAATGTAGTGACAATGAATATAATGTTTTGATATTTTTATGAAGAGAACTTATTTTGAGTTTTTGATAACTGAACATATTCGGGGAAAAAAATGGAAGAAATAACATATTTCTTTCATGTTAGATGCTGCTTACTAATTCCTTTCATATGTGTATATATTTTTAAATCTATTACAGAAGTAGGTTTCCATGTAACCCTTAGTGAGCCTTGATGTTAATTACCTCCCCCTCTATTCCCTCTCTTAGCCCCATCTTCCCTCACCAGCCGTATTTAATTCTTGTCTTCCAGTCTGCTCCAGTTATTCTCCATAACTACATATTCAAGTTCTTCTTTCTTGGGAGATTGCTCCCTCACCCCCATCCTTTTTTCTATACCTAACCTCCATGGTTATGCAGATTATCTCTGCCTATCAAGGGGTTAACATCAGCATATTAAGGGATAGCATGCCATATATATCTGTTGGAATGTCAGTTACTTCACCCTGGATGATTTTTTTCTAGCTCAATCCACAAATGTCAGAGACCTACTCATTCTAACAGTCAAGAGTCTCATAAAAATTGTACATAGATAATGTTTAAATTTCAGTTTATTGTGGAATATCTTATTTTCTCCAACTACAATGACTGGGTATAGTACTCTGGACTGGCATCTGTGGACTCTGAGTCTGAAAGACATCTGTCTGGGCACTTCTGGCTTTTGGAGTCTCCATTGAGAAGTCAAATGTAATTCTAATAGGGCTGCCCTTGTGCATTATTTGGTATTTTTCCCTTGCAACTTTTAGTACTCTTTTCTTTGTTCTTTATGTATAATGTTACAATTATTATGTGGTGAGTGGACTTTGTATTTCAGTCTAATCTATTTGGCGTTCTGTATGCTTATTGTACCTTTATGGGCATCTCCTTCTTTAGGTTAGCACAATGTTCTTCTAGGATTTTGTTGAAAACATTTCCTGGGCCTTTGATCAGAGTTTCTTATACCTTCCTCTATCTATACCTATCATTCTTTGGCTTGATTTTTCATAGTGTCCCAGAATTCCTGGATATATTGTGTTGGAAATGTTTTAGATTTAACATTTTCTTTGACTGATGTATCTATTTCTTTTATTTTATCTTTAACACCTGAGAGTCTCTTTTCCATCTCTTGTATTCTGTTGAAGTTTGACTCTATGGTTCCTGTTTGAATTGCTATTTTTTTTTTCATTTCCAGAATTCTCTTCATTTGAGTCTTCTTTATTGATTCTATTTCCAATTTCAGGTCTTGAATGGTTTTCCTTATTTCCTTACACCTTTTTTGTGTTTCCCTGGATTTTTAAAGAATTTATTAATTTCTTCTTTAAGCACCTCTATCATATTCATAAAGGTTGGTTTAAGGTCTTTTTCTTGGGTTTCAAATATATTGACCTATCCAGGGCATGCTGCTGTAAGATAGCTGAGCATTAGTGAAGACATTACCTTGGCTTTTATTAATTGTGTTTTTACACAGGTGTCTGGGTGTCTGGGTTTGTGAAGACTAAAGGTCTAGGTGCCTATTTCTGGGTTCATCTTTGTTGGGTGGGTTTTGTTCCTTGGTTTCTGTGTCCTCTGGACTTTCTTAGAGTGTGATGGCTGTGAGTTTCTTGTGTTCCTGTCCTATTCAACTGGTTTATGAACACAGAATACCTGCCAGTGTTGGATGCTTGATAGTTGGATGAGTTGGTAAAGTAAGATTAGAAGTGAAAGTCTTTGTGATCCATTGGTGATGGAATCAAGGAGGAAAAAGAGACCACAACAGGTTTCCAGCTATCCAACTGGGCTAAGACTCAGGGGATTGGATCTCAGGAGCAAAAAGAAAGGTGTGGGTTTGTTTTCAGCCTACTTATTGCACTGGGGGAGTGGTCCTTGGGTAGTGCCTGCTGGCTTTGGGTCTGTGATACAGCAAGGAATGGGAGGAAGGAAGTTAGGAAAGGATGGTCTGTAGAATCTCCAGCACATATGAGCACTGGGGAGGGAAGGCTGAAGCTGGAAGGCTGAAGCTGGTGCTCTGTTGCAGCACTAGGGACAAGACTGGAGGATTAGGTCTGGGAAAACAGAGACAAAAAAAAGGTCTGAAGACAGCTTACCTGGCTTTTCAGCAAGCATTGGCAATTTTTTTCCCTTTGTAGAGCCTCCTGCTTTGGCTGAAGGTGGTGTCCTTTTCCACATAGAAGCTTCTTAGTTTCATGAGGTCTCATTTATTCATTGTTGTTCTTACTGTCTGTGCTATTAGTATCTTGTTCAGAAAGTGTTTTCCTTTGCCAATGAGTTCAAGACTATTGCCCACTTTCTTTTCTAGCATATTCAGGGTATATGGCCTTATAAGGAGATGACTGATCCATTTGGGGTTGTGTTTTGTTCAGTGTGAAAAATATGGATATATTTGCAGTCTTCTACATGCAGACATCCAGTCTAACCAGCACCATTTCTTGAAGATACTATTGTTTGTTTGTTTGTTTGTTTGTTTGATGATTGTATATTTATTTCTTCTTTTTTATGAAAAGCCAGGTGTCCATAGGTGAGTCGACTTATATCTGAGTCTTCAATTCAAGTCCATTGATCAGGATATCAGTTTCTAGACATCATGCTCTTTTTATTACTATAGGTCTATAGTGCAGTTTAGATCACAGATGGGGATGCCTCCAGTAGTTCTTTTATTCTTCAGGATTAATGAAGATATCCTGGAGAGAGAGAGAAAGAGAGAGAGAGAGAGTGTGTGTGTGTTTTCATATGAGGCTGAAAATTGTCTTTAATTTCTGTGAAGAACTGTGTTGTAATTTTGATGGGGATTGTGTTGACTCGTAGACTGTTTGGTGTGGTAGTTATTTTTGCTACTATAGTAATCCTAACTGGTGTGTGGGCATGAGCATTCTTTCCATCTCTTGATACCTGACAAAGCCTTCCTCGAAATTCATTTCCAATAGATTAATCATATTTTAAGTTTTTACCATGAAGGATTCTGGAAGATTCAGTATCCTCATATGGGGAGAAAACTCCAGTTGATGGTTCCTGTGCATTTCAAATGGATCTTTTGCCTATGAATTCTCTTTATTGCATTTGACAAAAACAAAGTGTTTTAATTCCTCTCTCTCTCTCTCTCTCTCTCTCTCTCTCTCTCTCTCTCTCTGTGTGTGTGTGTGTGTCTGTCTGTCTCTCTCTCTCTCTCTCTCTCTCTGTGTGTCTGTCTCTCTCTCTCTCTCTCTCTCTCTCTCTCTCTCTCTCTCTCTGTGTGTGTGTGTGTGTGTGTGTGTGTGGTGTGTGTGAGAGAGAGAGAGACAGAGAGAAACAGAGAGAGACAGAGAGACAGAGAAAGACAAAGAGAGACAGAGACAGAGAGAGAGAAAGAGAGAGAGAGATAAAGAGACAGAGAGAGAGACTAAAAAGACCTAAGACAGTATTTGATGATATAAGGGCCAGAAATTTTGTCTCAAGCTGTGAGTCTGTTTGGTAGACTCTGATAATGAATTCATTTATTTAAAAAATTAAAATTGTCATTATTTTCAACTTCTGAGTTATACCACTGCTCCAATGACACTGGTAAAGCTGAAAGTCAGAGCAGCATTTGTTCAACATTTTATTCTCTGGTATTTGGCCAAATGTCAAGGATATCAAACGCATTCTTATAACCCATGCGTTGTTTCTCATTTCTCCACAGTCTTCACTGACAATAAAAAATTTAGAGGACTATTCTTTTGTTGTTCCTATTTATGTTCAAAGCTCAGCTCCTTTCAGGCAGCAGTACTCTAAGTCTGCTGCAAACGTTGACTGATTCCAAATCTCAGTTGCATATATTTTTCATTTCATTGTTTGACAAACATGTAATAATCACAACATAAGCATACTCTTCGGTATAACAACAAAACAGCACTGTTGGACAGAAAGATTTTCCTCTGTTATTAGAGGAAAGACTAGCACGTAAACAAAGGAGATTGAAAATTCTGTTAAAAATCAGAATCACTTTTCATTTCCCGAAGACAAGTAAAGCATTTGCCTCTTGGACTCTTGCAATCAATTGATTGGCACAGCAATAACAGAAAATATTGATTATCCAAAAGAAAAATATTTTGGCAAAATTTATGCACATGAAAAATAAAGTACTTTAATGGATATAATGCAGATACATCATGGGAAGGTGAAGAACAAGGAGAAGAAATGCATTCTCCTTATTTATAGTTTATATTTGTAAATGGATTTAATTGTCCCTAATATCAATTCTAATTTTTAAGGTTTATGTTTTTGAGATTTTCATATGTAAATATTATGTTACATTATTCCTACCCCTCCCACCCCTGCCTCCAACTCCTCCTGCACTTCCCCCTCAAATTTATAATCTTTTCTTGGCTGTAGCACAGGAGAAATGACTTTTCCACAGGGTCAAACATCTCAGTAGGTTATACCATCCTAAGTGGTCACCCCTAAACACACACAAGGAGTAACACTAAATGGACTCAGTAATGTGTGTGTTCTATCTCAGGGCTAGGAAATGAGGGAATATCCTCTTCTGTTTGGACCACTGATACTACCTCATTGCAACCCAAGATGTTGCTGTAGCAGCTAGATATGCTTTTTCTTTCTGCCTTTGAGATAAACAGATTATAGACAGAAAGCATCAACCCCAGCATGAACCTCCAAATCGACAAAGCAAAATAAATATCTATATAGAATTGTGGGGGAAAAATCTTCCTTTATTAACTAGAATTTCAGTTAACTCTATGCATTAAAAAGCCAGAATATGAGGGCCTGGGCAAAGACAGCTAGTATTACCTTATATATAACGACATTCATAGTTAGATATGAAAATAGCACAGCTGCTTAAGGATGTCGTCAGAGGCCACAGTACCTTGTTCCTACCACTGTGTCATCTTGGCCTGAGATTGCCATAAGCTTTCCCACAAGCCAACAGCAAGGTATTTCAGGCAGAAGGAGGAAGAAGGTCAAGACCAAAAGGCACATTTCCTTTAATTCACTGGTTCTCAACCTTCCTAATGCTGTGACCCTTTAATACATTTTCTCATGGCCCCCTCACATCAAATTGGTTTTGTTGCTACTTCATAACTGTAATTTTGCTACTGTTATGAATCATAATGTAAATAGTTTTAGAGACAGAAGTTTGCCAAAGGGGTCACAACATACAGGTTGAGAATCGCTATTTTAATATAATAGAAACAAGATGCTTTCTAAAAGCTGTTCTAACAAACCCACCTACAGGGTATTAGCAAGGAGAGAGTGCCATAGCTGTGCTGAGCTACAAATGCTACAAAAGAGGTAAGTATACACACTCTCAGGACACGTGTACTTGCCATAATTGTCTGTTCGCCTATGTATCATTCCATCACAAAACATTTAAGAATTTGGATTGTATCATGCACACCTCATAGGAGTGCAAATATTATATACATGTATGAAACATGATAAGACTCATATGTATTATGAGGTAAGGTATAATTTTTTTCTTTTTTTTTTCTTTTTTTTTATTTTATTTTTGATACTTTATTTACATTTCCAATGTTTCCTCTTTTCTGGGTCTCCTCTTTGGAAGTCCCCTATCCTCTCCCCATCCCTACTTCTATGAGGGAATTCCACCTCCCACCCACCCACCCACCCACTCATCCCCCTATTCCCACCTTGACATTGCCCTTTACTGGGGACTCTAACACCCTCAGGCCCAAGGGCCTCTTCTCCCTCCCTGATGGCAATCGAGGTCGTCCTCTGCCTCATATGTGGTCTGAACCATGGGTCCATAGATGTGTATTCTTTGGTTGGTGGTCCAAATTTCAGGATGACCAGGAGGGGGGGTTCAGGCCCATTGGCGCTGTTGCTCCCTCCATGGGGATGCGAACTCCCTCAACTCCTTCAGTCCTTTCTCCAACTCCTCCATCTGGGACCTCGCTCTCAGTCCAGTGGTTACTGTTAAGTGAAACTTGGGCATTCTGAACTTTTGGGCTAATATCCACTTATCAGTGAGTACATACCATGTTCCTTCTTTTGTGACTGAGTTACCTCGCTCAGGATGATATTTTCAAGTTCCATCCATTTGCCTGCAAATTTCATAAAGTTATTGTTTTTAATAGCTGAGTAGTTCTCCATTGTGTAAATGTACCACATTTTCTGTATCCATTCCTCTGATGAGGGACATCTGGGTTGTTTCCAGCTTCTGGCTATTATAAATATGGCTGCTATGAACATAGTGGAGCATGTGTCTTTATTACATGTTGGAGCATCTTCTGGGT
>CM052704.1:58221244-58306873 GCA_028551405.1 Uromys caudimaculatus
CTCGACAGGCTTCTAGTTGTTTATCTCTGCTCTCTTGTATTTCTTTAAGGGTGTTATTCATTTCTTTCTTAAAGTCTTCTATCATCATCATGAGAAATGATTTTAAATCTGAGTCTTGCTTTTCTGGCATGTTGGTGTATCCAGGGCTTGCTGTGGTGGGAGAGCTGGGTTCTGATGGTGCCGAGTACTCTTGGTTTCTGTTCTTTATGTTCTTACCCTTGCCTTTTACCATCTTGTTAACTCTGATGTTAGCTGATCTTACTCTGTCTGGTTGTGACTTGTCCCTCCTGCAGGCCTCTGTGTCAGTACTCCTTGAAGACCAGCTCTCTCTGAGTGGTGTTTGGTTTTGGAGAGCTGTGGCACAGGGTCTGCTCTGGGATGCAGACAGAAATCAGAAGGATCTTGTCCCCAGCTGTCCCTTGGTTCCTATGTCCTGATGGCTCTTCAAGGGTCCCTCTTGATCCAGTGAGTTTGAACAGAAGTGGTGGTTTTGCCTGTGCTCAAAGGTGTGTCAGCACTCCTGGGATACCTGCTCTCTCCTGGAGCCCTGTGCCCCAGGCTGAGGTCCCCAGGCACAGACCCCTAGTGGCCCAGGCAGAGGTCTCCACCCACAGATGGAAACTGGAAGGTTCAGAGTTTTCCTGTTCCTGGGTTCTCAGGCCCTGTATCTTGCTGGATCCAGGCGGGTCTGGGTGAGAGGTGTTGCTCCCCTTAACCCGACTCTCCTGTGCTTATTGGCTATGGTCTCGTGGTGGCCCAGGTAGAGGTCTCCACCTATGACTTAGTTCTTATTTATTTATTTATTTATTTATTTATTTATTTATTTATTTGAGACAGGGTCTCTCTGTGTGGCCCTGATTGGTCAGAATCTCACTATGTAGACCAATCTAGGGTCGACTCAAAAATCTATCATCTCTGTCTCTCAAGTGCTGGGATTAAAAGCATATGACACCACATCTGACTATTATCCATATACATTTTTTGTTACATTATACAGGAAATATTTTCCCCAGAGATATACAGAACAGTTCAAATACTGTTAACATCAACATCATAAATGCATTTTCAACCTTTAAAGTTCACCCATTTTCAAAGATGTTTAGCAACCTCCTGAAATTTGGAAGGATTTAATGAGAAATGTGTATGTAACCGCCTAACCTCAACCATTCATTCAAGCGAATGCCTGATTCAGTCATACATATTAACATTTAATTTTGAAAACTGTACTTCTAAGACAATCTGTTCTTAGTGTTTTAAGAGGTTGAATCACTTGTATGTGTATGAAACGGGGGAGTTATAGAAGCTTCCAAAACCCCAGTAGAGTCTTGTATTTAACAAAGAACAGCAGTTCATGAAGGCTATGTAAGAACACAGGGGTGCCAGGTGAAGTTTGAGGCTAGCCTTTATAGGTACTAGTAGCAGCTTGAGGTCAGCCTCTATGGGTGCTAGGGTGCTAGGTAAAGCCTGAGGTCAGCCTCTGTGGGTGCTGTGTAAAGCCTGAGGTCAGCCTCTGTGTGTGCTGGGTAAAGCCTGAGGTCAGCCTCTGTGGGTGCTGGGTAAAGCCTGAGGTCAGCCTCTGTGGGTGCTGTGTAAAGCCTGAGGTCAGCCTCTGTGGGTGCTGTGTAAAGCCTGAGGTCAGCCTCTGTGGGTGCTAGGTGTAGCCTGAGGTCAGCCTCTGTAGGTACTAGGTAAAGCCTGAAGTCAACCTCTGTGGGTGCTAGGTGCAGCCCGAGGTCAGCCTCTGTGGGTGCTAGGTGCAGCCCCAGGTCAGCCTCTGTGGGTGCTAGGTGCAGCCCCAGGTCAGCCTCTGTGGGTGCTAGGTGCAGCCCGAGGTCAGCCTCTGTGGGTGTTAGGTGAAGCCCGAGGTCAGCCTTCATTCTGGGAAGCCTGATAGATTATTGCTATGGTTGCTTTTAGCTCACTTCTCTTTCAACTTCCTATGGATCACTCAAGCTGTTTGTAGACTTGCTGACTTCTCTTCTTTGGACGTGTTTTGTTAGCACTGTAATCTAGAAGTTATAGGCCTTAAACTAAAGAATGCTAAGGTTAAACCAAGGAAGAAAAGGACTTAAAAAGGTCTTTGCCTATAGAAGAAGTTATATTAATTAGATTCTTTTTGCCACAAAGTTGTGGTTTTTGTTTCAGTTGTGATGTGTAGGTTTTGACTTCTGTGGAGGCTTAGCTGTATCTGACTGACCTATGGGCTCCCAATAAACTTCTAGTAAAATTTATTTTGCATAAATCACCTAGTATAGTATCCTTTGATTGCAAAAACTCCTCTGGGACAGATGTTATAAACATTCTCTTAAGGTCAAAATCCTTCTGAGATCTGTGGCTTTACTGAAAGCAGGTAGAATTTGATACTCAAAGTTGGAACCGAATTTTTGAAAGCTGCCAGAATTCAAGGTGTTGAGAGAGTAAATCTATGCAGAAAACCCAACACACCATAGCAAGTTTATCAACTTGAAATTTGTGGCAGAAAATGCCAAGAATAGGAGTATGGTAAATAGAAACCAAGCTTAAGGAGAACTCAGCTAAGTCTGTAGAAGGGAAGGGGCTGAAACAGAAATCTGTAATTTAGAGTTTCTTTGTTTAGCTTCCTTCCTGTGATTTATCCTTTGCCAGGAAGGCAACCAGAATAGCCAAAAAGCACTGGCTAGTGAGGGAAAGAAGTGTGCTCTTTCTCCCTCCGGCCTTGTGTTTATAGCTTTATCCCTGCACCTTTAAAAA
Source organism: Uromys caudimaculatus (assembly GCA_028551405.1). Classification (NCBI taxonomy): domain Eukaryota; kingdom Metazoa; phylum Chordata; class Mammalia; order Rodentia; family Muridae; genus Uromys; species Uromys caudimaculatus. Next base: position 58,223,975 of record CM052704.1, read on the forward strand.
CTCATAGGATCTTTGCTTCAGGACAAGTTGGGGTTATTTCTCTTTGTAATGGCAAGCCCTTCTCCATTCTGCTCAAGGTATATCATTTGACTTTTCATGCCTAGTGGATTTAATTGGTGCTATAATGCATATTTCAATAACCTTAGTTATTGATATAACTGTGTCATGTATATTAATTACTTCCACCTGTATCATAATGCTTTTCACAAAAATAGTCTTTTTCTTTTAAAGTATTAAATAACATTATACTAGTTTTATAAGATCAGTAGAATATATCACCAAATAAGGATATGTGCCCAGTTCTAGAACTGCCTATCCAGCCCTACCTCCATCTATTCATAAGACTGGACACTTAGGACACCTTCTCTAAGATAACAGGTGAAATACAATTTTTTGGCCTTCGGTTCTTGTTCATTAGTAAAGTACTTTCTTAGCATATAAGAAGTACTAGGTTCAGACCTTAAAAAAATAGCAGCAAAAATTAGTTATTTGTTTTTTAGTGGGTGCATTGCAGAATAAATATTGATTTTCTGTGAACTTCTACATATATTGCTACTAATAATATACTTGATATTTTCTTCTATGCAGTAGTGCATGCCTTTCAAACTTACCAAATGGTGCCAGGTCCCTTGTACCTCATTCTTGGCAAGGGCATTTTTTCATAAGCTCTTGCTCAAAATCATTGTCAGAAAATGAAACAGAATGTTAGTTACAATAACTCATTTCCAGACACTATGGGGATACACGTGACTGAACTACAAATGCATATGTTTAGCATATAGTTCTCCCTGTTTGTAAAACTGAATATAACACAGTCTTATATTTAATATAATTATGTGCATGAGTTTTTGAATACTATTTTTTTCACATAAGGAATTTATAACTGAAAACTGGAGCAAGAATCTTTGAAACCCATGTTAGCTTCTGCAGTTGCATGAAGTGCTTTCCACAAGCTGTGCAATATTGATTTGGGGCAATACCACAAGTAAATGTAAGCTATTTCAAGCCTGTTGAGATTGTATCAGAAGGCATCTGCAGCGTGTCGGCGCTTAGGAAAGAGGCAGAATATGAATAGTATTTAGAAAGAAAAGCTTGATAGAGATCTTTTGCCCTGCTGCATAGAATTGTTTCAGAGAAATATTATCCTCTGCTTGCTTTGAAGCTTTGTCAGGCCCGAATCTAAAAACACATCGATTTGTTGTCAGTAGGTTGCCCATGCTGGATGGATCTGTTTTAGCTCCATTGTACGAAGCTTATTTTAGTCTCCTGGCTCCAGGCAGATACTACTTGAAAAGCAGCTTATATTTATCTCCACATCATCCTTGACACTTAATTCCTTCATGCATCTTGTATATGCTGCATACGTAAAGGATCAGAGGAATCTGTTTCACCAATCTAGATGTGTAGAGTTCTGCTGTGACATACTCTGGAAGCTTTCTTTCTTTCCTCCCATTGCTAATGCTAAGAGGTTAGGATATGGTCTGTGGTGTCTCTTAGAAAATGAGATACTAGCCATATTGGCCTGATGCTGGTTTTCCCTTTCTTACTCTGTATTGGGTTATCCAAGAACCCAGAATGGAAGCAGACATTTGGCATCTCTGCAGTACTGGGTGCATGTCTGCAACACAGGCAGGTAGGATTTCAAGTTCATTAAGTAGACTGCCTCTGTAGGTAAAATAAAGCTTTATAGTCATCCCACTAGTTTGAAATGAATCTTCATGCTCTTGTGGTCAGTCTTTGCAGTGTGTTCAGGGTTACAAGAAACAAGATAACTAATGAGCCAAAAATTGTATCTAAAATTTTTTCAAATAATATTTTTATCCACAGAAAGTTTCACACATTTCTGCATTGTATGTTCATCATAAATGTACCACCATGGTTTTCTTCCAACTCCCCATTGTCCCTCATCCTATCTTTCTCCCAACTTCATGTCTTCCTTTTGAATTATTACTAAAAACTCCATGAATCCAATTAATGTTGCTCATGTGTGCATAGGAGTGGCACCATGCTCTCAGGCATAGGTAAAGTAACAGGGGCAAGTGCTTAAAGCAGCCATGGTACCACAGAGGTAAGATGCTGAAGTAGATAGAGAGAACAGGATGACAGGTCTGAGGAGCTGTGATGCCGGGATTTGAAAGCTTGTACCCACAAAAGCAACTATGTTCTCTGTCTTTCCTCCTCCCCCCTTTTAAAATTTTCCTTAAATTGGGTTTTATTGTGACTCGGCACTCATGCATAAGTAAGTCTGTTCACTTCAAGAGTGGAGATTTGCATGACTAATGGGAACACTTTGTCAGCAGCTGCATGACTTCCCTCTTTGCCTCATTGTAAGATTCTCCAGGGAAGTTGGGTCTACAAGGAGAACCACTTCTAGAATTTCCCTTTGTAAAGTGCAAACTCCTGAGTTTGCCACTAACAGTACTTCTTCATTTTGCATGAAATTCTAAAATTTCTTCTCATCAATTTTTCTTCATATCTTTCTCTAATTGATGCCATGAATGCTGGCAGGGTGCATGTTCAAATAAAACTCTAAACCATTGTGTTCATGGTTGGGTATCTTTAGCCTTACAATATGTAAAAGTGATGGCGGCATTAGCCAAAATCTTCTGTGTTATACACCATAGAAATATTTGTATTATGTACTTGCTTATTTCCTTGTAGGGGTAAAGGACTAGACTTTATTTTTCAAGTTTCTCTAAAATTTGTTAGTGCTTTTCTTGTGGTCTCTAAAACTTCTTTCATATTTATTTTTTACCCACATAGGACACCTTTTCAGTGTTAACAAGGAAAGACAAGTACTTATAATGATGCTTAGAACAGATGAGAAAGTCAGGGCAGTTTCTGGGGTTTGATGGGGTTGGATAGCTAACAGGGCATTGTTTGCTGAGGCATTATCTGAGCAAACACCTGCCGGATACAAAAGAATGGGTGCAAACACAACACAACACAACAAAACAAACAAAACAAAACACAAATGCAGTCACCTGGGACGAAGAGATGGGGTATGATCCCTAGAGAAAGAACAAGCATGTATGGGGCACATAAAGACAGCAGAGAGGGTGGCTTATATAAAGCAAAAGACATGCTAGTAAGGAGGAAGATACGTGAACCACAGGCCAGATCAGATGTGGCTTGAAGGGCCTGAAATTTCATTTAAGGAGTTTTCTGTGATTCTGGGTTTTCTGGGACACTACTGGCTGGTTTAAACTAGGGCCCAACATGTTCAGATATAATTAATACATGCACTCTCTCTTCTGTGTGAAAAAATGATATCAATTAGATTTATTTTATTCCTCTAGATTTTATCAGATGGATCTTTCTTTGGTCCATCCTTCTTTCTTTCCTTCCTTCCTTCCTTCCTTCCTTCCTTCCTTCCTTCCTTCCTTCCTTCCTTCCTTCCTTCCTTCCTTCTTTTTCTTTCTTCCTTTCATTTTTTCTTTTTTGTACCTCACATTTCCTACTTCTGTGGGTCTCTGACTTTGTACTTAAGGACCTCTGACATTGTCTTTGGTGTCAGGAATGTTGCTTAGAAGAAAAGCTCAGTGTGTCTCAGGAACATCTACAGTAAGGAGCCAAGTTCCCCAAGACATGTGAAAAGTGCCCAAGGGTTCATTTCCAAGATGAAAAGGTTCAAATGGTAGATGTTTCATAAAGGGGTAGGTTCTCACTTCAGAGTGCCAGAATTAGGCTGGCAGCATGAGAGAGACAGATCTCAAGACTTTAACATTTTCGGAGGTGGGGTTAGTTTTGATTTTTGTCCGCATAAGAAGGATGGAAAGAGAAAGCAAGAATCAAATATAATTAGTAGGCTTATATGGAAAACCTGGGTGGATGGTGCAAATACCCAGTGTGGGGTTTGGGTACATGTTTAGCCAGAAAATTGATACTTTTTTATTTTTTGCTTAGTTTGTATTTGAAAATGCCATTAAGAATTTAATACATATCTCAAGTTCTATCAGTTGTAACATCTTAGGACAAGGTAAAGAATGGAGATAGCAACAGTCACTCAAACAAACCAGGCCATGCTGAGGAGATATTTTGTTCACTGTTAACAATTTGCTACTTGAAATTTTTGCTTTGATAGTGCCAATTTTCTTTTTAATAACTTAAATTATCTGGGTAAAGTATCACACTCATTCTAAAGCAAAACCTCACCTTTTTGGCTTTCATGGCACCCTGTGGTGTGATTGCTTGCCATATTCATAGTCTTTCATTTCCCTGTTTGCAGATCACTGCTCTGCAGTTGAAGACAGCCCCCCCGCCCTGGGTATCCCATAAACTTTCAGAATTCCTCACTCCAATATGCCTTGCTGTTGTTATGTTCTCAGGCTGGAAACATTAGAGCAGAAAGTTGGAGAGAAGTTAGGTGGATGACAGAGCAGAAGGGCCTCGTGGGCTCTGCTGATTATTGGCTGGTGACCTGGGGATTCATTAAACCTCTCTAGTCATGGTATGAAAATGAAGCTAATAATACCTGTTCCACGGGGATGTGGGGAGATTAAAACAGGGAATGCTTGTATGCACTTGACACACATTGCAGGTACTCTATAGACAATAACTTTAAGTGTTACTGTGGGACATTACTGTACCTTTCCAAATCAGAAACCTAAGTGCCAACTCACCAAGCTCCTTACAGACTCTTAGGCTAATGAAGGCTATAATTGAAACCAGCAGTAACAACTTCAAGGACTGTAGAAAAAAATGAAAAAAAAAATGTAAATATCTACAAAGTGCAGTCGTCCCTCCGGTGCTAAGGCGGAAAGCCAAGCTTATGTGTAGCCTTGGCTTTGCTGTCCATTGTGACATCTTTCTGTCTGTCTGTCTCCCTGATTCTGTCTGTGCATTTGCAGTCTCTTTGTAAGTTCTCAGTTTTTCTGCTCACGAAGGACTTTACAATTGTGTATACCCATGGTTTACTCTGATTTGGTCTATCCTAGATCTATATGAATTTTGGGTGACATGAACTGCGATCCGCAATTACAATTTACATGACAAGGCTTTAAACTTTCCAGAGACAGAAATTTTGCTTAGCCTGTTCATGATTTTTCTCTGGTTGAATCCTTACTGTAGCCTGGGTGAAAAGAGGCAGTCTAGTCTTGGGCTTATACCTTCATGGAAGATTTAGGCAGGATAGCAGAAAATAAAAGGGATTTTGCATACAGCAAGCAAAGTAATTTGTTGTCAGGGTAATGTTTTAAATAGAGAATAAAAGGTCAATAAAAGTGTCTGAGATACTAACTAAAGATACATGAGAGACATAAAAACATAGAGCATGAAATAACCATTCTCCACAGAGAGTCTGAAAGCCCATAAAATTGCATCTCTCTTTGTCAATCTGATTTCCTTCCTGGTACACTGGATCCATTTGCTTACTGGATATTACTAATTGTCTACTTTTCGAATATTACCAATTGTCCATTCAGTGCAGGCAATACATTGAACTAGGTTTTTCCTGTATAGCCACTTGACCAGAGATCTGTTAGTTGTTCTCAGTGTGATTAGTCTCCACTAATTTTGTAAATTGTGAAATGCTAGGGGTCAGGACTCTGTCTTTGCTCCCCACCGCCGACCTTCATTTCCTTAATGACTTCATCTACTCTTACAGCTATAAATTCCATGTACATGATAACTTTCATTTGCATTTCTAGCCAAGTTGCCACCCTAAAATCCAGACCCACATAACCAGCTGCCTACTTGATCTACTGCCTTAGATTTGGAATGAGCAGCTAACGTGTGATGTTCCCCAAGTATTGCTCCTATTGCAAACCTGCTCTGATCAGGCTGTATTATAACAAGTGAGATAATTCTTTGTTATGTTTTCTTAATACTTTCTGCTGTCTCTGACTTTTCTTTGTGTGTCCTATACCTAGTTTGCAGTCAGTGGTCAGTCCTGATTGCTCTTTTGCTCTAGTAATATGTGGTCTGGCTACTTCTTAGCTCTCAAGTCACCTTAAGACAATAGCCCTGCTGAGCTGAGTTGCTTCTCTGAAGTAGCTAGTTTTTGTGCTTCATCTCTGGACGCCAATACTCTCCCTTCTCAATGGATGTTCAGATAGATCTTCATCAAGCCATCTATAGTCTTTGTACAAAACTTTTCTTTGTGGTTCTGCTCCATGAGGAAATCTGAGCTTTTTCAATCCCGAGTGAGGCCCACAAGATCTGTTCCTCCCTGTTTACTTGGGATCGTATGTATTCCTACTCACTGTGGCTCCTTCTCATGTTTCACAGATTTCTTTGCTTGCCCTTTCATGCACTAGTCAAGCCCAAGTCCCAGAGTTACCTGGACCTACTTTTTCTTCTGCCTGAAGATCCTTTTTATGTTTCTAGCCTCTTGAACTGCATTTGCTTGAATATATCCTGTGAGACTTTCTCTTGCCAGCATCTTAATGTCTTGTGTCTTTATCTTGTGCTCTTTGATTCCTACTGTACTTTACCCACAGCACTTAACCATGTGCTGAGGTAGCTCAGATCTTCTCCTGTATAAATGATGCAAAATTCTAAGTCAAAGATTTCTGGTTACCACATTTACTGCTCTGACCCCAGGACCTAAAAAGTTCCCTGAAATTTTGTGGGTCTCAATAATAAAGAATACATGGTGAATTAATGAATATATTAATGAATGGATGGATACAGAGATACCATTTACCATGTTTTTATTTCCTTGCTCTATGGGGTATTCATAGACCACTGTTTTACCAACCTCAAAAGTGTGTCTTCAGTTCTTGAATCTAAGATTCCAAGTAATTTGTCCCAAAGAGCAGCATACCACATATATTTTAATATCTAGACCTTGAAGAATAAAATGCATTGGTTTAAACTACTTATTCCCTGTTGCTCCCAGGCAAACAGTCAATTACAAATATAATATTACCTGGCCATAGAGCTGTCAGCACAATAAAAGTACTTACAGAAATCCCCACACTGAGCTGGGTGTGTGGTAAATCTTTGGACCACACACACTTAGACTTTGCAAAATACACTGACTGACCAACTACCTCATCCTATCCTTTTGTCTTCATGCATTTAAAAAGCATGTCATTCCTTTAATTTTGATTTAACAATGTTTTGGAAGCACATTGAGTTAAATATACATACATTATATCCATATTTAACTCTGGTTCAGTAATGAGCATTCAATCTACTGCTCTCTTATGTATCAGTGTTGTTAACTGAATACTCAATTTAGTAGTCTGCCTGGAACATGAATATGCTTAGGAGATAGCTTGCCTCTCATTCTTTCAGAGCTGCATGCTCCGCTGATGAGATCTAACCAGACTGCTGCTTGACAAACATCTGTGTTTGCTCAAATCTCTCCTGATTTCCTTGGTCTGTAGTCACCCTCCCCAAATTCAACTTAAGATGGTACGTCCTTTTATGCTTGATGTTCAAGGTTTGTGATTTGTCTTCAGACAAACAGGATTTTGTTTTTCAGAGGCCAAGTTCCATTTTACAGCTTTTAATTCCTCTTATCTTTCATTGGAGCACTTATGGGTCCACACAACATCGTGGACCCATTGTGCTCGTTTCTCTCAAATTCCTTCTCATGACTTTAACTTATATATCTTCTTTTATCTTGCTTTACCCATTGTTTAAAACCAGAAGTTGCAACATTTTACAACATGATTTGATTGTATGATGTAAAAGTATTATGATATGATGTACGGTAACATATGACAACATATGATAGCAGTAAGATGATGTTAAATTCACTGGAAATCAGTTTGCATGGTATTGAACATTTCACCAGCAAGGCATGCATCACTGTCTGGAGGGGTGTGATTTTTCTTCCTCATTGCTAGAATATAGGATGTTTTTATTTTTTTTTTATTTTATTTTATTTTATTTTTAATTTATTTTTTTCCTCCTTTTTTATTTTTGATACTTTATATACATTTCCAATGTTTCCCCTTTTCTGAGTCTCCTCTTTGTATACCCCCCATCCCTTCCCCAACCCGCCTCTAGGAGGGAATTCCACCTCCCACCCCACCCCCCCGTCCACCCATCCCCATTTTCCCGCCTTGATATTCCCCTTATTCCAATTTTACCCTAGTTGCATATCAAGCTTTGTGTTCTAAAACAAGGAGCTGGAATAGGTTTCTTGCTATCATTTACTGCGCTGCAAGGATTCCGTGAAGATGTCATCTTTCCCTCAGCACCATTGCCATCAAGTTAAGAAATATTCAAATATTTACTTAGAAATCTCGATAAACATAAATCGTTTATGACTGAATTATATTTAATCTTTTCTCCCAGGGCCTGCTAAGAGAAATAGTCATTTTGAAGTGGAAGGAAATTATGTCAAGATTTCAGAATTAATCTAAAGTTCTTTATAATGCAAGCCTCAGAGGGCTCAGGAAAGACAGAACATAAAGTGTGCAGTGGCTTTAGCAGAAGGCAGGAGGACTCTAAACAGCAGAGGTGAAGCTGTGGCCTCTGGTGTAGACATGCTCTTTGCTAATCTGTCAAGCACTAATTAGAATGCAACTTTTTTTTATATGGTAATTCACTCTTTGTCACAAACATGTTATACAGTGATGGAGTAGGTGTCTTACCAATGCACATAAATTAACAAGATTTCCCTTTTTGAATTTTTAAAGATTATTGTGTCTCTATGTATTTGTGTGTATGTGTATCTTTCTGTGTGCAAATGTATATGTGGGTACCTCTACAGTGCCAAGGAAGGTGTTAGTCCTCTGGAGTTTGGTTGTCAGGAGCCACTTGACATGGGCACTAGAATATAACCCCAGCCCTCTGCAGAAACAGCAAGTACTCTTAACTGCAGAGTTCTCTCCTCAAGTCAAGATTTCTTTTTACAATCCTTTAACAAAGCAAAAATTAACTTGTCAGATAACATCTCAGGATAAAAAGCAAAGATGCTCATAGAAACTGGAAGGATATGAGGTGGAAGGAAGGGGAGAAGTGAGGGGAATGGTGGGGGAGCTCGCTCCCACTGCAGGGCTCCTTCTTACAAGCACTGATGAACTGGTAAGTAGGCAGATCGCTAATGCCATCTGCATGCATTTAGCCTGAAGTGTGAAAAGTTTGCCAACCAAAGACAGGGATCATGTAGTGAGTCAAACAGGGAAATGTTGCTTCCACTTTGAGTTCTTACCCCTTATTAGTTTTGTGAATGTTCAACCAAGATCACAAGCACAGCTCTGTGGGCATTTAGAAATTACGATATTTTCCATGCAAATGAATATGGTAAAATCGAGGTGGGAATGTTTAATGTTTTAAGATTACTATCTGACTGATGAGGGAGATAGGTATGTGGCTATTATGTCTAGGTCAATTACCCTTATAAATTCACATATGATACTAAATTGGATTGTAGCAGCTTAACAGTTCTCTAATTTTATTGCTATGTTAATGATTCTTTGTTTTTCTTTTGCATACATATGCATACATATATGTTTGTGTTGTTCATGCATTGAGCATATGTTTGCTCAAATGTATGTGCACATGTGTGGAGAGGAGCATGATTGATATCAGGTGTCTTCTTTAGTCACTATTTAGATATTGAGTCAGGGTCACTCGCTTGCTATTTTGGTTAGTCTGACTAGCCAGCTTGCCTTGGGCATTCCTTGTCTTTGCTTCCTTTGCGAGGTGGGCTGCCATACCGCCTCGGCCTGATGGAGATACATAGTGTTGGAGCTATAAATCTTTTCAGCTGCTAACATGTGTAGCCCTATTTTATGATATAGAACTAGTCACTCTTAGCTACCCTACAGAGTTCACAAACAGGATTTCAATGTCCTCGCTACATCAGCTTGGTGGCTTTGTATAGAGTACAGAAGATAAACTGCCAAAGCTTCTATATGAGCCAAGAACATCTTGATAAAATGAGTATTCATCTATTTGGAGTGAGTACAGATGAAGTAGCACAAATCTTCACTCTTCTGCAGAAAAGTTAAAGACAGAATGTGAAATAGCAATATTACTAGTATTTTTAGTTCCTGTCTTAAAAGTATAGAGCAAAGATTTCCTCCCCATTATCTTTACTTATTGTATAAAGGTGATGCCTTTCACAAACTTACAAGTGTCAGTGGAAGCTCTCAGGCTAATGGATCATGCCTCATTTTTCAAACAAGTACTCTGGCGAAACACTGGGATTCACAAAGAGAAGTTGGTTTTGCCGGCAAGGCTACTTATATAATAAATATCCCAGCTTGGAAAGGATGGGGCAGATTTTCCTTTTAGGTGTTAAGATTTGCTTAGGAGTTTGACCGCATGCAGTGGTCATTGCAATGAAGCCTCTCAAGGCTTTCCTCAGACACAGCATAAAGGCTGCTTTAGATGTGTGACACAGGCTTGTAGAAAAATGCTTCCTGGGGGATTCATGGAAAAGCTTGATATTGATCCGGCATCAAAGGGGCTTGTATAGTGCTTGAGGTGATGGTCTGTGAAGGACAAATTGGTAGAATTATTTAGAAAGAATTAAGTTCCATTTTCTGTGGTGACTAAGCCAGAAATGCTCTTGGAGGGAATAGCTCATTCTTCAGGCATCTCTTGAGGCAGTTGGCAACATTCTGAATGTGCTAGAGGCAGGTGTCTGGCTAGGTATTGAGATATTAACAAGCTCCTTTAGTGACTTAGCTGCACAGTAGAAAGGGGACTTGTTAATCCGAATTAGTCCTGTGGCATCGACAGAGACATCTGGGAAGGAGTAGACCTGTGTGTATTATTTTGAGTGGTCCTTGGTTATCTTATTCAAGATCAAATGAAAGATGAGAACAAACTTAGGCAGAAAAAAAAAATCCATCAGTTTTATAGTGGTTTTCTGCTGGAGCCAAAGTCACACTGTGGCAGGTTTCAAGTTCATATGCTTTCCTTCTTATATATATATATATATATAGACACACACATACACACACACACACACACATACACACACACACACACACACACACACACACACACACACACACACACATATATATATATATATTTTTTTTTTTTTCTGGCTTTATGAGCCCTGCCTACACAGATGTGAATCCAACAATTGGGCAGCAAGTATACAAAGGCATAAGGACACAGCTATCATGCTCTGAGAACCCAGGTAGACAGAGGGCACCAATTTTTGCTAAGTCAGGCATCCTTGTTGACACAGCTTGACTGTCATTGTAAGAACATATCAGAATATCGAAACTTACTGTGACAGTCAAGAAGTTATTTGTCTCCTTGGGAGATCAATCACAACTTGTTTTTCTGACCTTTTAAGTAATTCTAAGGTATAGATAACTATGGATGAATGCTATCTGGTAAGGTAGTCTGAATTGTTTTCCTAAATGAGAAAGGAGAATCCCTGGAAGAAGAAGCAATCATAAAATTTATATATTAAGATGATAGTATGAATTAAAATTTTATGTTTTCAAGCATTCTTCCTCAATTTGAAGTGGTTCTCAAATTCTTGTCATGCATGACCCCTTTGGCAAACTCTCTCTCCAAAAAATATTTACACTACAATTCATAGCAGTAGCAAAATTACAATCCTGAAGTAGCAACAATAATAATTTTATGGTTAATTTTTTGGGGGTCACCACAATGTGAGGACCTGTGCTAAAGGGTTGCTGCATTGGGAAGGCTGAGAACCACGTCTCTATCCTTGCTTAGATATGAGCCACGGTTCTTCTGTGTGCTGGCATCATCGTGACAGGAGAGCCCTGAAGTTCGGTCGCATTCATTGGGTGCCTTTGGGCTTCCATATGGCTCCTCTCCCTTTGCTTGGTGTGTAGTTTTCCATTTCCCAAAATTTACTGACGCCTCCTGTGTGCAGAAGTCTCCAGCATCTAATATGAAGTTCTGAAACTGTTTTTGTGTGCATTTTTTCATCTTCTTGATTTCCTATAACTTGGTTCAGTTCTCCATTAACATGCCTTTGAGGAATTTTGCCTTTGCTATTTTGTTTTTATTGGAGCCCAGGGACATGCAATCACTGTCAGTAAATTATAGGAAGATCTTATGGAGCACGCTTCTGTGGATAAGTAAAGGAATCAAGGACATCTCACACAGCAATACTTCTTGGCTTTTTCCTGCTTACAGCATTTGATCCTGCGCCCTCTTCCTCCACTCTACTTCTCAGGTCACTGTCCTACTAATAGAAGAGTTCATGCCTTTGAGTAGTAGCTCCTAACAAGCAAAGGTCAGAACAACACTTTCAATTGGAAAGCATGTCTTTGTGTAGCAAGCAGCATATTTTATGAAGATAGTATGTATACCCAATAATTTATTTTTAGTTTTAGGGTGATTGTGGTGCAATTATGTTACAGTCTAGAGGGCATTAACTGCCAGCCAAGAATGTGAAAGCATTTGGGGATTGGCTTGAGGATTGGGCTACTGCTCAGTGAAATGATCTAGCGGTGACTAGTGTGAAATATGAACTGCTAGAGGCACTATCAAAGAAGGCTGAACCTTAAGGAGGGAGCACCTGTCTCAAGGGAACAGAGGGATCCAGCAGGAAGGATGCCCACTTACAGGATGAGGAGAGTCACCGAAGGGGATGAGAAGAAACCATAGAAGGAGGACACTCACCTTAAAGGATGAGAGCCAGAGGGAGTACACTCATTTAAAAGGATAACTGGGAACCATGAGGGCAGACATTGACCTGAGAGGCTGATAGAGAGAGCTACCAGAAAGGACAGTCACTAAAGAGAATGAGAGAGAGCCACCAGGGAGGACACTCACCTAAGAGGACAAGAAGCCACCAGAAAAGACACTTAAAGCAAAGATAGGGAGATATTGTGAAATGTGCTCATGGGAATCAGAGGTAACCAGGCTAGGGTCACTCAAATTAAAGAGATGAGGAAGAGGCTGTGCTAAAGCTGAAGAACAAGGTGTGTGTGTGTGTGTGTGTGTGTGTGTGTGTGTGTGTGTGTGTGTGTGTGTGTGTGTGAGAGAGAGAGAGAGAGAGAGAGAGAGAGAGAGAGAGAGAGAGAGAGAGAGAATTTGGATCTACACATGTCTCCCAAAGCTGATGTTAAAGGCTTAGTCTCTAGTTTGTGACTGTATTAATCAGGGTTCTCTAGAGTCACAGAACTTATGGGTAGTCTCTATATAGTAAGGGAATTTGTTGATGACTTATAGTCTGTAGTCCAACTCCCCAACAATAGGCAGCAGCAGCAGCTGTGAATGGATGTCCAAGGATCTAGCAGTTGCTCAGTCCCACAAGGCAAGCAGGCGAAGAGCGAATCTTCCTTCTTCCAGTGTCCTTATGTAGGTCTCCAGCAAAAGGTGTGACCCAGATTAAAGGTGTGTGCCACCACACCTGGATCTGGGACTTGCTTTGTCCCAGATGACCTTAAACTGAGAAACCTCCTTGCCTTAGTCTCCTGGGATTAATAGACACTATGCCTCAAGATCTCCATGCCAAGATCCAGGTCAGAAACTTGTATCTCCTAGCCTCAAGATCAGGATCACAGGTGAGCCTTCCAATTCTGGATTGTAGTTCATTCCAGGTATAGTCAAGTTGACAACCAGGAATAGCCACTACAATTCATCTCTTGTCAACTTGACACAAATAATATCTCATGTCCACATGAAACAATAACAAGGTCATGAATATGCCAAACATGATATAACTATTCCATGTACAATCACAAATGCATTTGTAAATTTACAATGTGGCAATGTCCCTTGGGAACTTTCTTCTAGTATCTCAACTTAATACCAATTGACGTTAAAGAAATCGGAAGAAAGACAAACGTGTTCTTAACAAAATAAAACAGAAGCATTCATATTACTTTATAACCCTCGTTTCTGCAACTGGTTACATGGTCTTAGTTGGTATTTATAACTACCTTCCGCTACTACCCATTCTGTATTTCCTCCACCCTCTGCAAGCACCTCAGTAGGTCTTGGCTCTTTTCTTGGAGGAGTGACCCATACCTTCATTCCTAATGAGTCTGTGTCCTTTGTCATCCTGCTTGAATTAGGCTGTTGTAGTTTCCCATTGACTTTAATCACAGGACATGCTAGTACTAAGAGATGCCCTAAGGAATCTCCTGCATTCCAGACATAATCCTTCTTACCTCCATTGTGGAGAGGCAAACCAATTTCCCCATGGTAATCTGGATCTATGACCCTTCCTAACATGGTTATTCCTTTCTTAGCCTGTTGGTTTAAGGGCATTAGAAGCCCAAAATAACCAGGGGGAAGTCTGACCTCAATGAAATGTTTGTTGTGGCTCCTGGAAGGAGCACTCCCCCCTCTGAAACCAAAACTTCTAGGCAAATAGAACCTAGAGTTGTGGGGACAGGAAGCAAAAATTTTCCTAAAAGGTCATTAGAAGTAATAGGGAGTGGAACTATTCCCTCCTCCACACCTTGATTTTTGGACCCATGGATCCTGGCTATGGGAGAAACTATACCATATGTTGGACACTGATACAAAGCATATATTGCCTCCTGAAGAACTCTGCCCCAGCCCTCTATGCTGCTGCCACCTAATTGGTGCTGTAACTGTGTCTTCAAAAGGCCATTTCACCTTTCTATCAGACCAGCTACTTCAGGATGATGGATAACATGGTAAGACCAGTGAATTCCATAATCATGGGCCTACTGTCACACTTCTCTGGCTGTGAAATAAGTTCTTTGGTCAGAGCAATGTTGTGTGGAATACCATGATGATGGATAAGGCATTCTGTGAGTCCACGGATAGTGGTTTTGGCAGAAGCATTACGTGCAGGAAAGGCAAATCCAAAACCAGAAAAAGTATCACTCCATTAAGAACAAAACATTGTCCTTTTCACAGAGGAAGTGGTTCAATGTAGTCAACCTGCCACCAGGTTGCTGGCTGATCACCTCGAGGAATAGTGCTATATCTGGGGCTCAGTGTTAGTCTCTGCTGTTGGCAGATCTGGCATTCAGCAGCAGCTGTAGCCAGGTCAGCCTTGGTGAGTAGAAGTCCATGTTGTTGAGTCCAAAGCATAACTTTCATCTTAGCCACCATGGCCACTTTGTTCATGTGCCCATTAAGCAATGACAGGGATGGCTAAAGAAAGAGACTGTCCACAGAATGGGTCATCTTATTCTCGACTCAGCTGAAGTCACCTTTTGATGAGCATTTACATGGGACACAAATATCTTCACATCCTTTGCCCATTTGGAGAGATCTATCTACATACTTCTTCCCCAGATGTCTTTCTCACCAATTTTCCAATAGTGATCTTTCCAAGTCCCTGACCATCCAGCCAATCCATTGGCTATAGCCGATGAGTCAATGAACAGTTGTACATCTGGCCATTTCTTCTTCCAAACAAACTGTGATACCATGTGTACTGCCTGAAGTTCTGCCCGCTGTGAAGATTTTCCTTCACCTGTACCTTTCAAGGTTGTCTCGGAAAGGGGTTGTAATGCTGCAGCTGTCCACTTCTGGGGGGTGCCTGTATTACATGCAGAGCCATCAGTAAACCAGATCCTAGTCTTCTCTTCTTCAGTCAGCCGATCATAGGGAACACCCCATGAGGCTATAGTTGCATGCTTGGTGGCAGATGACATTGTAACAGAAGTAGAAACCATAGGCATTTGAGCAATTTCTTCATATAACTTGCTTGTACCTTCAGGACCTGCTCGGGCCTGATCACGTATATACACCTACCATTTGATAATAGACTGCTGCTGTGCACATCCTACTTTATGACTTAGAGGGTCTGATAATACCCAACTCATGATGGGCAGTTCAGGTCGCATGGTAACTTGATGTCCTATTGTCAAATGTTCAATTTCCACTAAGGTCTAATAGCAAGCCAAAAGCTATTTTTCAAAAGGAGAATAGTTGTCTACAGATGATGGTATAGATTTGCTTCAAAATACCAAAGGTCTCTTCTGTGATTCACCTACGGGAGCCTGCCAGAGGCTCCAAACAGCATCTCTATCTGCCACTGACACCTCAAGTACCATCCTGTCTGCTGGATCACATGGTCCAAGTGATAGAGCAGCCTGCACAGCAGGCTGGACATGTTGAAGAGCCTTCTCCTGTTCCAGGCCCCACACAAAGCTGGCAGCTTTCCGAGTCACTTGGTAAATGGGGCTGAGTAACACATCAAGTGAGGAATATGCTGTCTCCAGAATCCAAATAGACTCACTAAACATTGTGCTTCTTTCATGGTGGTGGGAGGGGCCAAGAGCTGTTTTGTTAGAAGGTGACATCCTTTAAGTGATGGGACCTCAAGGCATTGGGTTAGGCAGTTAGGAAGCACATTCTTGAAGGGACTTGGGGGACTCCAAACCTTTCTGCTGCTTCTTTTCTATCTTTGTTGTAAGGCAGTCGGCATTTCTTTAACCACTTTCTATCCCATGAGCAGCTTCCTTACCCTGGGACCCACAAGTTATGGGAATTATGAAACCACAAGGGTCTTATTACTCTAAAATGGATAATGTAGGCCTTTTTTTTGAAACTCGTTTTCTCAGTTTTTTAAAATGAAAAACTGACTAATGAGGATACTCATGAACCATCAAGTTAAAGGAGGTAGTGAGGTACAGAGGTGGGCAATGAATGGCTGTTCGGGGGCTGAAGATGGCCTATGATACCCCTGCTCTGGATTTGCAACACTGCGATCATCTTCAGCCCCACTGAGGTTCTATTCAGTTCACTGGCTTCATAAAAGACTCAAAGTGAAATCCTTGTGTTTCTGACTCTTATACTTGGAAAAGCCTACTATGTGCAAAACTACTCAAATCAAATAGTAGTGTTATAACTGGCAGGAAAAGTCAAAGTTAATAGTTTCTTTATATTGCACAATTTCGCCTCCATTTTTAATTTTTAAATTTCTTTATTTTTCCCAAGTATCCACAGATAACACAAGTAAAATACATAGTATTCATTTGATAAAAATAGATAACGCTATTCAATGAAAAGAACATTGATGCTTATTTTATAACTTTAGATTTTTTTTTCCAGTATACTGTCTGTGGTTTTGTTTTATATTTTATGGTTTAAATTTTATATCCATAGCTATAAAACTTTTACCATTTAATATGCTGAAGTAAATCTTTAAATATCTCATTAGGACAGTTGGATTCCTTCTGTGGCTTGTCTCATTTCTCCCAGTTTCACTTGGGATTCTGGCTATGGTTGGAGCAGGCCATTCCATAAGTGATTCAGGACACATTCTGCTAAGTGTCTCAATGTCTCATCTCAGGGATGCTCCCCAACTCCCTGCCTCTGTATCACACAAGTCTTTTGCTTCTAATAACATGTCAGAGCAGACATCCCAGGGGACATTCCTAGGAAAAGGAGCCCATGCCTGCAGTGGATCCCAAAGGTTCATTCTGAGGTCATTGTGAGGGCTTTGCTACAGTTGGGCTCCAGGTCCTATACCAGCAGTAGTCTTTATAATACAGTCTTAACAGGGCCTTTCCAGTTTCTCTCCTGCCCACAGGAATTCCTCCTGAATAAACTACTTGGCCACCAATCTGTCTCTTAAACTTGACTTTTGAGAGCATACTTTTCTCCTCTAGTGATAAATTCTTCCTTTGGCTGAGTTTGTGGACCAACTTGGGGAACTAAAATAATCCTCGAGGGGGGAATGGCCCTTTAGAAGCTAGTGTAGATAAGGCATATGAGTCTTCTTCAGCACCCTAGCTGGGATGTGGCCAATGTGGTAGTTATGACATGTCACTTTCCAGTTCTTTGCCGTATACACATTGTTTATTAATACCATTTGAAAGCAAATCTCTGTACCTCCCCCTATGATTTCATTTCCATAAAGTTCCAAACTAGCCCAAATCATGTTCTGGCATTGGTGAATGGGTCAGTAATGACTCTTGGTGAACAAAAGGTAGAACAGTGGTTGAAGGCAGGTACAAACCACATCTCAGTGTATGTCCACTATATGAACAGTGTGCTAGGCAAGTGCTCCACTACTGAGCTGCACTCTTAGCCTTAACAAAGTACACCTTATTTTCAAGATCTCATACTAAGTTATGAACTGGATCCTTCCCAATCCTATTATGGAAGCAAATGCCTCTGTAGGAACCTACCGGAACTAAGCTGCTTTCTGCTCTGCAGAATTATAGGGGTAACTGGTTTTAGAAAAGGACAATAAATACTAACAACTTTTCCATAGAGGTTCTCATCCAAGTGAGAAGCAGGACATGGGGTGGGTAAATGGAGACTGAGATATTTCATTTGTGTCTGATAAAACTGAAATTCATGAGTGAGCATATTTATTTATCTTCACAAGGTCATACTCTAAATATATGAGGCTGCAGCTGAGCTCCATAGTGAAATGAGGAATGGACATGCATCCCTTGCCTAGGTTATTTTTTAAAACCCAACATAAGTCAATCAGTTTGTCTCTGGAGAGGATATGAAAAGGCAATAAAGGCTTAGTAGGAGTTGTGCACTGGAAGCAGGGAACAAGTTATCCTTAAACAATGTCATTAATCACTAGTCATTTATCAGTGGCAGCTGTGGAGTGACCACGGGCTTTCTGGTACATAGCAGCTAGTTAGTGGTCAGCAAGCTGGGATGCTTCCTGCCTCTCCCTGCTGTCTGGAATCTGAACCACTAAATCATTTCCTCTACAAAATCACGTATTTTCTAATCTTCGGCATAGTAGCAGAAGATGAATCATCTAAAATGAATGAATTCCAAACTCCAGGCTATGTCCTCCATGAAGACACACAGGTACAGCTTTTTGGCTGCATCACGCTGTTAGAAGAGATAATCTAGTGTCTGACTCTGAGTGACTCTTCTGCCTGCAGAAAAGCATTTACCATCTGCTTCACATCTCTGCTCTTACTCCACAGCAGAACAGATGTCTTACTTATGAAACCCGAATCCCATTCTCTCAGTCACAGCATTATTTCTCTCCCTTCCTCCCAAACATACATAACATACATAATTAAATTGCTCCTCCCTCTCTTCTATCTTTCTGTCCTATCTATCTATCTATCTATCTATCTATCTATCTATCTGTCTGTCTGTCTGTCTGTCTGTCTGTCTGTCTGTCTGTCTGTCTATCTATCTAAATATCACCTATCACCTACCTTCTTCATCATTTATCTATAGATCATCTATCACTTATCTTCTCCATCATCTATCTTTTATCAGCCTATCTTTTACATAACCTTTTTCTCATTATTTCTACAGAAGCGTCTTTAATGTCAGCATAAGAGCCTATATTCCTATTTCATTACCCATTGGCTTCTGCCATATTATTATTTTCTTTAGTGTGTTTCCTCAGTCTCACAGTCACCAGAAATATGATCTAGCTTCCCAAGGGTTCTACACAATGTGGCCAAGTCTTGGCACTTGAAGGTCTGATTTCCCAAAATACATTTGTCTTTCTTTCTTTAGGAAACCCTTAACTTCCTTACTTTTTAAAGAAGACGTGGTATAATCTTCACTTACGGGTGCCTCGGGATTTGATCAAGTTGTTAAGGGCACTTGTTCTTCCAGAGAAATGGGCTTTGGTTTTTTTTTAAAAGTGACTCACAAACACTTATAAACACAGTTCCTGAGGATCTGATGTCCTCTTCTGACCTTTACAAACCTCATGTACACATATGGTGCACATACATTGATGCCAGCAAAACAGGCAAACACATAAGAGACAAATAATAATAATAATTTAAAAATTAAAAAATTCACTTACAGGTTTGCTATTTCTTATTATCTAGAAAACCAACTCCTCCAGGTGTTCCTATAGAACTCTCTGGATTTCTTGGTGTGATGGACCTCACTACAGGGATAGGACTTTTCCCCCCTCCTTAAATCCTCATGATATGCAGTCTTCAACTGCATGGATGAGTGTCATCTGTGAAGAACCCAAAGTCCTACTCAGAGCCTTCTCATCAGAGGCTAAATAAATACTGATGACTGAGGAAGATAGCCAGAGTCTATTCTAAAACTATTTCGTATGATTTTCAATCACATATCATATACAGAAGAGGTTTGTGTAGGAAAAATACATCATTTAAAAATTGTATCTGTTTACACATGATGGCAAGCGCACCTTTGCAATGAGGTGAAGAGGGGAAGAGAAAGGATTTTTCGTTGGTGTTGTTCTTGTTTTTTAATTAAGAGGCAGGGACTCTATGACTAATACATGGTGCATTTTGTGTGTTTCCACTGCTAACAATTGAAAGGAGAAGAAAGAAAAAGAGGAAGCCAAAGAATAGAGAAGAAAAGTAAAAAGACAGAAGGTTAACTTACAAAGAAAGTGGAGAAACAAAGATGGGGACAAAGTGAGTGAACTGGGGATGGTGTAGAGATTGGAGAAGCCTGAGAAGCATAAGAATACAATTTAGGACATAAAGATGGCTGTGCATCACAGAAGCATAATTCCTCAGATCCACCAAATAATGAAGCTTCTGTTTAATACTGTGATTGTCCTCAGGCAACTCAGAAAAAATTAGTGCAGAATTATTAAAACAACCAAGTGTATTAGGTAAATTGTTCTTTTCATAACAGAACAATTTTCTTTCTAAAACACCTTAAACATCTTAGGAGGTGTCTTGCTCTCGGGAGCTGAACAGGGTGCTTTTGGTGAGACCTGCGCTCACATCTCAGCTCTCTCACTTACGATTCTGCATATCACTCTCATTAGTCTGGTAGGTTTTTTCTCTTCCAGATATTTGCCACTAGAATAGTCTTACCTTTGAAACTGATTTCTATTTGGACAAATATATAATACATACCATATAAAATATAATAAATGGTCAGTGTCAATCATGACTGGCATAATATTGCTTCCTACCTGAGGTCTAGTTCCATATTCTTAACCCCCTAATAATTATACAATCTTTTTTATTTAAAAGCAAAGCATGCTTTGCAGGAAACTTTCAGCTCCTTTTTGAATAAGAAATAATAGTTAATCTAGACATATTTCATCAGTGAACTGGGAATTTATGTGAATGTAAACCTAAAGTCCTCAGGAAAGTTAGAGGATAATAGTTTTATGAACAGTTACTAATGAAGGCGCAAGCTGGGTTTGGAAGGAGGCTGCAGAAGTTTGTCCTTGCAGAAGGCAGGAGAGGCAGAACCTATTGTGACATCTGTGTTGGCAAGGTACCCAGGAACTGGCCTGGGAAAAGCACTAGCTAACAGAGTAACTCACACTGCTACTTAAGCAAATTACTATTTGCAGTGTTCTTTATTTAAGAATGTCTTAATATCAACTATTAAGTGTTTTGAACATTAATAGGGAAGGGACAATTGCTAGCCTTCTGCTAAACACTCTTGTTTGCCCCAGTTCACTGTTCAGGGTCCTCAGGGAAACACCAATAGCATGGTGTTGATAGCTTTCTCCCCTGCTTCTAATTTAAAAGGGAATTTTTATATCACATTTAGAAGATATTTACTGCCCTTATTTTTACCCTGGCATGCTTTATCAGACCAATCCCTATCCTTTTGGAAACTTCTTATTAAAAATTTACCTGTGTAGATATGGAACCAAAGTAAAAGGAAAGAAGCTTTTCCTCAACAACACAAGCTTTTTAATAACAGAGTGGAATGAACGTTTTGTGATATTGAGACACTTACATAATTTTTGCCCACGAGACTGGACGGAGATGAGCTCATGATTCATGTGCAGCATATAACCGAGTAGGAGGCGTGGCTTCAGCTGGGGAGGCTGAAGACTTCTGAGGAGAAAAGCCTCCAGACCCTGAAATGAAATATTTTGCAATTCTAATTACAGTCAAATCACTGCAGTTCTGCTAGTTGCAATTTTTATATTTGCATTTTTATCTTAGATATCTATTCAGAATAAATCCTCAGGAATTTCACCATTTTCAGATAAGGCTTTCAAATCTGCAGAAATGACCCTAAGCTTTTAAACTGTTAACGAATTGTAGGAGTTGGTACACTATCATGATAAGGTCATTATTGAAAAAAGACATTATATTTTCGTTTGGTTAAGTTCAATTCAAGTTTATATTGTCAGTTACTGCCTAAAACGTATACTGCTCTTTGGAAATACTTTTATTCAGTTTAATTTTGTATTTTAAGTTATGTTTGAAATTTAGTATTAATATAAGCAAATGAAAAGTCTTCTATAATATGATTTGTGCATAAGAAAGCAGTCAAGAGTTCTTCCTTGGTAGATCACTTGATTGAGATTTTTGGGTAAATTATCACTTCTTGCTTGGGGCTTCTTTTCTGTTGAATGGCAACACCAATGTTCCTTCATTAAAATAAATATTATGAGAATTTGATGTGTGTATGCAATAAAAATGTTTTTGCAACTTTTGTATCTAATGCTAAGGGAAAATCTTGGGAGAGGGATGGAAAGATTGTTAAGAGCCAGAATATCAGAATATATGCTGTAAGATTATGTCTTCTATATAGGACACAGAAGCTGTGTTCATGAACACTTAACAATATGGCTGCCTGAACAGGACCAAGGAGAAGGGAAATTCAGCATCTCCCTGCCCATAGATGAAGAACTACAGTTGGTCAATGCCTGCTGTGGGAAAGACTCAGTCTCCTTTAAGGGAAGAGCTACCACTTAGATTGTCCAATCTCAAGTGGTCAGCTCTGGGTACATGTATGTATAAATGACCTAGATTGATTCAGTAGGGGAGATATATATATATATATTTTAATGTGTGTGTGCAAATATATATGCACATATATACACATGTATAAATAATAATAATCAAAGAAGATCATAAATTTGGGAGAGGTGACATAGGAAGAACTCGAGCTTGAGAGGGAGGGAGAGAGAGGATGGTGTGGAACCAATGCTCATATAAAATTTTAAAGAAAAATAAAATTGTTAAAGAAGTAAACAAAAATACTCCAAATTTTAAAATGGCATCTAATATATAGCAAGCATTCTATAAAATTTGACTCTCATCATCAACACCATCTCATGCATTAAGTAAAATTGATAACTCCTCTAGGGTTTCAAAGATATTTTATATTGCAATCTTAAGCAAATATTACACATGGTTGCTATAGAAATGACAATTTGAATTCCTTGCCTTCGGTGAATAGAATTTGAAACACAATCCCTAACTATTATTATTCATTGTGCAGTAGTTAAAAATAAATCAGGGAAGGAACAGAGGGCATGAGCTCTTCCCAGGGCTTCTAAATTGGTACCTATTGTCTCTAGCAGCTGCGGTTTCTGTAAGCTCCCAGGAAAAAGCACTGGCAATCATGTATTTCATGTAGCTGACAACCTTTCCATCTCTCCAGTGTTGGTCTTCTTTGGGGGGCAATTGCTCAAGTTCCCATTGCCATAACAACAGGCTGCTCTCCTTAAAACAAGATATGCTCCGAGTCAAAGTAGAATTGTTTCCATGGTAACTGCTACATATTTAAGTGCAAGAGCCTGCTTTTTAATCACTCAAATTGTTCTTTGTCAAGAAATAACCACATAGTGTTCTTAATACATACATACGTATACATATATATGTATATATATGTATATATATTATGGCAAATGGATAAAATAGGATGAATTTTATAAAAATGCAAACAAAATAGACTAATTCTTCTTCGTAGCTATAATGTCTTGTTCATAAAATGAAAACCTCCATAATACACATATGGGTGGCTCACAATACATCTCTAAAGTAGACAAAATTTGATACATA
The DNA here is from genome assembly GCA_028551405.1 of Uromys caudimaculatus. Lineage (NCBI taxonomy): Eukaryota > Metazoa > Chordata > Mammalia > Rodentia > Muridae > Uromys > Uromys caudimaculatus. The sequence continues at coordinate 58,247,524 of CM052704.1, forward strand.
TTTGACCACATGTAAACAAAGTACCATCATTAAAAATAAAAATGTCTGTGGCCCAAGTCTTTTTAATACTTGCATTTTTATAAAAAGTAATATAGCATACTGTTAAATGTGATTTCATTTTCACATTACCTTCTCATGTTTGTTTTTAATGATCTCACAATAAAATAAAATGAAGACACTCACTTTCTTCTGAAAATGAATGCACATCTTGAGCTGAGCTGATTGCTCCCTGCTACCCGATCCACTTCTTCCAGCTGCTTCTGTGGGGAGAGAAAGAAGAGACTGATGTTCTGGGACTTGAATTTGAGGGTGGATCTCATTTCTGTTGTCAGTCTAGGAAGAGTGTTGAGATCTGGTTTCAAGGCTGTCACAGTGAGCAGACTTGTGACTTAGCATTGTGGATAATGGCACTTCTCTGTGTTTACACACAACTGGATTAAATTACTGCTTTGTGATTTTTCTAGCTACATGACTTTGGGCTTAAATTTATATATGCAAAGTAGATTTAAATTTGCATACATCACTGATTATTGAGAGATTAGATGGTACAACATATGTGAAGCCACAATGCAAGCATTATCTCAGTACAGTACAGTACAGTACAGAGTGCACACATTGCTAACACTCATTATTATTATTTCTGTTGTCATGATCAGAAATCTGAATTGAATAACAGTAGCACCAGGTAACTGGTACCGGAACACAGATAACTCTGCAACATTTGTCATTTGAAAATATTAATCTAAAATATAAATAAAAATGATATTGACTGTATGAAATCTACTAACATTAATAAAAAAGCTTGCCAGTACTGTGAGACAGGAGTTAATTTAAATACTTGATGCAATTTAAAGTTGTGTTTATCACTCAAGTTTTTGAAAATATGAGAAAAGTATACTTGGGTTTTTGCCTTTCTCTCTTAGTTTCCATGGCACCCAGCAATTCACAGAGCTTTCTATGTCGTATTTTCTAGGACAATCTTAAATTCAAATGCTATTTTATTGTTCCCACATATGAACTTTAGTTGTTAGGTACTGCATCCTGGTTTTTGTGTAAAAATTATTGTTATTATAAATGAGTGAGTGACTTGCATTGTCCCCAACTGTGGAATACCCTGGCTCCTCTAGTTAAGGTTTCAGGCCCTGTGGTGCTGATGGCATCTAATCTGTACCCCTGTGCTACCCCAAAACACACTGACAAAGCCTCACATTGCCCATCTACCTGACAGGATCCTTCGGCAAACAGCAGATAATTCTGGCTTATTTTAAAATATGTCTTCATGAAAAGCCCAAACAATCAGTTTGTCTACAACTCTGATAATCAGTTGTCCACTCTTTCCAGTATTTAATCTGGCATTGACAATCACTTCAGTGGTTGTGCTATAAAACAGCAGGAAGGAGGGCCATTGGTCTAGATGCTGAACATCCTAAGAAAACTCAGAGCTGCCAGTCCTCTGGTTTAAGACCTTCCTTTCTCAGTGTTGAAAAGAGACATTCTAGAGCTGGCTGAATCCTTATCATCATTCTGCTGACCCGAGCTTTCAGTTCAGAAGAAGTTTCAGCTTTATACCCTCTCCTAGCTCTTTTGATTATGAAAAATTATTTGAGAATTTGCAGAAATAAATCTAGAGGTCAAATATCTTTAAGAGGTTTGTAAGGAGATAAGACCAAAATCAGAGAAGACAAGGGCTCTTGAAATTCAAGTGCAGAGAAAGATTTGGACAGGGAGTCAAACAGAAGGACCTAGCCTAGTCTACATTTGCTACTGAAATGGAAACCACCATGTACACGATTTATGCACAACAGGCTTATTGCTCGCAATTATAGAAACTGTGAGCTCGAAAAATGTGAAACTAGCAGTCTTGGGGTCCAGTGTGGACCCATTTCCCATAGATCATATTATATACAATACTGAATAGCTGCAATGAAGTGATCAAACCTAGCTCCCTCCAGCCTCTTCCTAAAGCATAGCCTCTAAGTGCTTCTCCAGAGGACTCACAAATTAGTTCAATGGGGCTTACCTTTCACCATGATATTTGGAGGGCACACATGCGAAATGTTTTGAATACTTTGACATGGCAGGAAAGTTATGGTCCTTGGCTAACTATGAGAGAGAATAGGCTGGACTTAGAGAATATCTAGCATGAGCAGAAAATATAGTCAGTCCTGTTCTATGAGCTTCCTAGGAATGCCAGAACAAATTGCCAAACCACAAAAGCTTAAAACAATGGAAACTTATCACTTCATGATTCAGGAAGTTGAAAGTAAGAGTGTGGGCAGGGTAATCTCTTTTTAAATGTTTTGTGGGTGGACCCCCTACCTGCCTCTTCAGAGCTTCTGGGCTGAAGCAGGCCTTGGTCTTTCTAAGCTTAGAGGAAGCTGTGCTCTGGTTTCTATCTCTGTCTTAAGGGTTCACCCTGTGCCTTAGTCTCCGTGCCTCATCTCCCAGTGTTTAGAACAATAGCTTTGCTGGATGAGGGCTTCAGAAATCTTGCATAACATAATTCTTAACTCCCTACCATTTGTGGAAATGATATTTCCAAATAAAGCCACATCTGAAGCATTCAGAAACTATGAATTCCAGGAAGTAGGAGAGAAGATATTTAAGGTATTTAATTTCCCTTATCTGTCTACCTTATCCTTAATTCGGTGAAACATTCAGAAGTCTTGGACACATGCACACACAACAAATGAAGGTCAAGGATAATATCAGAGCTGAGAGTGGTGGCATACACCTATAATCTCACCACCAAGAAGGCTGAGACAAAAGGATTGTGAGTTCTAGGGTAAACTCTATAATACAGTGAGACTTTGTCTCAAACAAACAAACAAAACCCAAACAAAACAGGAAACAAAACACAGTGGTATCGTAGAACGACTTGGAGGTTCACTTTTAATCCTATATATGAAAATCTAAAATAATGATTTAACATGGCTGATAGACTAAAGAGATGAGCAATAATAAAATGATGGTTACTGTCACAGGCTTGACTACATTCCATGAGACATGTCACAATGAAAGGTACTTAGGCTCGGATGGAGTAGAGTGAAACTTGATTTAGAACCCAGTTTGGCAATTTTCCCTATCAGAGTTTTACATAGGTAAATAGGTGCTAACTTTGACTCACTTAATTATCGTGTGTGTCAAGTGGAGTTGCATTTGCAAAAGGCACCTAGCCCAGCAAACCCGTCATAGTCTGTCTCCTTCCTTCCTAGAGTCCGTGTGCTTACTGAAGAATCCATGTGCTCCAGAGTAATTTCTTCCTCTAGAAAACACAGGTTCACATCCATTCAGCCCAAGCCAGTCATCAACAGACTTGCTTTTTCCATGAGTGTAGTAAGGCCAAGGTGGAGGACATCTGGCTTCTCTCTCTCTCTCTCTCCCTCTCTCTCTCTCTTTCTCTCTCTCTCTCTCTCTCTGTCTCTGCCTCGGTCTGTCTCTCTCTTTTTTCTCTCTCTCATACACACTCATTAGAGTAGAAAAAAACAAATCAGAAAGCCTAGCATTAACATGGCTTTGACTAAAATCTTCTATGACAGCCAACATCTACCATATTATATTAACCAATGGAAGGCTTCTGCCTTCCATTAATATAGACACCAATGGCCAGTTTAAGCAGGTAGTCTCCTTTATAGCTGCTTAGATGAGTAGGTGTTTAGAATAGATCATATGCTCTGAGCCTGAACATTTAGCTGCTTTAAGCTCCAGCTTCTTCCCATCTCTCTTGTGTCCTGTTCTTCAGCGTGTTCTAGAAGCCCCGGATCTGTTTTGCACAGAACTTCTCTGCCACTGACAAGCTAGGGAGTGGGAGGCTGAAGCAGGCCATGTAAATAAATCTGGTAAGCAGTGCTTAAAATTAGAGAGTGGCAACTGTGACTTTTTCTTTTTTATGGCTTCCCCTGGGCATTAATTAAACGCAGCATTTTCTAACATTTTTCTCTTGCAGAGTTATTTCCTCCTATGTATTAAAATATTCAGGCTATGAATGCAATAGCCAGGAATATTAAATTCTAATGACTGTTTCTGAAATAGCAGGGATTTGCTCCTATCTAGTCTGTAATAGACACTGATAAAATTAAAATATTTTCCCATTAACATGCAGATGAGTCAAGTCTGAGATTGCTTTGTTTGTGGGAAAGGCTCCTTTTCCCTAATGGAGAGTTAGAATTAGGGCAGGCTCCTAATACCTGTGGAAGGTCTTTTTCTCTTCCTGTCTACTACCTGCCTGTCTATCATCTCTCTGTGACTCTGTGGCTTGTCATCTCTCACTTCCCTCTCCTTTCCCCTCCCATGTCGGCCTCCTCCTTCCTTTTTTCTCTCCTTCCTCCCCTCATTCCTCCCGACTTCCCTCTTCTCTGTTCATCTTGCATGTAAACATTATTTTATGATTTTGTACTTTATCTTTCTAGTATGTATGAAAGTAGTAGCAACATCTAAAAATAATCCAAGTTAAATTCATATCAAACACAAAAATCCCTTCATTTGTTACTCTAATATTTTCTTCATAAAAGACATTGTTATAGGTAATGTCATTCAGTTATCTCTGTGTATTGAAAGTAAAGCCAGTTTTAAGCATGTTGTTTAATATTTATCCTGCAAATATGTGTTATGAGAACAAATTTTATGTTTTAAAGCTAACATCTTCATAAATATTATTTTGAAGTTTTTATTTATTCTTTAAAGCACAGAGAGGCAAACAACAAGAGCAGCAGCAGCAGCAACAACAGCAACCACAACAGCCACAAGAACAACAACAGCAACAACAGCAATAAGAACAACAGCAACAAGAACAACAACAGCAACAAGAACAACAACAGCAACCACAACAGCTACAAGAACAACAACAGCAACAACAGCAACAAGAAGAACAACAGCAACAAGAACAACAGCAACAAGAACAACAGCAACAACAGAAACAGCAACAGCAGCAGCAACAACAGCAACCACAACAAGAGACCCTGTATTTATATGCAAATATATGATAGTTAAAAATCCTTTTAAAAACAGCTTACATAATATAGGAATAATTTCTTTGGTTTTAGCTATTTACCTAGTCATTTGTTGTATTACAAACAAACAAACATCAACAAATCGACTTGTTGACTATCTATCTTCCATGGGCAGAATCTCTAGCTTGCTGAGGAGTGTTTGCACAAGCTACCAAAGTATCATTTTCTCTTCTCATGAATTTCATGCCTGAAATATGTGTCCATGATCAGAACATGTGAATACTTGAGAAGCTTTAAAAAGGCCAGAGAAGGTCTAGCACATAGGTATTTGGCACAAATAATAGTAGACAATTTTCAGTAATAAGACCGACAAGGTGCATTTTGGGTTTGGATCATTGACTTTGAGCTGTGAATATGGATCACCGAAGCACACAGAAGGATTTGAGAGACTTCATGTCTATATTGCTGAATGAACTAAGTTTTGGTCAGTGCTGACTATGCTTTTTATATTGTACTGGGACAAATAGCCCTGTAAGCCCTCTGTGATAGAGTAAAATAACACTGTCATTATGGAAAAACCAATGAAGCTACCTTAGATAATCAAAACTAGATTTCAGCAATCTTACTGCTGGAGATTTATTTAAATTAAATGAAATCAGGAAGTCAAAGAGTTGTCTACATTTCAATGTTCTCTGCAATGTTGTTTACAATAGTCATGAGATCAACTAATGAAAAGATTAGTGAAGTGTGCTTTATATGTAGAATGGAATTTTACTGAGCTATTAAAAAAATGAATGCTTTTATGTGCACTTATGCAGATGAAACTGGAACCTAATTATGTTGTGTGAACTAATACAGACACAGAAATACAAGTGTCACATGATTTTACTCATATGCAGGATCTAAAATTGTTGGTCTCATAGAAGAAAAGGCTGGTGGCTTTCACTGGCGGGGGGGGATCAGGATAGAGAAAAGTGATCAATATGTTTTAGCAATTAGATAGAATTAAGTTCTGATGTGCTATTCTGTAACAGTGTAAGTGTTAACAGCTGTGTTTTTAAATGAAAGGTCAGGATATGTTGTGACTTTAATAATTTATAATCAATATATCTACCATTTTGACTAGTTTAGCTTTGGATAAAGATCATTTTACTAGGCCAATGCAACAGTTAAACCTTAATTTTATTATATGTGGCACATACTTGACTATTTGAAAGTGTTTTAGTCTAGAATAACAACTTATAAAATGGATATGTATCTTTCTTTCTTTCTTTCTTTCTTTCTTTCTTTCTTTCTTTCTTTCTTTCTTTCTTTCTATCTACCTACCTATCTATCATCTATCTATGTATCTATCATCTATATTTCAAGGAGATTTATTAGAATGGTTTAGAGCTTATGGTCTAGCTAATCCAGCAGTGACTGTCTACCAGTGGAAGTTTCCAAGAGTCAAGTAGTGGATCAGTTCGTGAAGGTGCTTGTCTCAGGGGATTTTCAGTATACACCAGAATCTCAAAGAAGTAAGCTTTGATGCCAGTGAAAGAACGGATTTGCTAGAGAGAAAGTGAGAGTAAGAGAGAGAGAGAGAGAGAGAGAGAGAGAGAGAGAGAGAGAGAGAGAGAGAGAACAGGCAAAAAGAGCAAGCTTCCTTTTTCCATGTCATTTCTTTATATAGGTGGCCAGCAGATGGTGTGGCCTGGATTAAAGCGGATCTTATCACCTCAAAAGATCTGGATTAAAGGTATAGCTTCATACCTCAATGACCTAGATTAGAGTGAGTCTCCCTACATAAAATGATCATTTAAGAAAAATAAATCCCTTGTAAGTGTGCCTAGCTATTACTGTTGAAGTTAATTCCAGATGTAGTCAAGTTGATATCCAAGAATAGTTATCACAAATGGCAATATATAAAGTATCACTATGTTTGAGTTTTCAATTTTCCACATGCATGGTTATAGCATTTTGAACTATGCTATTGGGCAAAACACTTCACTGTAAAGTCTCAATGAATACAGGAAGGCAGAATAGATTCTCAATAAGAAACAGGTAAGGTGATATGTTTGGATGGCATTCATTAAGCCAGATCATGCAGACAGCTTAACTCTTTTCATCCACTTAATAGAAGAAAGTCTTAGCTATGCTAGCAGTCTCAACAGAATGAATAGGTCCAGTTTCTCAGTTCCTTGTTGCATACTGTATGTAAGTGGACTAAAATAGCTAAGTAGCAATATTATGCTTCTATAGCACTTGAACTTTTTTTTTGATACTTTATTTACATTTTAAATGCTTTCCCCTTTCCAGGTCTCCCCTTTGGAAACCCCATATCTCATCCTCCTCCACTTGCCTCTATGAGGGTATTCCCCCACCCACCCACCAACTCCTGTCTTCCCTCCCTGGCATTCCCCTATACTGGGGCATCGAATACCCTCAGGCCCAAGGACCTCTCCTCCCACTGATGTCCAACAAGACTCTTCTCTGCCACATATGTGACCAGCACCATGAGTCCCTCCATGTGTATTCTTTGGTTGGTGGTCCAGTCTCCGGGAGCACCGGGAGGTAAGGCCAGTTGACATTGATGCTCCCTCCATGAGTCTGCAAACTCCCTCAGCTTCTTCAGTCCCTTCTCCAACTCCTCCATCTGGGGCCCCATGCTCAGTCCAACCATCGCTGTGAATTGAATCTAGGGTATTCCGAACTTTTGGGCTAATATCCACTTATTAGTGAGTATATACTAATGGAGGAGTGTTCCTCTTTCTCCACATCCTGGCCAGCATCTGCTGTCACCTGAGTTTTTGATCTTAGCCATTCTGACTGGTGTGAGGTGGAATCTCAGACTTGTTTTGATTTGTATTTCCCTGATGACTAAGGATGTTGAACATTTCTTTAGGCGCTTCTCAGCCCTTCGAGTTTCCTCAGTTGAGAATTCAATGTTTAGCTCTGTTCCCTATTTTTTGATAGGGTTATTTGGTTCTCTGGAGTCTAACTTCTTAAGTTCTTTATATATATTGGATATTAGGATGGTAATATCTCTATTGGATATAGGATTGGTAAAGATCTTTTCCCAATCAGTTGGTTGCCATTTTGTCCTATTGACTGTGTCCTTTGCCTTACAGAAGCTTTGCAATTTTATGAGGTCCCATTTGTCAATTCTTGATCTTAGAGCATAAGCCATTGGTGTTCTGTTCAGAAACTTTTCCCCTGTGCCCATGTGTTCGAGACTTTTCCCTACCCTCTCTTCTATTAGATTCAGTGTATCTTGTTTTATGTGGAGGTCCTGGATCCACTTGGACTTGAACTTTGTACAAGGAGATAGGAATGGATAAATTTGCATTCTTCTACATGTCAACCACCAATGGAACCAACACCATTTGTTGAAAATGCTGTCTTTTTTCTGTTGGATGGTTTTAGCTCTTTTGTCAAAAATCAAGTGACCATAAGTGTGTGGGTTCATTTCTGGGTCCTCAATTCTATTCCACTGATCTACCTGTCTGTCACTGTGCCAATATCATGCAGTTTTTATCACTACTGCTCTGTAGTACAGCTTGAGGTCAGGGATGCTGATTCCCCCAGAAGTTCTTTTGTTGTTGAGAATAGCTTTTGCTATCCTGGGTTTTTTGTTGTTCCAAATGAATTTGAGAATTGCTCTTTCTAACTCTATGAAGAACTGAGTTGGAATTTTGATGGGGATTGCATTGAATCTGTAGATTGCTTTTGGCAAGATGGCCATTTTTACTGTATTAATCCTTCCAATTCATGAGCATGGGAGCTCTTTCCATCTTCTAAGGTCTTCTTCAATATCTTTCTTCAGAGACTTGAAGTTCTTGTCATACAGATCTTTCACTTGTTTGGTTAGAGTCACACCAAGATACTTTATATTGTTTGTGACTATTGTGAAGGATGTCATTTCCCTAATTTCTTTCTCTGCCTGTTTATTCTTCGAGTATAGGAAGGCTACTGATTTATTTGAGTTAATTTTATATCCTGCCACTTTGCTGAAGTTGTTTATCAGCTGTAGCAGTTCTCTGGTGGGGTTTTTTGGATCACTTAAGTATAAGAGCATATCATCTGCAAATAGTGATATTTTGATTTCTTCCTTTCCAATTTGTGTCCTTTTGACCTACTTTTGTTGTCTAATTGCTCTAGCTAGGACTTCAAAGTACTTGAACTTTTTAAAAATGTAATTTTATTTTATTTTATTTTATTTTTTTACCTATTCACTCTATATCCTGCTCACTACCCTCTCCTGGTTACTACTTTTCTCAATCCTTCCCTATTTCCTCCTTCCCTTCTCCTCCGAGCAAGTGTCATCCTAGTCTCCAACTGAGGCCAGACAAGGGAGTCCAGTTAGAAGAACATATCCCATGGACAGGTAACAGCTTTAGGGATAGCCCCCATTCCAGTTGTTCAGGACTCACATGAAGACCACGCTGCACATCTGCTACACATGTGCGGGAGGCCTAGGTCCAGCCTGTGCATGTTCCTTGGTTGGTGATTCAGACCCTGCGAGTCCCAAGGGTCCATGTCAGTTGACTCTGCTGGTCTTCCTGGAGTTCCTATTCCCTTTTGGGCCACAATCCTTACTCCTGTTCTTCCATAAGTGTCCCTATACTCCACCCACTGTTTGACTGTACATGTCTGTATCTTTCTGAGTCAGCTACTGGATAGATCCTCTCAGAGGACAACATGCTCTTGTCTACAAGCATAACAGAATGTCATTAATAGTGTTGGGGATTAGTGCCTGCCCATGGGATGGGTCTCAAGATGGGCTGATTATTGGTTGACCATTCCCTTAGTCTGTGTTCCATTCCCCTTGCTTGAATTTTTTGTAGACAGGATAAATTCTGGGTTGAAAGTTCTGCAGGTAGGTTGATGTCTCTATTGCTTCACTGCGGTTTCTGCCTAGCTATAGAAGGTGGCATTTTCAAGTTCCACATCACCAATGTAGTGAGTCACAGCTAAGGTCACCCCCATTGATTCTTGGGCACCTCCCCCATCCCAGGTCTCTGTTTCCTCCTGGAGATGACCCTACCTCTTCACTCCTGTCAGTTGCAGACTTCCAGTCATTTTCATGGCCATCTGGGAATTCTCCTGTCCTTTCTCACACCTGAACCTGAACCTTCTTGTTCCCTTCTCCATTCCTACTCCCTACCAGTTCATTCCCTGCATCTGCCTCCCATGACTATTTTATTTCCCCTTCTAAGTGAGATTCAAGCCTCCTTACTTGGGCCTCCCTTCTTGTTTAGCTTCTTTGGAACTGTGGAATGTTGCATGGTACCTGTAGTTTATGTCTAATATCCACTTATACATACATACCATGCATGTCCTTTAGAGACTGAGCTACCTTACCCAGGATGATATTTTTTGTTTTAAATATATACTTACTTGGGCAAGGGGTTATACACCTGTAACACAGTTACTGAGGAGGCTAAGGTAGGAAGACGCACGTTTAAGGTCAGCCTGGGAAAACAGGTAAGAACCTAGTTTAGAATAAAACAAAACTGGGCTGGGGGTGTACTCAGATGGGAATGCCTGCTTAGCATGTGCAGTGAGTTCCATCCTTAGCAACAGGGGGAGTGGTGTCTTTGAATCTTCCTTTAAATGAAAATTACATCATGCCAAGGAGCTTGTTTCAATCACAGTTGCCATTTGTTAATAATATTTGTCTCAAAGCAAAAGGCACATATTTTCTTTCATTTACCACATGAAAAATTTTAATGCTTGATTAACCACCCCCCCCCAAATCAGTCTATATTTCTCAGATATAGTCAGAATACATGTAACCTGTATGGTTTATTTACTACTTGGTTAAATAGTAAGTAAAAGGTGGTTTTATTTTTTTATTATCTTTGTGTGTGTGTGTGTGTGTGTGTGTGTGTGTGTGTGTGTGTGCGTGTGTGCGCACGCACGCATATTCACTCATGTGTACCTTCAGTTTATGTAGAAGCCCAGATTACTCTGGGATTCCTTTGTTGCTGCCATCAGAGTCTATAATAATAAGTAGGGGGCTGTGTTCCTCCTTTGTTTATGTGAGTTCTGGCTATCAGAACTCTTGTCCTCATGATTGTGTACCAAACTCTTGAATCACTGAATCATGATACAAGTCTGAATCAGCAGGCAACAGGAAGACAGAATGACACTGGGCCTGGCTTGAGCACTTGAAAACCCAAAGTCTGCCCCAATGACACATTTCCTCCAACAAGGCCACATCACCGAATAGTACCACTCTCCAATGACCAAGTATTCAAATCTATGAGCCCCCGGGGGGGCATTCCTATTCAAATCACCATGCAATAAAATAAGGATAAATTTAACTTTGAAGGAAATAAGTAGTTAAACCTCTCATTTTGTGGTTGCTGCCCACTTGATTTGAGCCTGTGGTGACATAGACCATCATACAGGAGTGTTTGGTTAAGGAAATCTTTGTACGTATGCAGCAGTTGCTGAGTAAGGAGAGACCTGAGACTCCTATATTCCCCTTATGTGTCTGTCCTCAGTGACCTAGCATTGTCCCATTAGGCATCATCTCCAAAAAGTCCTGTAACTTCTCAACAGTGCCATAGGAGAGTGGTCCAGTTTCTGATATACTCATTTTGGGAGACATTTTATGTCTAAAAAAAGAAAATAATTACATGGCTTAAAAAGTCCTTTGGTCATGCATATTTATTTTATTACATATATTTTATTACAGCCAAAAAATACAATATAACAAAGCACAACATTACTATCAAACACTAATCATCAGTTAGTTATCAACTAATTAAATCACTGATAGCTTTATGATTTAGTGGGAAGAGGTATGAAACGTGGATAACTTGTGTTCAAGCTAGTTCTGACTTAATATTTGAGGCAATTTATTTAGCTCTTTGTAAGCTTGGATTTCTCAATTTTCAAAAAAAAATGTGAAATTTTCAAATAATGTTTGCACAAGCATAGGGTTTTTAATGTAGTAATTTTTCAATAAGAGTTAGCCACCATTTTTGTATTAAAATTAGGGAAATGCCTTATTTTTTTAATAAAAGAAAAATGTACACAGTGGCAAGTTGTGGCTATGAAAATTGCTATAATCTTTCTAGAGAAAAACATTGACAGTGTTAATCAAAAGAATTAAAATGTACATATGCCTTGATCAAGTATTTCCACATTTAGAAATTACTATAATAAAATAATCTGAGGTTTTAATAAATATGCATGAAGAAGATAAAAAGTCCTTTAACTGATTTATATATAGAATGAAATTTTAGGCCAAGGTTTGGTTCCTGCAAAACCCAAGAATGATATTAACTCATACTTTGAATTATCAAAAGAAATAGGATTTGTAATAATGTTAGAATTTTACTTATGCAAATTAAACATCCATGTCAGTAGTATCTGAGAATACAGTGTCATTATGTTCAAAAGCAAAACTTCCATCAACAGTGAGGTCAGTATCTTTCATTTAGTTTTACTAGATATTCACTTTGGATGAGTTTTAAAAAGTTATTAAATTTTCTGAATAACCAAATCAACAAAATACATGGATGCATAGAAGAAGTAGTCTATTTGTACCTAGCATTATATGAACTAGAATATCGGTAATCATATACATTTTTCATATTTGGATCAATAACTTGGTCATATGTAGATTAAATTAAGAACATCTCACAGAAAAACTACAGAATAGTAAAGCAACAACTTTTGGTTGAGTATAGAACACCTGGTGGGCACAACAAAGTTTTTCTTTGTATATGTTTCCAGTTATGTAAGTCTATATGGCCAGGTCTCCATATCCATGGGTTCTGCATTCATGAATCTAACCAAAACAGAGATTTAAAACATTGGAAACAATTGGTTTTGCTCTAGGCATGTGTAGACTTTTTGGGTTATGTTTCTCTAAAGAGCTTTGTTAGGAATTGTAAATGAGTTATAAATGACTTCAACCATATTGGAGAATGCATCTGGATAGTATGCAGATACTTTGAAGTTTTATTTAAGGTATTTGCTATCTACTGATGGTTGATACATGAATCATCTCTCTAAGACTAGACATAAATGACCAAGGGTAATGGTGTTTCTGTTTCTCTCTCCGGGTATCTGTCTGTATGTCTGTTTGCCTCTCTGTCTCTGTCTCTGTTTCTCTCTCTCTCTCTCTCTCTCTCTCTCTCTCTCTCTCTCTCTCTCTCTCTCTGTCTTTCTCTGTGTGTGTGTGTATGTGTGTGTGTGTGTGTTTGTCACTGTGTGTGTACACAGTGGCGTGCATCTCTTAAAGAGTTATAAAGTTATTGCTTCAAAATAATTTTAAAATTTATGAATTTGTTCACCAAGCAACTGTTGAGAGCTCACTACATATAAATCCTGTGGTATATACTGGGTAGATGGCATCTAATAAGATAAGAATAAAATCTTACTCAAACAGTACTCAAAACACCTATACAACAAACCACTAAGAAGTATAATAGTAGCCCAGTGAAGACCTAGATGTGACTACATAGCATATACTTGCTGTCTCCAGCCAGACTATAGGTAGACTTGCTTGAGATGTCAGTAAGAAACTCTATAAATACTTGGGTGATTGGTCTGTAGTGGGTGCATGGGGAAAAGCAGAAAACAATGAAAGAGAGAATGTATTGTGCTTTCCAGAATTAAGAAGGTCAGTCTGCTTGTTCCTTTGGAACAAAGGATGGAATTAAGTCAAGGACAGCATGAAGAAATCATAGTAAAAAAACCCAGTAGATTAGCAAGTTTAGTAGATATAATATTAAGATTAGGCAAAGAAAAATAAGCATGGATAGATATTGCCTATACGCCTCATGAATAATTAAACAGACATTATGGAATATAGGATTAATAATACTTTAATATATTTTATTTCAGATTTCATGGTTTGTGTTCTCAGTCTCGCATGGCTCAAAGCAATTATTTCTTTAAAATATCCCTTTTAAATTTTCCTTTCCTAATAGTCTTCAAGTTATTTTTATACAGTCAGAATTTCTGTTGGCTTTTGAAAGTGTAACCAAAAACCTTTAACAAAACGCCAAATAAATACGAAGACATAGTGAGCAAGGAAGAAATAAATTGAAGCCACTTTCTCCCAACCAGTCATCCACTGGAAGATGAATTATAGGTACAGAAGCAAAAGAAATATGTGTCATACCAATGGGTATTAAACAGAAATGTGAAGGGAAAGAAACAATAGATCTTGGGACTATTTCTTTTTTTTTTTACTTTTTTTATTTTTGATATGTTATTTACATTTCAAATGTTTTTCCCTTTCCAGGTCTCCTCTTTGGAAACCTCCTATTCCATCCCCCTCCCCCTGCCTCTATGAGGGTATTCCCCCACCCACCTACCCACCCACTCCTGTCTTTTGGGACTATTTCTTAATGGCTACCTTTTCTCTACCAATTTCTCATTTTTCTCTAGCCTTGTTAATCTTTCTGGGTTTGTACATTATAGCTACAAGTGAATAGGTAACCGAAAGGGTTTGATTGGTAGTGAAGATTGAAATAAAGCACAATGTTTAATAAGTTCCCGACTTGCCATACTCTCTTCATTATATCACTGGTAAATTGCATTCTCTTTTAAATAATTATAAGTTAGCATTTTTCTCTTGTACTCACTGTTGTTGAACTACAGAGGACCCAGCTGAGCCTTGTCTTTCTGGAATACAAGGGGTGTCACGAATGAAGAAGTGCAAATGGAGCAAAAGCAGGGCACCTTGTAGCTATAGCAGCCACAGGGGTTAGTGTTATGCACAATCTGTAGCTCCCAGGAACACAGTGGTTTTTAACTTACTGTATTCATTGTCAGATAGCCTCAAACCTGGGGGAGCTGTATGCTTGGAAATGATACATGGAAACACAGTGTGTAGAAAAAATTGGAAATTTGTTACATGAATTCTTTTTTCCAAGATGATAATTCCCCAGAGAATCTTTTTCAAGTTAATTAATTTGTTAACTAATTAACTGGTTAATTAATCAATTTTTTACTTATTCACTTTACATCCAACTTACTGCCCCCTCCCGGTCACCCCTTCCTCAATCCTTTCCCCATTGCCCCCTACCATTCTCCTATGAGTGAGTGGGAGTCACCCTAGGTACCCCCTAACCCTGGTACATCAAGTATCTGCAGGGTTAGGCAATCCTCCCCCACTGAGGCCAGACAAGGCAGTCCAGCTAGAAGAACATATCCCAGGGATATGCAACAGCTTTTGGGATAGCCCTGATTCCAGTTGATTGAGACCCAAATGAAGACCAACCTGCACATTTGAGACACAGTCCTAAGTCCAGCCCGTGCACATTCCTTGGTTGGTGAGTCAGACTCTGAGAGCCCCAAGGGTCCAGATTAGCTGACTCTGCTAGTCTTCCTGGAGTTCCTATCCCCTTTGGGATAGGACTCCTTCCTCCTATTCTTCCACAAGTGTCCCCAGGATCCTTCCACTGTTTGACTGTGGATATCTTCTTCTGTCTGAGTTGGCTACTGGGTAGAGCCTCTCAGAGGACAACCATGCCAGACTCTAGTCTGCAAGCATAACAGGGTATAATTAATAGTGTCAGGGATTGGTGCTTGCCCATAGAATGGGTCTCAAGTTGGGCTGGCTATTGGTTGGCCATTCTCTCAGTCTCTGCTCCAAATCCATTTCCTGCATTTCATGCAGACAGAATACATTTAGGATTAAAAGTTTTGTGGGTGGGTTGGTGTCCATATCACTTCATTGGGGTTCTTGCTTGGCTACAGGAGGTGGCCTCCTCAGTTTCCCTATCCCTAGTATTGTAACAGCTATCACCCCCATTGGTTCTTGGGTGCCTCCCTTATCTCAGGTCTCTGTCTCATCTTGGAAATGCCCCCTACCTCCACATTCCTGTCAGTTGCCAATTTCTATTTATTCTCATGGCCATCTGGCCATCTCTCCTGTCCCTCCCCACACCTGATCCTGACCCCTCCATTTCCCTCCACATCTCCTCTCCCAACCAGTTCTCTCCCTCCATCTGCCTCTTATGACTATTTTATTTCCCCTTCTAAGTGAAATTCAAGCATACTTGCTTGTCTCTTCCTTCTTCATCTACATAATGGAATACCATTCAGCTATTAAAAACAAATAAACCATTAATTTTACAGCCAAATGGATAGATCTTGAGAATATCATCCTGAGTGAGGTAACTCAGTCCCAAAAGGATATGCATGATATGCACTCACTTATAAGTGGATATTAGCCATAAAATACAGAATACTCATGCTAATCTCCACTGTCCCAGGAGAATCTTAAGTGTAGGCTCTGTAAATCTTTTTGGTTAGGTTAATATTTTCTTAAAAACAGTAAGTTAGAGATTAGTGAATAATGTACAATGGAGAGTACAGTTTTCTTTCACCTAGAAGTAAAAGCTCAATGGGGAGCAGACTTGGGGTAATGGGTCTGGGGCAAACTGCCACATGTGCAACAAAGAGGTTGTGTTATAGAAGTTCATTGGACAACTCTGGACTGGCTATTACTAAGCAAGGATACTGTGCTTGCCTTTCACAGTAAGCAACTGTAAAACTTGATTAGATTTACAAAACAACTCCTTTTAGGTGTGGGAAAACTGACAAGCTGAGGCCATAATCCTTGGAAGAAGGAAAATACAAAATCCCAGTCACCTGAATTGTGGCTTCCTGGCAGCAGAAGATTCAGGAGCAGAAAGCAAAGATCAGAACTGTGGGACAAGGTCTGAAGATGATTTAGCTATCTGAAAAAGAGCCCAGATATCTGTAAAACTGTTTACCTGCAGCTTTGGCCACATATGAAGATACACGTGAGTTGGAGAAGGCTCCACAGGAATGGACAAAAGAGAAAATCAGCAGTCAGTGATTCTCTGCTGAACACAGATCTTTCGAGCCAAAAATGACATGAACTACTCTGCTTATGGCTCATCAGAGAGGAGGGATCTTGGAAGGAACATTTTAAGTAGTCAAATGAGACTCCAAAACACCACACAGAAAGAATACCGTTTCCTTAGCCATAGGCAAGGTTGTTTTAAACTTAATTGAATGTACCAAGCTATGTCCTCTGCCCCAACTAAATTACATAGTGAACAAGTAAAATCACAATTCGCTTTATACTATAGTAATATATACAAAATGTGTTATTACAGAATTTCATTATTTTAAAAACCAGAAGCATTTATTTATAATAGATAAAATAATTTACATATTAACACCAGACAGAATTGGTTTACTATACAAGGATTTCATCTACCTTACCTTTTTATGAACTCATCAGTAGAATTACCCTTCAGCCACGATTTGTCTGTGGATTTGAATAAGACACATGAGAATTGTTTTTGCAATCTGATATAAACATCAGTGAAAACCCATTTGTAAATTTATTCACTTCCAGAACAAACCTCAATATTCTTATTAAAAAAAAAATGACTAAAACTTATTCAACATGGTATCACCTGCAAATCTAAATTCCCTATCATGCTACATGTAACATTATTGGTTTCTAAAGTATCCATGAATGTAAAGCATAGATAGGAGGGAAGCAAGTTGTCATAAATGAGTGCAGAGATGACAAGAGTGCTAAGTAGCTGTCATAAACAGTTCAATAATTTAAAGGAAAATATATGATGTCTGAAAAATGAGTAGAGTCTTGCCAGCAAAAGAGAGAGAGAGAGAGAGAGAGAGAGAGAGAGAGAGAGAGAGAGAGAGAATAAAATGAAAAACTTAAACTACAAAACAGCAACAATATATAAATGAAACCAACAGCAAGAGGGCTAGGTAGGCTTTATCTGGCAGAAGGAAAGATTAGCATCTTAAAGACTGACAAACAGAAAGGGTTCAAATTGAAATACCAGAGAGAGAAAACAGAAAAGTCCATGAATAATGTGTATCACAATCTCAAGTGTTCTCTTACCAAGAGACCGAAGTCTGAGACGGAAATGAAAGAGAAATCAAGAAACAAAATTTATATGAATATATTATTGACAAAATGTTTCCAAATTTATGAGAAATGTCTTCAATAAACCAAAGTAGGATTAAGAAGCAGAAAAAGAAAAACTCAGTCTCCTATATCAGAAACTGCTCGAAAATTAAAACACCAAGAAACCTTGAGGCATGTAGGAGGAAAACAAGATTATTTCCTATAGAAAAACAAAGATAAATCAGCTATGTAGGTCAGAAGACAGCGGGGCACACCTGTTCAGGCTGAAAGAAGATAACTTTATTTAAAATTGATGTATAAATTGTATGTATAGTTGAGATATCACATCATGTTTTGTACATGTCTACACTGTGAAATGTTAATGTCTGGATTATATCTATATCAATTCTCCTCAAAATTTGTCATGTTTTTTGTGTGAAACCATAAAGTCCTTTCCTGTAGCTTTTTGAAATGTATAGGAGATTATTGATCTCTAGAATTACTCACTATACAATAGCACAGCCAGCTCTGCCTGACCTAGCACCACCCAATCACCCCACCCTAACTCCCCCATCTCATCTGCAGACACCAAACCCAGATATTATTGCTGAGGCCAAGAAGGACTTGCTGACAGGAGCCTGTTATAGCTCTCTCCTGACAGGCTCTGCCAGAGCTTGAGAAATACAGAGGTAGATGCTCACAGCCAACCATTGGACTGAGCACAGGGACCCCAATGGAGGAATTAGAAAAAGGACTGAAGGAGCTGAAGGGGTTTGCAACTCCATAGGAAGATCAACAATATCAACCAACCAGAGCTCCCAGGGACTAAACCACTATCCAAAGAGTATATATGGTGGGACCCATGGCTCCAGCCATGTGTGTAGCAGAGGATGGCCTTTTTGGGCATCGATGGGAGGAGAGGCCCTTGGTCCTGTGAAGTCTCAATTCCCCAGTGTAGAGGAATGCCACGCAGTGATGTAGGAGTATGTGGGTGGGTGGAGGAACACCCTCATAGAAGCAGGGGGAGGGAGATTGGGTAGGGAGGTTCTGGAGGGAAAACTGGGAAAGGGGATAACATTTGAAATGTAAACACATAAAATATTGAATAAAAATCGGGGTATGGTTAAAGAACATTTACATTCAAAGATATTCCTAAATAGCAGCTGAATGATGATGCATTACAGCCTGAAAGCATAGGCCACTCACTGCTATACTGTAATCTATATCTATATCTATATCTATATCTATCTATTTATCTATCTATCTATCTATCTATCTATCTATCTATCTAGAGAGAGAGAGAGAGAGAGAGAGAGAGAGGGGGAGGGAGAGAGAGAGGGAGAGGAGGATACATATTTACATATTTAAATAGAATCACTGTGATTTGGTGTGGATTGAATAGATGTGCTGAAGGAGAGAATATTATTACCCATGACTCCCCCATTCAGATTCAGCTCTGCTTCATTTCTGATCAACTGTGATTGTAGTGGGTCTGATGTTCAGAAGGATCTTGACTAAATGTGCTTCTACCAGAATGACCTGTTGGAGGTCCATGGCCTGGCTGGCTCTTATAAGTGAAAGAGAGCTCTAGGTTCATGGCTCAACTCTGCTCTTCCTTCTTGCATGCTTTGCAGTCTGTGATCTTAGCCATCATACTGATTTATAGACCAATAACTCTCAAATTATTACTTCTACCCTGATTTCCAAGCTTATATACTTGCTCATTACTTGATATTCCAGGACAAGGTCCAATATGCATTGAATGCCATTTATTTTTAATACAACTAGAACAAAAATCTTGATGACTCAACCTTTAAAATATCCTTCTAGAACTGGGTCTTTCTCATGATTACTTCTGTTTACTCAGACTCTAATCAACTATTAATAAGAAATTTCAGCTCTATTCAAAACTATCTTCTCTTTTTGTATCCTGATTGACATTTCCAAACTTCAAGCCAACCTCTAATTATTATTGATCTTCCTCCATGGATTTCTAGCTCTTTCCATTTACTTGTGACTTTATTCAGTGAGTTGTTTGTTCAGCGTATACTTTGAAAACAAAATCAGATATGAACTTTACAAAGACCAAAACTAAGAATTTGGGTTCTTCTACCACACTCAAGCTAAATTTTAGACTCTACAATTTTCCCCTATCCCCACCCAAATTAGGCAAATGGTACTAAGTACAGAGAAATCTAAGGGATCTGGAGTTTCTCTAGTAAGAGTGGTAGGAATGTACCTTTAGGGCCTAGACACTCACCAAAACATTCATTTGCAATGCTTTTTACCATGTTTGTCCAGGTTGGCTGCTAATTTTTCATGAGGGTGTCAGCTCAGAGTGGACTTCTTCAAATTGGGAGCTAGTCTTTTCTGGTCCCCATCACAACAATGCTCTTTTGAACACTTTATTATGCCTAAATAAGGGATTATCCTGCTCAGTTATTCATTTGCTTATTTATCTACTGGCTTTCCCTACTACCATACACTCCACATTAGATAAATGATTTTTTTCTCTCTCTCTTGTTGATATTTTTTACAGACAGAATAATTTTCTATACTTGGTGAGCATGCCATTGATAGTTATTAAACAGAATAATGAATACACAATGGAGTACTACTCAGCGATTAAAAATAATGGCTTCATGAAATTCTTAGGCAAATGGATGGAACTAGAGAGTATCATCCTGAATAAGGTAACCCAATCACAAAAGAACACACATAGTATGCACTTATTGATGAGTAGATATTAGCCCAAGAGCTCGGAATACCCAAGATACAATTCACAGAGCACATGAAGCTCAAGAAGGAAGACCAAAGTGTGGGTGCTTCGGTCCTTCTTAGAAGGGGTGACAAAATACTCACGGGAGCAAATATGGAGACAAAGTGTGGAGCAGAGACTGAAGGAAAGGCCATCCAGAGACTGTCCCACCTGGGGATCCATCCTATATACAGTCACCAAACCCAGACAATATTGTGGATGCCAAGAAGTGCATGCTGACAGTAGCCTGATATAGCTGTCTCCTGAGAGGCTCTGCCAGAGCCTGACATATACAGAGGCAGATTCTCGCAGCCAACCATTGGACTGAGCTCGGGATCCCCAATGGAGGAGTTAGAGAAAGTCCTGAAGGAGCAGAAGGGATTGGCAATCCCATAGGAAGAAAAACAATATCAACCAACCAGAGCTCCCAGAGTCTAAACCACCAACCAAGGAGTACACATGGAGGGACCCATGGCTCCAGCCACAACGGTAGCAAAGGATGGCCTTGTCGGGCATCAATGGGAGAAGAAGCCCTTGGTCTTGTGAATGCTCGATGCCTCAGTGTAGAGACATGTGAGAGTGGGTGCGCGTGGGTGGGTGGGTGGGTAGGGGTACACCCTCATAGAAACAGGAGGATGGGGGATGGCATAGGGAGTTTCTGGGGGGTAGATTGGGAAAGGGGATAGCATTTGAAATGTAAATAAAGAAAATATCCAATAAAACAATAGTAATAAAAAAAGAATTAAGAAAACAAAATGAATGGGCCTATGGAATGAAGATATTTCATTAGAGAAAAAGAGAAATGAGAAAAATATTCAGGAGAAAAACAGAATGAAAACCCTCTAATCTTGGACCATTACTTGAGATACATTTTAATGCATGAATATGAAAGAAGTGCAATAAAAATGGCATCAGCTTGTGTGTACCATGTATCTTAGTGCCATGCCTCCACAAATAATGCTAGGAAACATTCTTATGTGCCCTTTCCATGTACAGAAGCCAACTCAGAAATGTTAGGGAGATATCAAAAGGGAAAGTTTACAGTGTGTAATAGAATAGATAATGGACAGAACCTCATCAGATCGAAGCACATGCGAGAGTAGTTGCACATGGCTGGTAGACTGATCTACCATGGATATGGAGATTGTTCAAGCAAACCCTGGAATGGAACTGTTAAAGTTGTGACAAATGGTAGAGGTGATTCTCTAGGACAGACCAAGGCATGTGAGAATAGTGAGTCTAGGTTGGAGATTATAGATTGAAAGAAAGAGCAAGTTCTTTGAGCTGTGAGCACACATGGGTATAGGTGCCTTAGAGCTGTCCAGGTAAAGCTGAGTAAGTATAAGCTGGGTCCACAACACGACCTCAGCATTTCATATCATCATGGGTATCTACTGAGCTGAGCCTATCATCGGGAAGATGTCATTCAGACAGAGAGTTATCAAATGTGACTTGTATCATTTTCTCCAATTCAAGAAATTTATGTTTATCAATGTAATTAGCTAAAGATTCTCAACCACTTTCAGAATTTTAGCATAGAAGAAGTTCTTCATTTCTACAATGGGAATATTCGTCAATATTATTTTAAAAACTTAATATATAAAATCTAGTAAAATTCATATGGCTTAAAAAATCAACATGGAATTAGAACAAAAGCTTCCAATTATCATTTCATACAGATACACATTCACTACCCCCTGAGTTTTAAATAATTATAACATTCAATGAAAAAAGAAACATGTCTCTCATGACTTTCAAATTCCTGAAATGTTGTTACTCTTAGATTCAGAAACAACAAATCAGTATTTCTGGGAATTCTTGGACTTTTCAGAATTATGATTATTTTAAGCTTACTTTTGCCATTTTTTATACTCTATTGTTTGAATAGCTAAAATTCTTGTATAAAGACCAAAATGCATTTAGTTTATCAGTACTTAAAAAGAACTACAGCTTACCAGAATATTCAAACATTTTATGATTTTGAAATATATCATTGATGAACAAACATTCTTTTAAAGTAATATATATCATATAAATAAATGTTTAAATATATACATACATATACTATATATGTATGTAACAACAATCAAAGTAAAATAGCAAGAAGAGTTCATGGGAAGGGAGAGTAATTAAATTTATAACTCAAAATTTAAATTTATTAAAAAATAATTTTAGTATTTAATGTATTTTATATATAAAGATTCTATTGGTCTTGACCATGTCTACCTAATCCTGACAAAAAGTACATTGTTTTTGTTTACTATGATTGTGTCTAGTCCATAGCAATAATAAATAGCTGTTATTATTTACATATCTATTTTTCTATCCCAGAAAATAATTACTATTTTTAAATACAAATTAATATAATTAATTTTGTTGTAGATCTGGAAAGCCATCTCAGTCTCCTTGTTTTCCAAATCCTTGAGGAGTACTTTACTATCAACATGATGAAGTGTAAATATTTGTCTAGAGCTGGAAGATGGCTCAGTAAGTAAAGTACTTGCTGCATATGCCTAAAAACCTGAGCTCTGATCCCTTGCTCTCACATAAAATACAGGAGATGGAAAGACGTGCTTGTAATCCTAGCACTGGAGAACAGAGACAGAAGGATCCAGGATCTCACTGGCCAGCTAGTTTTTGCCAAATCCATGAGCTCCAGGTTCAGTGACAGACGCTGTCTCAATCAATCAATCAATCAATCAATCAGTCAGTGAGTCAATCAATCAATCAGTACAGAGTGGTAGAAGAAGAGTCTCGACATCGATCTTTGGCTTTTCAAGTGCATGTACATGGACATAATGTATAGATAATCACAGACATTGCATATATCATCATTGCATATCTATACACACACATATAGACAAACATACACACACACCCACACACACACACATACACACACACACACACAGGAGTTATCAGTCTAGAGTTAAACAAAATAAACAGACTGGGTATTTAAAAAGAAAAGAAAATGAAAAGAACCTCTGAGAATTGATGATACTCATAGGACCTTTATATCCAAACCTGCCCCAGTACTAGACTTACTTGGATAACATTAACATAGGTTGTGGAAGCCTTCCACCAGGCATTCCAATTTAATCGACCTAGGCCAAGAGCTGAGGAGTTTTACAATCCATAGATGTTTCTAACGAAAGGATCTCACTTTGGGTATATTTTTATAGATGGCACTGGAACCCTTGAATGCACTGGCTAAGAAGAGGAATGTGGCATCCTGAGGAACCCCAGGATTTATAAGGACTAGAGTCAATGCAGTTCATGTGTGAACTTAGTGATGAAAGAAGAAGGAAAAATGGGCAGTAGGTGGAATGACGTATAAGAGCAAAGGAAGGCTTACTATTGTGGATTAAGAATGGAAAGGGGCGTATTTGAGTAATGAAGGGAAGTAAAGCTTCCGTATAGAGAAAATCATCTCAGAGGCAAAGGAATGAATGATTGATACAGAGAAGTTCTTTTTAATAATGGAGGCAGGAGATTCATTTGACATATGGATGCTTTCATATACTATTAAAAATTTATTTTTAGGTTATACCACAACTGAGTTGAAAGTTTGGGCACTGCCTATCTCCTGTCTCTATTCTTACAAACAATCAGCATATAATAGTTGGGTATGGTGGTACTGTCTTGCAAAGGCAGCACTCTGCCGAGTGAGGCAAAGAGAATCAGGAGTTTGGAGTTAGCATGGGCTATATAGTGACAAAGCCCAAGTCCGATGCTTCAATCCCACCTAGAAAGAGTAACAAAATAATCATGGGAGCAGAAGGAGGGACTTGAGTGGAAGTGGGGAGCAGGAGTGGAAAAGAGGTACAGGATCAGGTATGAGGAGAGACAGGAGAAAAGCCCAGAGGGCCAGGAGAATGAATGGAAATACGCAGCTTCTGGGGATGGAGGTGGTGGAAACCTCTAGAAAGTCTGAGAGACCTGGGATGTGAGAGGCTCCCAGGACTCAATTGGGGGTAACCTTGGTCAAAATTCCCAACAGTGGGGAGATGGAACCTAAGGAGACCACCTCCAGTAGATATACAAGGCACTCAGGAGATGGATGGGGTCACCAAATCACCTTCAAAATTTTTGACCCTGAATTGTTCCTGTCTAAAAGAAATGCAGGGACAAAAAATGGAGCAGAGACTGAAGGAAAAATCATCCAGTGATTGGACCAACTTGGAATCCACCTCATGGGTGAGCACCAAACCCTGATACTATTACTGATGCTATGTTGTGCTTGCTCACAGGAACCTAGCATGACGATCCTCTGAGAGGTTCTACCAGCAGCTGACTGAGGCAGATGCAAATACTTACAGCCAACCATTGGAATGAGATCAGAGACCCCTATGAAAAAATTAAGGGAAGGATTGAAGGAGCTGATGGGGATGACAACTCCATAGGAAGACCAACAGGGTCCACTAGCCTGGACCCCTGGGAGCTTCCAGAGACTAAGCCATCAACCAAAGAACAGAATTGGGCTAGTCTGAGGCCCCAGGCACATATGTACCAGAGAACTGCCCTGCCTGGCCTCAGTGGAAGAGGATGCACTTAATCCTGTAAAGACTTAATATCCCAGGGAAGGTGGATAAGGGGGGAGCACCCTCTTAGAGGTGAAGGGGGGAGCACCCTCTTAGAGGTGAAGGGGAGGAGGGATCTGGTGAAGCACTCTGGACAGGGATGGGGGCAATATTTGGGATGTAAATAAATAAAATAATTAATTAGAAAATTGGATGTGCCATCTCTTACAGAATAACTTCACTCTCTGAACTCCCTACACTGCATGTTCCTTTCTCCCTCTCTTTATTGACAACAACTGATCTTTTTTTTCCAGTCTTAAATGATATTTTATTCCTATAAAGCAAGTTGGACATCCTTCAAGATGTAAGCACATAAACAGGGGTATTTTTCCAATAGTTAGGACACAAGAGGAGTAGCTGACATTTATTAATTCCTTTCATTTCTTTCACACTGTGGAGTAAAGCATTAAGCATATTGATAATTGCTCAGAGTCATATTATCATCACTACACAGAGACCCTACAAACATGGCAAGAAATTGATAAACACTTGAGGATTTATTGATGCTTATTTTATTTTTTTGAATTGATCAATTTTTCTTTTCACAAGACCAACAGTATTCTACATAGAAGAATCTAAGAAAAGGAGTCCTATTGAGCTACGCTCCCTTTGTTCCCACTATCTCCATAGTACTGCTTTCCCCAGAATGCATCTATCTTTTCTGTATGCTTTTCTATCACATAATATACATCCACTTTATTCCATGTCTTTTTGTGGTATAGAATCTACTTTAAAATGGTATATGAAGTCTTTATGTACCTCAGTTCATTCCTCCAATGTATCTGATTAACACCGTTTTTATTGCTTCACATTCTGAAAATTACAAATAAATAATTTGTAAGTATGCTTGCCCAGGGCAGGTGAGATGGCTCAGTTGGTGAGATGGCTGGCATCTGCCAGACAAGCCTGACGACCTGAGTTTGACTCACAAGATCCATGCAGAAAGAATTTCTTCTCACAAGGTGCCCTCTTACCTTCACATAGGCATCACTACATCTGTTGATTTTATTTTAACATATAGGTGTCTCGTTCAGTCATCTTTTCATAGGAAGACTGTTCTTTTTTCCATTCTTTGCGTTTTTGGTCAATTATCATTTGATTACATTTAAGAAAAATCTATCTGGAGGCTCTTTCCTTCATGACATCTACCCATTTGAATACTTAGCACATTCTTTGGGCACACTGCTTTGATTGCTGTAGCTCAGATAGCCTTGGTCCTCCTAGCTCTTTATGTTAGATATTCTAAGGATTGATTTTTAATTTAAAATCTATGCTGTGCCAATGAATACAGATATTATAAAAGTTCTGTGAGGTTTTTATTACAGTTAATAATGTGCAATGAATGTTTAAAATTCTGAAATTGCTCACATCCAAGCAGCTGATAATGGAATAGTCAGGGTGACACTTGGCTCTGCTTCCGTTATGCTGTCTCTGCTCTATAACTTCTGATCACTGTTTCAACTAGACAAGAGACAGTAATGTTCATCTGAAGGAAGTCATCCTTCTTTTTTAGAGACTCCAAGGGAAAAGGAATAATACATATGAATGAGGAGGTATACATGCTAATGCATTGAATTAGAGAGGCAAAACAGGAATTCTAAAACTTGAAACATTTAATAGCCATTGAAATGAACAGACAGGAAACTTGATCAAATTTAAGGGAAAATATAATTTATGTTGATGGTTTTTTGGAGCCACATCTCCAGATATAAACTGTGAACTGTGAATTCCCCTGTGTTGAAGATTCTAGAATCCTGACTGATTGAAAATTCAGACTCTGAAGAGTTTCAATGCAACATATCCAGAGTCAAAATTATTCAGAGATGTCTTTTAAGAGAAAATATTAAGTTATTTATTTAATTCATTATTTACATCTTGATTGCAGCTTCCCCTCCCTCCTCTTCTCCTGATACCCCCTTCCCTCTTCTTATCTACCTCTCCCCTTTTCTCTTCAGAAGAGGGAAGTCACCCAGGGATATCAACCAGCCTTGGCATTTCAAGTTGCAAGACTACGTGCATCTTCATCTATTGAGGGGACAAGGCAGCCCAGTTGAGGGAAAGGGACCCAAATACAGTAGTGTGGTTGGGGCTGTCTTTCCCTCTCTTAATAACCTTCCACTGTGAGTCTCTGTGTCGGGGTGTAATGTCCTTTTGACCGTGTAGGAAAACTTTTGAAATCTATTTTTAGCAGACCATAAGTTTCCAGGAGCTGAAAGCCAATGATGTCTACAGACAGTGTCTGAATCCTAGAATAGAGGCTTCCTGCTTTCTAGTCACCTGCATGCCTGCTGCACTCAGAAAATTGGTTTATGAATTTCTTTTATTTAGTGGTTATGAAAAGTTCACACAAATACTTCTACCTGGGAAACATGACATGTTATGTGGCTATCGTTACCTATATCAGGCTCAGAATAAACTATGTCTTATTCAACTCCTTTGAAGGAAAGGTACATTTTGCTTTGGTGATAAAACTCAAGTTGTTATCATTTTCAAGTGCTCCTGTACTTAAATGTGATACAGTTTCCTTAAAATGATTATTAATCAGAAATTTGTACTTATTTATTTCCATAACTTGTGTAGAGTAAATCACAAATAACATACATCATTTAAAAAAAGTTTCTTGTCTTATAGGACTGCAAATTAAGTTTGAACCAAAGCATATACTAATCACATTAAGAAAGCATACACAAAATATATGTAGCTATATTTATTTATGATCACTTTGTAAATAAAGAAATCACATACCCCAAACAATAAGCACAGCACTATGTTATTAATGTAGTTCTCCTGTGTTTTTGAATTGTCTAGATATGTGATACAGAATATAACTAAAATAAAACAAAAATTCTAACTATAAGGTATTGTTTTTGTGTTTATATATTTATTACTTATCATTTTATATTTTAGTATATAGAAAGGAAGGAAATAATGTAAGCCTACATGCATGTGTACATTTGACTGTTATGAAAATGAAATCTTTGGTAGAAAATGATGGTGCACTGTAATTTTAGATATAATTTACACTCAATCCACATGAAAGCTGTAAAAATCCATTTCATTTGAAAATTCATGAGTGCTATCCCCAGTGCTGCTATTGACAAGGTAAGAAACAGTTGGATTCATTCTAATTTGTTCCAAGCCATGGTAATTAGAGAGGGCGTGAAAAATACCTCTCCACTCAATTCTCTCTAATTATTATAATACATACAAAGAATCTCTTAGGAAAACAAATATATCAGGTCCACTCTCTCCAGTCTCTGGAAATGAAAAGCAGCATGTTTTCTCTCAGCTCCAACAATGTACAGGGAAATATGTGGCAGAGAACTACAGATACCCACAGGAACCATTCTTGAAGGTTTTGTAAAGGTACAAATATGGAATCAGCAAAGTTCTCAGAAAATATCTGCAAATATTGCATCTGAGTCTTCCTCTTCCCATCTGTGTTATTTGAGAGGTGTGATATATTTAAGGCAATGTTGAGTCTCAAAGAATTTAGTGCATTCCAAATTCATCCATCTGATTGTAGTGTGCTAGAATCTGGACTATTCCAGCATTTGCACACCCTATTTTAAATCATCAGAAATCAAGGGGATTATGCACTGATGATGGCCACCTTTTTCAGGAGCATGAAGGGAAATTCTAGTCTCTACAACACGCTGTGGAGACTTCCCGTGTCTGTGCTAATAATTTTTCGATTTGGTTGCACTATGACCTCTAGTTTCACAAAGGTTTACTTCTTTATTGCTGTAGTTACACTTCCTTGGTAAAGGAGCCAACTGTTTACATAATTAAAAGATTGTAATTTATGAATCCTAGAGTTAGCAGAATTCTACAGATAAGAACTAATGCAGAAGGAGACGGAGTTGAGAAAGATATAGATTGGGAGATGGGGATTAGACGCCTAATACTTGTGACCTAACCAACACTGGGGGTTTGGAAAGAATATTTTGTTCCATATTCAAGTGATTATGGTCTGCAGATCAATGGTCCTTGTGAACACATAAGTAGTAATTTCTAGTATCTTTGAAAATACTATAATTATGTTTTGAGTTCTTAATATGATTGTGGATCATAGAAAATCACAGTAATCTAGGATTACTGTGGTATATTTTAATTGACTTCTCTGACCCCTTAAAAATAGAGAACCATCTTCTAGAGGAAGGAGAAGGCACACAAAAGGTGCAGCAGATGGGAACCAGAGATTCTAAACATCAAAAAGCCTTGATAAATAGCTGCTGGCGGTTAAGTACAAGGTCATTTATAAGAATTAGAGAAAAGTTTTTTTTTTTTTTTTCTTTTTCTGAGAGCTAGGGACAACCTGTAGCTGAAATCTCCTGTTAGCTTGTTATTGCTGTGGCAAAATGCCATAACAACTCTTTTAGGAGAAAGGGTTTACTATGGCTGATGGATTCAGAAGTTCAAGCCATGGTCATTAGATATATTGCTTTTGGCTCTTTCTGGAGGTAGAAAGACCTGGTAGGGGCATATAGTGATGGAAATCTTTCCCTTCCTGTCTCCAGAAAGCAAAACTCTATAATGCCCGGGAACCCACTATCTTCTTTAAGCACATTACTTCAGGACCTAACTTCTTCCTTCCTCCAGGATTCATCTTTTAAAGATTCAACCACATTACCCAACTGCCATAGTCTAGTGCTCATGCCTTTGTATGACTATATGGGCTTTTGGGATGATTCTCATATAAACTGAGGTTCTCTCTCTCTCTCTCTCTCTCTCTCTCTCTCTCTCTCTCTCTCTCTCTCTGTCTCTCTCTCCCTCCCTCTTTCCTTTTCCATTTCCCTTTCCCTTTCTCCCCCTTACACACAGACATATATACACACAAAACAAAGAAAACATTATTTTGCCAAAAAATAGTAAGGCAGGTAACAGACTTTCAATTACTCTCTGAAGCAGAACAAGCAAGCCCAGATACAACTGCACCCTGGGGAGGCCACACAGAGAAACTATATGATCTAGGGCAGGCTCCTGAAGACAGAACATGAGACACTAAGTGTTGTTTAAAACTGCTAAGTATGCCAAATTTCCATTAGAACAAGAGACAACAAACACAACAATTAATGTAATATTCAAAACTTTAATGGATTGATATTTTAGGAAAATAAAATGAACCACAGATGTCTTAGAATATGAATATTTACTTATTATCATCAAATTGTACAGCATATGATTACTAATTAATCTTAATCTTTACTTATAATCAATATTTGACTTGTCCAATATTCACTAGTGATCAATTTTCAGTAAAAGTGTTTATATTTCATAAATTGCTCTAGAAATTGAGGCAAGAGAATAAAATTCTTCGGTTTACTTTGAACAGAATGAATACCACATTGCAGTTAAGTACCCTTTATGTGAATATCTAGGTTCTTTTCTGATTTTGATTTACATTAACTGGCATTCTTGGATGGCTTCAGTCTTTTAGGCTACGCGTTTAAAACAGAACAATGATATGAAAGATCTCTGTTCATCCTGAATGTCTGTGGTTCTGGCAATTGTCCACATGGAGGATGACAGTGGGAAACAGAAAATGGAGGCATCCTGTGTCATCTTTCCTGAAGGATTGTAAGGACAACAGTAATGACAAAAGTGACTTTGCCTTTCTTCCTGCAATCATTTTCCAGCTGGGATTGGGTTATAACTCATGTTCAGTCACCAGGTGCACACTCATTACCCTATTGTCTACGCTGGGCTACTGGGGCCTCCATATGCTGCTATTCTCCTTTCTGAAAAAAATTTACCATTGACTCTAAATAGCAAAATAAATATGTTTGATGTCATATTCCTATCATCTCTCTACTTACCTCTTACATCACTTGGAAATTAGTGAAAAATATATCTTTGAATTTTCTACAAAAGTTTAACTTTTTAAAATGTTGTATTTTGTTATATTTAAAATTTTTTTTCTGTTTGTTTGGTTCTTTCTCTTTCTTTGTTTCTTTGTTTCTTTGTTTCTTTGTTTCTTTGTTTCTTTCCTTCTTCTTTCCTTCTTTCCTTCTTTCCTTCTTTCCTTCTTTCCTTCTTTCCTTCCTTCCTTCTTTCTTTCTTTCTTT
Organism: Uromys caudimaculatus; assembly: GCA_028551405.1. Taxonomy (NCBI): domain Eukaryota; kingdom Metazoa; phylum Chordata; class Mammalia; order Rodentia; family Muridae; genus Uromys; species Uromys caudimaculatus. Next base: position 58,278,750 of record CM052704.1, read on the forward strand.
CTTTCTTTCTTTCTTTCTTTCTTTCTTTCTTTCTTTCTTTCTCTCTCTCTCTCTCTCTCTCTCTCTCTCTCTCTCTCTCTCTCTCTCTCTTTCTTTCTTTCTTTCTTTCTTTCTTTCTTTCTTTCTTGTTAAGCTCCATGGGTCAGCCATACTTATAGATAATATTTCTGAATAGACATTGTGTCCGCTGGTTGATGAATAACCAAAGTAGATTACTTAAAAGGCAGAAAGTGTTTATTTTTGATCACGGTTTTGAAGGTGTCAATAGCTGATTGTTTGCATTGTTCTATAGCCTGTGGTAAGTCAGGACATGATATGCAGAGCTTGTGGTGGAACAAGGCTACTCACCAGAGTGCCCCTTTAAGAACACATACCTAAATCAACAAATGTTCTTTAATTAGGCTTTATGTCTTAAGGGTTCTCCCTTCTTCTAGCAGTGCCACAGGCTGGACAAATTTTACACACAGAGACCTCTGAGGATCATTTAAATTCAAATCTTGTCAGATTGGCATATATTGTCTGTTTAAACAAACACATGCACCTACTTTATATTATCAAAATGATGGACACTATGTTAGGTTAAATATATGTAAACAAAACAGCGTATTTCAAGTACATAAATCACTTTGAAGTATGGAAAACTACAATATGAAATAATATTTTCTATTAAATTGGGGCATTTTGTATAATATGGTAGGAAATTTTTTCTGGACTAATTTTTTATTAAGCAGCTAATTAATGCTTAATCTATCACACTGCATGGGAGTTGAATTATATTTTTCTAAGTCTGAATTATGGATTCCATACTCTTAATGTGCTATTTTTCCCAGGATAATTATTGCATTAACTCTGTATGTTTTTAGTATATGTCCCCTAGAGATGTTTTTATTGTACCATAGCTATAACCAATTGGAGAGGGTCCTAGGCTTCAGAGGAAATACTTTGTGGCTATGTACCTCCTTGCTCATTCTTGTTAGTCTGGGTTTTTATTTATGAGCTGTCATTAACTTGTGGTTGTCAGTGACATGACTACATGAACTCTAAACACTATGAGTGGAAATGGAGGTGTATCCTGTCTCCCTCAGTAAATCCTCTGCCATAGAGGCTTTACCTAGGCTTCTCCCATTTCACAGCCTCAGTTCTACCAATTATTCATCCTTTACCCATGTTTTCCTTTTCTACTCTTTATCTGAATGTTTCTCAGACATTTTAAGAATTTTCTTTTTGTTTCAACTATATCCTATGTCTCTCCTCAAACTCTAGTTTCCCATGTTCAGCCTGAGTTCATCATTTTATCATTGGGAATCTTTTTTGGATTTATTTTAACCGATTTCTCCATGGGCAGGGGATAATCTTGACCTTTCAATTCTTACTGGTTGGCCAAGGGTACACTTTCAGCTAGAAAGGGAACCCAATTTACAAAATAGTGAATATTGTTTCTAGTATTTTATTGACTACCTGAAGTTCATTAAAAGAGTAGATTTTTAACTGTTCATACCACAAAATAAAACAAACAAAAACATATCTAAATAATGGGGTAACTGTGCTCATTGACATGATAATCACCATACATGAATGTGAAATTATGTTGTTTATCTCTCATACAATTTATCAGTTTTACTCAGCTAAAGCTGAGAGGAAAACAAAATCTTTCTCTATCTTCCTTACCCCAGATTCCCATGTCATTTTGGTTTTCTTAGTTTCAAGCCACTTCCTCCTACAATGGCTGCCTCTCTTACCATCAGAAATCAGGATTTCAAGGTTCAACTCTTTCTTTCTGTCCTCCATACTGACAGCACCTAAGACACAGTGGCATAGAGATCACCCCACAGGCATAGATTCAAGGCATGCTGATTCAGTATGTTACCATACAGCCTCCGTCTTCCCTCTCATATCTGGATGTCTTCCAATCTCATAGTTTCTGTAAACTTCTCTGTGAAATCCTAGGCCATATTCCTTCTCTCAGATTTTGAATCTGCCACTTTATACGTCCCAACAGACTGAAATACTGTCTTAGCCATCCTCCTATTGTACACTCTGATGGTACATTACTAAATGTTACATAAGACTTAGCAGTTAGGTTAGAATTACATAACAGCCCCAAACAAGAGAGAAAAGCCTATACAGAAAGAACACATAAAAGGAAGGCAAATAATGAAAAAAAAAAAAAACAACAGTAATTTATAGATGTTGATGCCTTAAATAAGACACAAACAAAATAAGATATTGTAGTTTATGTTATATGAAGGGCCTAGGAATACCCATGAAGTAGCCCATCTATAAGTATACATTAGAATTTCATGTATATTTCATAGTTGGAACCAGGAGATGGTGACAGTCCAAAACCTGAACTCCAGTTTTTGACTCTCTAGATGATTCTATTGTGACGTGGTCGTGGGAGCTGTGACGGGTGGACTTCAGGGTAGAGAAGAGTTCCATGCCAGACTCCCTTTCTTTTTAAGAATTGTGTGTGTGTGTGTGTGTGTGTGTGTGTGTGTGTACATGAGAGAAAGAGAGAGTGGCTGGGGAGAGAGATAATATGTATTTATTTTGAGGTCAGTAGGCTTACTGGTGAGTCACTTCCTGCCACCTCATATGGACAGACACTCAAATCAAATTATTTGACATTCTCTCCTTCCACACTATGTTTGCAACCTTACTCTTTCAAGAATATCTGGAGTCAGAGGGAAACACACACTATTCCTCTATTTGAACTACTGGTTTGGGATAAAGAATGATTGGCTTAGAGAGCAGGTAGCCAGATGATGGAAGAACTAATGTATAGACAGGTGAAGACAGACACACATACAGTGACCTTGTATTTTTATTTTTTAACTATCTATAGAGTATGCTCTGTTAAAGATATCACAAGCTGTCATTCAGTTCACTTTTCAGTTTCTGAAGAAAAGTCTAGACATGGTGTAGAGAGGAGATTAGCCTTGTGTGGGTGGTCTGTTGATAAAAGCAAGCTATGATTGGGTGGTGTGATGTGGAAGGCGGGTTGTGACTGGCTTAGACTCAGATACTCATAAGAATATACTCTTGTGCTGGAGATTTAGTTTAGTTAGTAATGGGTTGATACTGAAAGCTTAAGAATCTGTTCAACAGGGGAAAAAAATGTCCAAATGTCAATTGTGGCAATGTGTGCTTGTAATCCAGTGCTGGGGAAGATGTATCCAGCTAGTCTAGCCTTGTTGGTGAGCTCCTGGCTAATGAGTGCCCCTGTCTTAAAAACCAAGGTAGACAGTGCATGAAAAATGATACCTAAATTTGCCTTCTGGCCTCAACACTACATATACACATGTGAATACACTATTACACTATTACATACATGAAACACACCTCAATTCTATGTTGGGTTGCAGTTTTCTCACATCCTCACTTATATGTAGTTTGTAAAATAGTATGGAGTCGGCCTCAGGCCAAATTTACCAATTCTTGGAATTCCTTTCCTCATAGATTGCATCACATTCTTTCTTCTGATTTGCATCTGATAAGTGGTATCTCTTGTATGTTTCAGGGCAGGGGGAACGCAGTGTCTCATATATGTTGGAGACTATCCGCTCTTGTTCATCAGGATCTTTTTTTCTCACCACCGCAGTGGTAGCCTAGGCAATCCTACCTAAGCTCTTAGTAAAGTGCCTCCTGCTGGCTTTCTTGCCTGACATGTTTTGTATGCTCAGGCCCTACCTGTTTGGACTGTGTCTCTTCTCCACATTGATGCTCCTTTCTAATATCCTCATTACATCTCTCTCTCTCCTCTAGGAACAAACAAACAAAATGAAACAGCGTTAGGACCTGCTGACATAGCTTATCGGGACTCTCCTGGGTTTCTACACTGGGATGTTAGTCTTCTGTGTGGTGATAATTTTCCATTTGCCATTCCTAAATGTTAGAACCTACATGGCTTAAGCTTTGTTCCTGCAAAAAATTTGGATGCACTTGTCAGCACAGAGATGTGTGATACATTAATGAAACACAATAAATGTCTCTTATTGCCATGGTCCACACTGAAGCAGGCAATTTGGTTTACTGATTTTAAGTGTTCATGAAAAACAGAATATATTGTTTTGTTTGTTGTGGGTGTCCTTTGTTAAACTTCTAAGGATTAAGCAACAATAATGTCAACTGTGGCAATCAACAATAGCAATACAATCAATCTCTACCTAGCAGTGTAGAGACTGATAGAACAAGAATGTCTGTTATCATTATGGAACATTTGCTTACATTTAGGAAAAATGTTTGCTATGACGTATATTTTTATATAATTATTATTTCAATTCATAATTTTATGTGTAATTGTAATTTCTATTATTTTTCTCGAAATTTATGGTGTATTAAAGCCTACACATCCCACTCCAAGAACTCTGTATGGTTTCATAAGGTGCAATTTCCATTTAATTAACACCAAGAGCTATCTGTATTTTAGAATTGACTCATGATTAATCAGTCATATTTCCTAAAAGACATTCATTTTGATTAGATGGTATGAAAATTAGCCTGGGATAATTCTTATCTCACTAGATGTACTATCTCCTTATGCTACTGAGGTACACTATTTTGGATCCCTAAAATGATTCCCACTTCAGTTCACATTACTTTTCTTTAATGAAAATTAATACTTTTTTCCCCCATGCCTACTGCAGAGCTAATTTTATTGCAGATGATGTTTGTCGGTTTCGTTCTATTTTTATCCCACTGGAGAGTGACTCATTGTCTTTCATTTAAAAGCGCTGTGTTTCCATTATGCTCCCGAGAAGCCCGTGCAGAGGGGTAAAGAACACTGCTTGAAATCCACATCCTGGTGCCAAGAGGTGGCTAACAATTTACAGGCTGTCAACTCCAAATTCTTCTTCCTGTTGGATAGGAAGTCTATACTATGTATTCTAATGCTAAGTAATTGGACACATATTAAATTGTATTTAGGAGCTGGCATCATTAGAGTTGAAGTCTCAGTTGTTCTGTTTCTATGACCCGTGTGTGGTGCTTTTGTGCTCAGCTTTAGTTAGCATCATTAAATACAAATCAAATTATAATGTAAGCGATCTGACTACCATAATGGAGACTGGGCATAATTTTCTTTGCAAACTGCTAAGTTTATAAGTCAGTCAGCCAAAGGGATACCCAGGAACATACCCAAGAAGAGCACACTGAGATGTTGTCTTTACATTTCATCTTTTTTTTTTCCAAAATTGTTTGGAATTCAGATCATGTTTATGTTCAGTGTGTCCTTTTCTATATAAATCTTTGTAATATTTTTGTAAATTCCTAAAGAAACTTTGCTGAGGTTTTGATACAAATTCTTATAAAATTTCATACCATTATGTGAAGATTTTCATCTGTGATTATTAAACTTTTATATTAACTTGCTTAGGTGACTTTGCTGCCTGGTATATTTTATCCTAGGTGTTGTGGGGAAGATATTTGTAGAGGTGATAATCATCTGACTTTAAATAAAATGATATCACCAGTTTGTGTGTGTGTATGCAATCTATCTCTCTCTCTCTCTCTCTCTCTCTCTGTCTCTCTCTCTCTCTCTCTCTGTCTCTCTCTCTCTCTCTCTCTCTCTCTCACACACACACACACACACATACATACTCACCTCATTCGATTAATTGCAGATCTTAGACCAAAGGGTAAAGCCTCCCAGAGAAGAAAAATTTTGCTTTAGGATTGGCATACAGAAATCTTCTCTGCATTTCTATTTGCATGCTTGCCGCATGGACAGTTACTTCAAGACTGCATTTCTTAACCACATGTCTACCCTGCTGAGTTCCTGCCCTCACTTCCATAGGCTAATTCCTTACACTGAGGAGGTTTAAAGAAGTGCTTTTCACATGAATAAATTACTACATTTGTCCATACTCTTTATCTTTTAGTATACTTGACTCCATCTGGGGACTGCAACCCTCTGCTTGTGAGGCTGTTGTTGGCTGTACAGTGAGTTTCGGTCCAAACCTCTCACTATGGGTACATTCTGTAGGCACTCTGTATTTTAGTTTGACTAAGAATGTGCAGCTTGTAGGTGGCTCGGAGTTAGAACTGAGTCATTCTGCAGAGTCTCAGTGTGGGATCTGTTTTGCTGCTGAGAAGCATACTGGTGCCTTTGTCCAGGATCAGGCAGGTATAGAGTTGGAGCTGTATCTGTAGCTGTATCTCTTTTATAGAATGTACAGCTAACTGTATATCACTTCTGTAGATGAAGTGTAGAGTGAGCTTTGTCCCATTTGGTAAAACCCTGATCAATGTAAGTCAGTGTTAGATGATACTTAAGATATATATGGACTCTACATATTTTGGCGAATATTTCTCAGAAGTGAAAAGTGAAAGAGAAAAAGGATTTCTTTTCTTTTCTTTTTTAAAGATGTGGCGAAAATGACATGAGTTAAATGTACTGTTTTAAATTACTTTATATGCTAACACACCGGTATGACATTTTGTGTCAAAGGAAGAAAAAAAAAAGCAGCATGGGCAGAGCTAAATGACCACACTAGGTTATGTGGTATGCAAATCTTTACATGTATGTATGTAAGCATAACAATAATGATTAAAGAAGAGACTAGGAATTTGGGAGGTGAGCCCAGAAGGAGCCGGAGGGAAAGAGGGAGGATCAGGAGTGATATAGATGCAGAGATCATGTATGAAGTTCTTAAAAAATAAAATTATTAAATTAAACTAGAAAATAATCACAAGTGAAAAGTTCTCACTTGCTTTAATTTACACTGGGTACAGCAGTTTCCTACATGCCAAAGAGATTAGGGTAAATAGTTTAGTCTGGAAACAGATGCTGACCCCAAAAAGAGGAAAACATTAAAGATAAAGTGCTTCAGTCACAGGTGGACCATGAGCCTGTAACCCAGGCTTCTGGGCATGCTCCGAGGACTCTTCCAGCAGCTTCAGCGTGAGCACCAGAAAGAGACTGCGGATGCTCACATTGATTTCAGGCAGCTCCAGATCTCTAACGGGGGTTTGCAAAGGGAAATGCATGTGAATGATTGGTGCATTTGCCAAGGGCTTCGCTTGTTGTTTCTGCTGTCTGTGTCAGCATTCCACAGTGGCAGGATATTTGTAACACATTACCAGTTCTCTGTGCATACTGCCACATTTCCGTTTCAGGAAATGGAGAGAATGGAAGCAAGCTACCTGGGAAAGGCTTTTCAAATCCCATATCCAGTGACACATCTCCAGCATCAAATCTACATCTTCTCATCCTACTCCAACAGTTCCACCAACTGGGTACCAAACATCCAAATGTCTGAGCCCACGAGGTCCATTATCACTCAAAAGAGCACAGGCGTGACTCACACTGGTTTTCTTAAATTTTTTTCAATTCAAAATTCTCTGTAGATGGGGTTAGAGAAATGGCTCAGCAGTTAAGATTGCTGTTCCATAGTTCCCAAGTTCAATTCCCAGCAGCCACATGGTGGCTCACAACCATCTGTAATGGGATCTGTTGCCCTCTTCTGGTGTGTCTGAAGACAGCTACAGTGTACTCATGTATATTAAACAAACAAATAAAATGATGGGCCACTATATATATAATTCTCTGTATATTTGCTTCTTATCTCATGACATTCAGGGTTTGGGTGCTATTCACACTGAGAGCAGTTCTTGACTGGCTGCACAGAAATGTCTGAATCTAAGTCATTCTGCATCGTTCCAAGCAGAGCAAGAACGGTGGGACGTTGTACAGAGTCATCTGGTGCAGTGGTCCAGCGCGATATGCTTAGAGTGTTTAATGTTGACAGTGTTCTTTTGCTTCCTAGAAGAACTACATATGCCCACTGTGCTGGAGGCTGAGGCAGGAAGCTCAAGACTGGAGGTTAGAGGGCAGCCTAGGCAGCATGAGGCCCAGTTTTTAAGCTTCAAATTAGAACAAAAGGCCTTCATACTGCCCCCGTGCAACTGATATTCATTTCTATTATAGGAAAAGAATCACATTATTTGCTTATTTTTGGGATGAATGACCATTGTCTCTGATCCTTCCTTTCTCACCAATTTGAATACTACTTTTCTAATATCTCAAGCATGGATATTCTTTGCATGGGTAGATCTATCTTCAATTTATTAATATTTTATCTAAGATATTTTCATAAAAGTTTATAAATGTCATATATTTATTTTACTGTCTTGTTTTTTGCTTCCTTTGTTAGCTTTTCTCTGCTGCCTCAGGTCTATAGCTTATCTTAGACTCAGATACAAGGGCAAGCTTAGAAGATGTCAAAGCACAGAGTTGAGTCAGCCCCATCCTCAAGAAATACAACAGGAAGATTCTGATTTGTTTGAGCATTGTTTGGGAGATTTTATATAGTTCTAGCTAAATTCAAGTCTTAAATGGTCATGCTAGGATAATCCTTCTCTTCCTTTTCTTCTCTTTCTTCTTCCCCGCCCCTTTTCTTACTCTCTCGATTTTTCCTTCCTTTTTCTTGTCTTCTTTTCTCATCTACTCAAACTCTGCTCCCTCAGAATTATATAGAAATTATATAGAAAATGCTGTATTTGAAAATGACATATTTTGGGAGCTAGCCTTTGTATTTTGTATTTTATGGGTACTTATTTACATTTTGGCTATTTAGCTATTTGTAATTAAGTTAGATGCAAGCATCACCAACAGAATACAAGAGATAGAAGAAAGAATCTCAGATGCAGAAGATACCATAAAAAACATTGACATAACAGTCAAAGAAAATGCAAAAGGGAAAAAGCTTCTAACCCAAAACATCTGGGAAATCCAGGACACAATGAGAAGATGAAACCTAAGGAAAATAGGTATAAAAGAGAGCGAAGATTGCCAACTTAAAGGGTCAGTAAATATCTTCAACAAAATTATAGAGGAAAACTTCCCTAACCTAAAGAAAGGGATGCCCATAAATGTACAAGAAGCCTACAGAACTCCAAATAGACTGGACCAGAAAAGAAATTCCTCCCATCACATAATAATCAAAACACCCAATTCACAAAACAAAGCTTCTCATAATAATCTATTGCACAAAAAAATCACTTACAGTTTCTATGCTGTTTTGAGAATTTAATTTTTATTTGTTACTTTGGATCTTTTTTCTTAATTTGAGAGTTTATATGTGTACTGGTTATTTTCATTAATTCTTTGGTTTTGATGTTATTAGTTTGCATTCAGACCTAGTATTTCAGTTTATACTTCATAATTTTAATACCTCATACTTTATTCAGCTCATTTTATTACTATTAGTTTATTTTAAACTTTTTTATTAAATAATTTACTTAATCATGTTAATTTCTCTACCAGTACCAATTTAACAGAAGTCTGTAGTGTTAGTGGTCAGCAGCACCACTTTCTCACATATTCCTCATGTGTAAAGCTTCTTTGGAACGTCTTGCTAGAGTGTACTCAAGGCATACAACCCCAAATTTTCTCCACAAGATTCTAGAGGTGGGCAGATGAATCACTTTCAGCTCCCTGTTGTTCATATGCCTGAAATCAAGTTTTTTGATTCCATGTAGATATTCCTACTGCCTCCAGCCCTGCGGCTCCAGTAATATCCAGATTTTAACATTAATATGCATTCTTCAGAACCTCAGCCCTTACTACCCAGTGTAAAAAGTTTTGATCTTATTGCCTTGTTTATAATTTCTTTTCACTTTTGTCTGCGCTTAAATGATTCATTTTCTTCAAGTGAGATGTGTATTTTATCACAATTTTGCATTTTTATTTACAAAGGAGGGTGCCTCTTATTAAGCTATATTATTTTAAATAACTATTAACTTTAATATACAATATATAAAAATTTCATGATCTGCTTCTCTATGAGCATATTTTAAATTGATAATCAGTATGAATTTTCAGTAGTACTTTTCAAAATTATTTAAGATACTCATTATTTTTCATTCTTTCTACTTACTAATAAAAGAACATAAACAGATAGCACAACATTAACTAAACTTTTACTTTTGGGATTGAATTTAAACCTGTTAGGTCAGTGGTCTGATTGGATGTCATTAGAATTTCAAATCTTATATTCAATAGGCAAGATTACATGTAGTTTTCACACATGGGTTATTGGTAACTTTTATTCTTAAGCATTTTCAGAAAAATCTAATAAATATTTTGTTTAATAATTATTGCTATAGGTATTGCTTTTGAGTTAGAAAAAGTTCACATATCTAGACTCCTTGTTTCCAACTTTGTTCATATTATTACTGTGTTTACACGATTATTTATATGCCACCTCTTTCTGATAACCTTTGCCCTCTATTCTATTTCTGAACCCTATTTTTATTATGTATGTAAGATATTGAAATATTAAATGCATACTCATAAATGTTCATCAACATATGGTTGACTTATTTTTATTCTTATTTTTGCACATATCTACAGGGAACAGTATAATAATCAATATGTGTATGTAGTGCATAAGAAATCACAGACATTACTGTTTAACTTCTAAGTATTTAAAAATAACATACATAATGTGTACATTTATGGGGTACTATATGCCCCCTGTACTGATCAAATCTCCTTATTACTTCATATTTGAATCCTTAGATTCTAGTTATCCACAGAACTTAGCTTGCTGAGAACTGAAATCACCCCCAGTGGACTGCGGAATCTTGTTTATCCTTGGAGTTTAGATCTTCTGCACTGGGTTAATGCATAGTTAAGTACTGTGGTGTTTTACTAGAAAAACATAGGTGATAAAGGAGTGGAATCATGAAAGTCTTCATTAACAATACTTAATGACTTTATTAATAATACTTAATAACACTTAAAAAGGATGTCATGAAAATAAAATGCCCTACAAAGATCTTAGTGGTGATGCTGTTCAATTGGAGTCGGGAGGGTTAAACCTCATTTCTTTATCTGAAAAAAATTAAATGGAAGTTTCTTCACTTCACATCCTGTTGGTGGCACCTCAGGTGACATCACCCGGTCTCTCCAGTCCCCTTTATTTCTTCTCTTTTTTTAAGACAATATGTGACAATTCTTATGGGGTTAGTAGTATGTTTATTGGTGGCCATTAAATCCATCTCATTGCTGCATTTAGTGCTTTAAACTATTAGCTGTGATTCCTTATGGCTAATCTGAGGCCATATCTTCCCAGAAAAAGATCCTAGTAAATGCACACTAATGTTTTACACTAAAACTATTAAGATGAATATTATAGCCCTGCAAAGACTACTAGAGACGTATTTGAAATGTATTTCAATTATTAGAGGTATGGGGACGGTTCAGGAAAGGGGAATGCTTTCTGTGGATTTTTCCAAGCTTACGAATTTTTATCATAGGTTTATTTTAGTAAGATATTACGCGGCTTTTCAGAACACTTGGATCCTAGTTCTGTATCGGCTCTCCCATTATATATCTCACATGAAAAGAAAATCACATAGCTTCAAAGGGATCTGCCTGGGGATGGATTGCAATAATATCCAATTACTGATGAAGGCATAGATGGGTTGTATACCTGAAACCATGAGCTATAATAAAAAATTAGTACTGTACAGTGGAGCCCTTGGTCTGCATTTAGTTCATTTCCCTAGGTCATTCCACACACAGCAAGATTTCATCCTTATTGCCTTGAAAGAGCAAATCACACTATTGTTTCCTAATTATATGCAAAGTAGGACTTTGGAGTTTTGTTCTAATTTAAAGCATTCAACAGAGTCCTAAAATATTTGGGTTTTCTATCACTGTGCTCTAGTTCAAAGCTATAGAGTCTTTTCTTCACCTTCCTGTTGATTGAGTTTTTGAACAGAAGTAGCATTTGTAAGTGGAGACAGAGAAGTACATCTTTTGGCGTTGTGTGGCCAAATATGGAAGGCTTTATATCCAAGTTCAAAGTTGTTCTCAACAATGATAGTGACTATGGGTCTAGATAGGCCAGCCCTCAGGCTAGCAGCTGTGACTGATGGTCCTGCCTACTTTCCCACCCTCACCTCTCCTACAAACTTACTAATGTGCTTTGTTCTCTTCTGAGTGGACTTTAGCATAAATTACCACCCCTACACTATTCTCTGACACTTTTACTCTCTTTACATGTTTTAAAAAGGGGTTATTTAAGCCTAATAGCACAGAAGACCTTGAACATTTGATTCTCCTGTCTCAGCTTCTAAAATAGCTGAAAGTACAGGCATATACCACCTTTCTGGATCCTGGTCTTCGTCAGCTTTGCAATTCTGCTTGAAATTCACTTTTGCAAAGGAACAATGTGTGTTGAGTGCTCGCAGCCTCTCTCACTCTTGCGTTCTTACTCTATGAGTTAGGGTGGTAGACGATCACGGTTCAAGCCAGTGGCTCCTGAGTTCACTGTCTTACTCTCTGAAGAAAACACAAAACACATTCATTAAGGAAAAGGGAGACAACTCCTGGGTGGGAGAGAATTTCTGAGAGAGGGATACTGCTGTGCATCCTAGTTTAGGGTTGCTAACGAGACTTACAATGGAGACCGAGGCAGTCCAATCTTGGAGACTGAACATTCACTGAATGCATCAAAGGCAGAGTCAGTGACTGGCCTTTGCGTACCTTTTGGATACCCCTTGTTTGCCTTCTGTGTCCAACTGGAGAGCTGATCACAAGTTTCTCGTGTAATCAGGAAATGGTCATGCATGAGGGGTCACATTTGTCCACTCTTCCCCTTGATTCATTTCCCCCCCAGGCTATTGATCTAGTCATATCTCTTATCTTTGGGAGTACACAATTAACATACAATTTGTCATGGACTTTTGCACTGACTTCCTATAGGACTCTGATTCTTATTGCAACAGACAAATGAAAACACTCAAAAAAGAATAGTGCTGAAGATGGAAAGGGAGGATGTGAAGAGTTTTCCAAAGGAGAACAAAGAGAAAACAATAAAGGGATGTGGGTAAAGTGTAGTGTTAGAGGTGACCAGACATCCATTCCTTAGCCCGTGTACCCAGCACCTCACCGAAGCATCAAGAGATTAGTAGAAAACCTAACACACTCTCCCTAGTATATTAGGGCTCCAGAAGAGTCAGGGTAGACAGAGTCATCTAAAGGGAGAAAAGGAGAGTACCAAAGTCTGCGGGAAGCAACTGTGTACTTCCTGCCATGAGTTTCCTCATTGCTTTACATTGCTCCGTAGGAAACATCTGTAGCTACGTTTCCAGTGAGTCTCTTATAAACACAAATGATTGTTTTATATTTGTGTTCTAAAGTTTAATCCCATGAGACAGATGGTGAAACCTAATAGGTCTTTCGTTGTTGTTAGAGAAAATGACCCATAACCTTCAATATAGAAGAACACAACACTAGTTAACTCTGACTTCTAACACACTTGCAAACTGTGCCTCTTCAATCACTTTTCTAATTAGTGAGCAGACATCTTGAAGCACTATGATCATTCAGATTTTAATTGTCAGACAATGCTGTCTACAGTTGCTCCATATGTTCCTAAAAAATATGAACAGTCACGCCAAGATAGCAACTAGAGTTTTGATGATCATGGCTAATTGGGGAGCTAGGCATGATTCAGTCTACTGCTTATCGAGTTGGGACATAATTATGATTCCATTCTCCACTATCCTGTGAGCATATATCTCTTCTCTCCAAAAACTGAACTGTGTGATATAAATAAGTAAATAAGGTTTCTCTCTCTGGGGGAAGAGCACATTGCCATTTAATTCGCTTAAACAATATTCAGAAATTAGAATATGATAAGTGAAAACATACACACAAACAAAATAATATTTACTCAGTGTCATGCTACTAACAGTGGATTGAGCTTGTGTGTGTCTTCAGACTTCTTGCTAGAGTTTTAAATGTTCTGAGACTTTCAACCTTCATACCTGTCTTATGAATTATTTCAGGAGAGAGAAGGGTATAGTGAATGACGTCTTCAAATTTAACACAAATGATTTACACAAGACTCCTGACCTCAAACTATGCTTATTAGCCTTTAGGCAGTATTGTCTTGGGTAGTGAGAGTGGTTCCCAGGTCTGACTTCGGTTAACTGGACCTTGACTCAAAATTCAGTGCTGATTGTGACTATGACTTCTTGATTTTTGATTCCTCAAAATTCCTCCAATTTGTTAAATGAGTGAATGGGAGTTATAAAACCAGTTCACAGTAACTGAACCTACTGAAAGGGTTATGGTGCTACTTCAAGAGAGATGACACTGTGAAAGCATTTGGAACACTGATGGCGGCAGAGTCAGCTTTTGGCTATCTGATGCGTTTCTCTCTTTGTGTTTGAGAAACACGTTTTCTTACCCTCCTTTTCGTAATGAGGGTAATCTCTCCTCTCTCCTTAAGACCTCCAAGTGGATAGGCCTTTTGGCCTGCCGCATGCGTGGGTATGCTAGTTCCTCCTAGTTTAAAAGCTTCAACGTATGATTTTCACCTTGTCTCTGGTCCCATTTGTTTCTCCTTTGGACTGGCTTTTCTAGTGTAACATTTAAAAGGAAGGGTCATACTTGCCTAAAACACGAGAATACCTGTTTTTTAATGTTCTCCCATTGGAGGTAATCATGTAATTATCTGCTCCTTATTAAGCGACAAGTTGGGACCAATCCTTCCTGCCATCCATTCTTCTCTTCCTCTGTTCCCTTTTCTTTTCTTCTGTTTGTATACATCTTCCTTCTTTCCCCTTTGAGCTGTTCCTTTAACTTTCTTGTGTATTTTTTACATGTTGACTTATATTAAATAGTATTATATTTAAATGTTGATAAATTCTAAATTATGAAATATTTCATCCAAATATAGTAATTTTAAAATACATATGAAAACTTCTAATCACATCTCTTAATTCCATAAATAAAATCATTGACCTATACCCTCCCAATCATAATATTTTTTCAGTTTTGTTTTATAGGAAGTCATTTGTGGAAGTAAAAATAATTTCCAAAGTAAGATTTATAACACTTTTGTAAAATGATCCCAAAGCATTCAATGATAGTAACATGTTATTTGAATAATAAATACGTCTCACATATTTGAAGACTTGGTACCTGACAGGTAACACTGTTTGCAGGGAGGTTACTGGAACATTTAGGAATCTACAGCCTTTCTGGGGAAGAATGTCACTGCCACATGGGCGGGAAGAGTTCACAGCCTTTACCCACTTCCAGTTCGCCCTTTCAGCCTTTTATGGTGGACGCTGTGACTCCTCAGCTTCCTGATCAGGCTGCCTGCTGTGATATATCTCAGTCATTCATGGACTCTCTCCGGAAATTTAGAACAAAATAACCTCTTCCCTAGTTGCTTTTGGTCATGATATTTTACCACAGGAACAAAAGAGGAACTAAACACTTACAGCCATATTACTGTATTCCATAGTAATTACCAAGCACTGGGCTTAGGCTAATTTCTGATACTTCAATGGAGACTATGTATTCAACGTATCAACAGGCGACAGTATGATTTTACTAACAAAGACTACTTAGGGTACTTAAATGCCAAACATTAATAAAGGCTGGGCTATAAAATGTCTTCTTTGACATAAAGTAGTATACCTAATACTTCCCTATCACGTCTAACAAGGTATGATGGCTAGTTTTATGTCAACCTCACATAGGCTAGAGTCATTTTGGAGGAGAGGATTTCTATTAAGAGAATGCCCCCACTAGACTGGCTTTTGAGCAAGCCTGTGGTGCATTTTATTGATTGGTGATAGATGAATGGGTGTGGCTAACTGTGAGCAGTGCCACCCCTGGATTGGTGGTCCTGGGTTCTATAAGAAAGCAGGCTGGGGGAGCCTCAAGGAGCAAGCCAGGAAGAAACACTCCTCCATGGCCTCTGCATCAGCTCCTGCGTCCAGGTTCCTGTCCTGTTTGAATTCCTGTCCTGATTTCCCTCAGCAATGGAGGCTAACCTGAGTGTTGTAAGCTGAAATAAACTCTTTCTTCCCCAGGTTGTTTATGGTCATGGTGTTTTATCACAGCAATAACTGCAACATGAGGTATTCAAGGCTCGAAGTGTTTAAAAATAGTAACGCCTTAAAAGGCAGGCAGACTTGTTGCAGTCTCCAGTGGGGGGTAGGGGGCTAAGTCATGAGACCTTATTCTAGTGTCATTTTTTACTTCTGCATCTTTGATCCCTTTAATCTTATTTTGTTAAATGATAACCAGTAGCATATTAGTATAATAGAAATATTGTCTGTGAATAGGAATGAGTTGCTAGTCCAGTTTATGATATGATAAGTTGCTTTGCTAAGAACATTACCTCTTGATATCATCATGCTTGTCTCTGAGCAAACTAAAATTATTTTTCTTCCGTATTCCACAAGCACATTTTAGTTTTCCAGAAAGTAAGATCACTTTCTTTGTAGTCTGGCAGACTATATTTTATATTATGAGGATTTGCTCTCCCAGAACATCCCATGCTTCATTCTTTTGTTTGTGACTTTTTCTTTCTAGTCTTACAAAAGCTTCAGTGTAAATATATTCAGTTCTTCATGCAGTGTAAGATAAAACTGATATGCAAATGTCAAGGGACATCCTTGAAACCTTATATCTAAGAAATAAGAATTCAGTGTTATACAGCCAAAGCAATTTGCTGTCAGAACTTGTACCCTTGAAAGCATCCATCTGTAGCTTTCTCAGGACTCTTCATCCACAGGCTATTGGCCTGTACACCTATGTACTTCAGTATGTTAATCCGTCCTCATTAAATCTGTATTTATTCACAAGTGTGACATATTTTAATCTACAGAAATTACAGGTACCTTTTGGACCTAGACAAGTTAGCTGAGAATGGATTTCTTTTGTTCTTCATCAAGTAATCTTTAGGCAGCCATGTTCTCCACTTGTTACCTCAGGATTTCCCTTTGAGCTTAGACCCCACCCCTAACCCCACTCCCTGAGAGTTCAAAAGGAACTCCTATCAAAAGGAACTCCTTAAAAAGTCTCAAACTTCAAAGATTGCCAAAAGGGGGAGAATATCCTTTTTCTAGTGAAGAAAAAAAAATATGTGCTACTCTGGCAATGACTGAGCATGGACACAGTCAAATCCATCTTCTTATAGTAGAAGTTACAAACCATGAAGACTACCAAACAGAAGCTTCCTTACACAAGGGAATACCAAACAAAGGGTCAAAGACTTCCTATTTCTATCTCATAATACTAGTCTTCTGTTGCTGCAGGAGCAGACGACTGTAGCTTTACTAGCTTAATGCAACACAAATTTATTATTTTATGATCCAGGTACAAAACTCTCCCCATGCTAAAAATACAGTGTTGACGGGACTGCACTCTTCACGATGCTGCTAGGGAAAACCTGATTGTTTCTTCCAGTTTTTGTTAACTATTTGGACTCAAGACTCTCTGCCTAAGAGTCAGTATTTTCATTTTGGGCTTGAGCTTAATCTGCTTCCCTCTCTCTTGCAGAGACTTCTGTGAGCACAGGTCCATGGGTAACCTAGCACAATGTCCATCTCAAGATGATTAACTTGATAACATCATTAAATCCCCCTTTCTCCTTGTAAGCTTTTGAAGATTCCAACAGATATCTTGGGAAGAAGTCATTGTATGCTTATGACAACTATGTTAAAACCACCTTGCATTTTTGTATGCCACAAAGTTATTGATATTAGAAATGTAACTTTCCAGAAAATGTGTATTTATCACAAAGGATGTTAATATTTCCTGAAGTAGATGATGTTTTTAGCTTCCTTTCCTCCATTGTCTGCAAGGGGAAGCGAAGCATGGACACATTCTCAACTGTCATGGAACAGAAATTCTTTCACAGCATATCTAGATAAAACACCTACTTTAATTTATCCTCCTCCTTGCCTTCTTCTTCCTTGTCTTCCTGCTCATACCATCTCTAACACACACACACACACACACACACACACACACACACACACACACACACACACACACACACAAAGTGGGTGAAGGAGAAGGTGGTAGGCTAAATCTTGTATATTTATTATTAACAGCAAATATACAATGATGAAAAAAAAAAAAACGTCTGGCCAAGGAAATGTATATTTTTGCTTCGTTTTAAATAGTAATTGCTCATACAAGGAGAAAAAAACATTTAAAATTACCAGAAGATTGCTTGAGGGGTGTGAAACATCTTTCCCAGGAGAAATAATCTCATGTCTTAAACTGAATTCCTGACAAGAGGGTGATGGGTTGCCTCTAGGGCACAGTGCAATGTGCAGGACTAGGTGGATGAGTCAGAAGGCAAGAGTTCACATGGAGTTTTCTCCTAAGGCAGGGGAAAATAATCACCCAAACTCTCTTAATGGGTGCTTTGGAAGAGTTCCCTGAGCTGTAACCTTGGTGGATGTTGGCTTCAGGAACATTAACCACCCAAGATAAATACAGTCCATAGGAAGTAGTGTTCTTTCCAGTGTGAGTTGCGAATGAGACTAGTCATTTACAACAAACACATCTAATAGAACCAAGTTAGGCAGTGATGTGCCAACTATGTTGGCCTCTTTTGTAAAAGTTCCATGAGGAAAACAAAACCTCCATCAATTTATAATTTTGACAAATATTCAGAAATACATATTTTTAGAATATAGAAAACTGCAGGTTCACAGAGAGAAAACTAGAATTAGGTTTCTAATCTTCTGCTTAATAGCTGGGTTACCTTGCACAGATGACTTAATTTTACAATAGTTCGTTTTATTTTTTACTCTTTAAAGTGATAATAAAAACATTTGCATAGACCTCATTTAGATGTTTTATGAGGATTAGAATCACCTTGAAATATACTTAGAAATCCTTTGGTATAGTATCAAGAAATAAAATTCTCTATCAACATTTAAAAATATTTATAATTATAAGGGACTTCTTACTATGCCTGGAATAGAGTTTACTAATTATTACCAAGTATTAGTATGAAGTATAAATATGCACTAACAAAAGATGGTGAATATTTTCAGTTTGTCAGTAGTATAACAATCAATATCCATTTTCAGAGAATAATTTGTTGACTTTTAAAAGATGTGTACACTTATAAAATGGCCCTGTGAATCAAGATAAATAACATTTTAGTATTTTCTCTTAGCAGTTATGGTCTCAATTTGTACAAACATTAGATGCTTTATATTAATAGACTATGTACTCTTAAAATATGTACCCTTTGTGTCTAGCTCCTTTCACCTGGTATATTCCTATTCCTTTTTCTATTTAGGGTGATGCATAGATAATGAATTTTTCTGTAGCTGAGAAAAAATTCATTGTCTTGTGTATTACATTATGCTTACTCATTTCTCTGTTCATGAATACTTGCATAGCTTTCAGTTCAGGCCTAAATATATAAGACTGCTATATATTTTAGTGGAAGTCTTTTTATTTGCATTTATAGAAAAGTTTTATAATCAGATCTTCAGACTACAAAAATACTACTGAAATGGGTCACTTGTTTTGAGTTGAACTCATATATCACCTTTGGGTATGTCAATGTCTTAATTATGATGCATAATTAGTCATGACTGTAACTCGTCTTGAAATTGGCTGAGATGTTCTTTTCTTTCTTTCAGCAAAGTTTCATGGATCTGCACTTGCTTTGTAAAAATGTATGCATTCAACATTTTGGATGCAACTTTAAGATGCAATTGATTCATTCTGCTTAGAGTTTCATTTTGCTATCATATAAAAAAATATTTCCATGTTGTACTCTGTCGCCTTGTTAAACTCAGTGATTATTTCTAGAACTGCTTTCATAGGTTCCTTTGGATTTTTCTCTCAACAATACTGTAGCACTTTGGAAAAAAGAAATATTCCACTTCTTCCTTCTAGGCTACGTGTATACTAATCCCATTTTGCTTGTCTTACTGCATTGCCTAGTTTTCATAGTACAGTGGTGAGCACTCTTAAACATGAACTTCCTAGTCAGGGAAAAGGAAGGGAGTCTTCTCAGCAATGATGAATAAAGCAAGCAAGTATTATATACAGCATATAAAATTACCATTTCACAAAAAAGCTTATATGTACCTGTATTAGTCAGGGTTCTCTAGAGTCATAGAACTTATAGATAGTCTCTATATAGTAAGGGAATTTGTTAATGACTTCCAGTCTGTAGTCAAACTCCCCAGCAATGGTCAGCAGTAGCTGTGAATAAAAACCCAAAGATCTAGCAGTTGCTTAGTCCCACAAGGCGAAGAAGATTGAATCTTCCTCTTTCCAATGTCCTTATGTAGATCTCCAGCAAGTGTGGCCCAGATTAGAGGTGTGTGTACCACCACACCTGAAACTTGTGTCTTCCAATCTCAAGATCTAGATCACAGGTGAGCCTTCTAATTCTGAATTGTAATTCACTCCAGATAGAGTCAAGTTGACAATCAGAAATAGTCACTACAGTAACTTTCCCAGGATATCTAATTGACCTCCAGTACAACAATCCTTTAACTACCACACAATTTATTTGAACGGCTTGCTATTGTATTGGTATTTTAGGTTATTGTTTAGAAAACATAAACTCCTAGCTCTTCTGTATAGAGGATCCACTTTCTAGTTCATGGTATCGGGCTTCATCACCTGATTTCCTTTGACAGTGTGATGTGGCAGAGTTGGCAAAGCTGCCCTGTGAGGAGAGGCATACATCCATACCTTAAGGCACTGGGTTTTGATTGTTCTTTTGAACACCTCTAAGTTCTGTTTTGGCAGAGAACAGGGCTTAGGTGGATGCTGCTTCTGCAGGCATGGCCTACAGAATGAGACAGAAAGGAAACTGATTTTGAGTTCTATCCCAAAGCAGGACTGCTCTAGACAACAGACTGTACAGAGACTGTAAAACAGCAATTAGCATCTACTGATGTACACCATTGCAATTGTGTGTGTGTGTGTGTGTGTGTGTGTGTGTGTGTGTGTGTGTGTGTGTGTGTTTCTTTCTCTTTCTTGCATTCAGGTAAAAGGAATAAAATGTTTACTGATACTTAAGTAAGATTAAGTTAGGAATGGGGTTCCTACTTATGAGTATATCTGAGCAGCTCTTAACAGACAAACCTTCCTATAGATGACTACTATAAACTCTTCTGGCTGAGTAATCGAAACTAGGCATAAACAGGAAGAAATGAGAGACTGTATGAGCACACACTGAATGAAGTAACATAACATAATAAGTTTTCTGGGTTGGTTATTTTTATTGAAAATAATTTTTAAAATAATATATCTTTTTATTTCCTTTGTGGAGTAGAGGCTTTTATTATTTTATTTATTTATTATTAAAATTATTTTTCATACAGTGCATTCTGATTAATGTTTCCCCTCATCTCCTCACGATCCTCTCCACATCGTTACTGACCAACTCACATCTTCTTTTTCTTTCTCTCTCTCTGAGAAAACCAACAGGCAAAGAAACAAAAAAAAATAAGAATAAAGCAAAACAAACAAATAAATAGAAGACAAAATAAAGAAGACACAAGAAAAGACACCCACACACACACACCCACACACACACACGATACCCCATAAAAACCCATCAGAAACCATACTACATAAACAAAAGATAATAATGTAATCTGTAGGCATACATTTTTTGCAATCTATTTTTAATAAAGGTTCCAACCTCTCCTCTAGCCCACCACTCACAAGAGGTAGTACAAGAGAAAAGTTATTAGGATATGGGGGAAGTGAACCTGTTTAACAATGGTTCTTTGGGGGTGACCTTGATCATCTTTGTCAGCAGTTGAGTCCTGTAGCAAACACCAAATATGAGTTAGCAGCTTCAGTCTAGTTCTCTAAGCAGGCAGACACCACACATGAAACAGCAGCTGTAGTTCAATCCTAAAGAGACCACCAACTGGTCTCACCAACTGGCCTGAGGCGAAGCCAATAAAGCATCAAGCTGCTGCAGGAACCTCATGAGCAGTTCTTGAGAGAGTGTCTCTCAATAGCAGCGTTACCACAAGTAGAGCTCAACAAAGTTATGTAAGGCAAACCAGTACATTTCTGTTGTTAGCAAAGAATAGAGACAGAACAAACCAAACCAATGCTCCTGCAAATCATTTGATATAACTGACTTCCCAAACAAACCAGAAGTATCCACGTAAGTAAACATGCCAAACAAACTAGTATGAGACAAAAATATCTCCAGAAATACCAGTGAGTTCACCTTGTGTTGGCCATCTATTGCTGGGCATGGGGGCTGGTCTTATCTGTGCTTTTTATACCCAATGAGACTTCTCTGAAAAAATTTTTTTTGCAAGAAGTTATCAGTTGGAGATAGCTTCTTAGTTAGAAATAAGGGCTTGTGTCTACTTTCTCTGTCAGCTCTGTGATCCTACTTGGGTTAGATACGTGCAGGCTCTGTGCATGATGTTACAGTCACTATAAGTTCATCTATGCATCA
This sequence comes from Uromys caudimaculatus, assembly GCA_028551405.1. Lineage (NCBI taxonomy): Eukaryota > Metazoa > Chordata > Mammalia > Rodentia > Muridae > Uromys > Uromys caudimaculatus. The sequence goes on from CM052704.1 coordinate 58,300,994, forward strand.
GATTTGTTCTGTCTTATTGCTTTCCTGCTGCCTTAGATCCCTATTAGGTCTTATAATCTTTCTGCCATCACTTAAGTGCAGCTCCCTGAGCCCTAGGGGAAGAAGTTTGCTCAAAACATCTCGTTTAGTACTGAGTGTCCTAGTATCTCTTTCCCTGCACCCTTACTACTTATGGGTCTCTCTATTTGTTCCCATCTACTGCAAGAGGAATTTTCTCTGATGGTGGCTGAATAAGACACTGATGAATATAGGAGAATATTGTTAAGAATCACATCATTATAGCAGAAAAGTACTACTTGATTTTTCCGTAGGTCTATGTAGTTTCAGATTCTTAGCCACCAAAGCAGTGTCTGACATAGGTTCCATCTCATGGAATGAACTTTACATCCAACCATGAGTTGGTTAGTTACTCCTGCAACTTCTGTGCCACTCTTGCACTAGCATATCTTGTAGGCAGGTCACCATTTTAGGTTGAAGAGTTTGTAGCTGGGTTAGTGTTTTTCTGTCCTCTTGTGGTTTGCAAGCCACCTTCTAGTATGTGGATACTAGTTAGTAGGGGTAAAGGCTCTAGGTAGGCGCCAACTTGACTTCTCTATGTTCAGTGGGTTATATAGGTATTGTTTTCAGCAGTAGAGGCTTACTGTTAGTTCGTAGAAATCAACCAGTAGCCTTGATGATTGCCTGAGTTGTTTGGAGGGTTTTAGGAGCCCCTTTGCCTAACAACTCAATTATATGTAAAATTTCTGGCACTAGAGGTTTCATTGAGTGGAAAGAGTTATCTTGTTGGGGCTTTGTTTCCTCTGTTACTTGGTGATTCCATTGGGGTTTCTTTCATATATTTATATATTTTAAGAATCTTCTACTGTAGGAGGTTTCCATATGATCTCTCATATGGTCTTAGTCTTAGCTGTCACTCACTGTGCTCCCTACCTTGCCCCTATCTTCCTTCTGTCTCTTTGCTTAATCTTCCCACTCCAGCCCTACCCATATTTCCATAAGTATATATTGTAATTCCTATTTCTTGTAATATTGTTCTCTCCACTGTAGCATGCCTTTCAAAAACTTAAAGGCCCATATCCACATATAAGGAAATACCTACAATGATAGGTATTCTCATGATAAAGTTTATTCTAGTTCCATCCATCTGCCTGAAAATTTTATAATTTAACAATTTTGACAGCTAACTAATATTCGATTGTATAAATGCATCCCTCTTCACTATTCATTTGTCTGTTGATGGACATATGGACCACCTAGATGGACATCTCGGCTGTTTCCAATTCCTGGCTATTCTAAGTAGAACAGTAATTGATAAACATGTGTCTTTGTCCTCTGGATATATGCCAAGAATGGTATGCCTGGATACTGAGGTAGATATATTCCTAGTTTCCTGAGGAAACTCTATACTGATTTTCATAGTGTCTGTACATTTATGCCAGCAATGGAGGACAATTCCTCTTGCTCCATCTCCGTGCTAGAATGAGCTGCCGTTTGTTTAATTGATCTTGGTTGTTCTGACTACTGAAAGATGGAATCTCAAAATAGGTTTTATTTGCATCTTCCTTTTGACTAGGATGTTGACCACTTTTAAAGAGTTTGTCAGACACTGTTTCATCTTTTGAGAACTTCCTGCTTAGATCTCTACCCTATTTAAAATTTGGTTATTTGTTGAATTTTTCATGCCAGGTTTTGCATTGGCTCTTTATATATTTTAAATATGAGCCCTTTATCAGATATGTAGTTGGTAAGGATATTTTCTCTGTGTTGTTTAAGGCTTTTTGTTCTGATATTAGACAACCATGATTATCAGATGTGGTGACTAGAACACAAACACAGAGAGTCATAGCATGGTACACTGTGGCTAGAACATGTGGAAAGTAAGAAGGAATATATAATTAAGAGATATATAGAGGAGATGAGAACCCAGTTTCTGTGTACAAACACTATATCTATCTATCTATCTATCTATCTATCTATCTATCTATCTATCTATCTACCTATCTATCCTCTGAATACAAAGAACATTATATTAAGAGCCCACACACAGTTGAGAGATTGGACTGAGATTTCAGAGTTTGAAATTTGAGAGTAGATACATTTAAAAACTTACTTTAAAAAGTCACTGTTCTTCAGAAGAACATAAAGCTTTGCAGAATGTGTAAAAATCTGTCCTTTATAATGTCCCAGATATATCTAAAGGGTAAAACTCACTAAACGAAATAAACTGGAAAATATAACCAACACCCCAAGTAAAGATAATCAATGAAGACTAATGACCAAGTGTTGGACTCATCAGAAGGGTGTTCAAATGAATGTTACAGCTAACTGCCCTCAAGGACTGCAGGAAAGCATGTTTGTTATAAGTAAAATCTTTTAAAATCTAGCAAGGATACAAAACACTTTAAAAATATCTAATGATAACCTAGACCTTTAAATCTATGTTATGCAACAGACATACAGAAGCTAGGCTAGTGAGTTGTAACCTTGAAATGACAATGGGGGGGAGGCACAGCAAATTCTCCAGAAGAAAAAGGAAATGTACCAAAGAGACCATAAGAAGAGCCTCAAGAACTTGAGGTCAGTGTCAAGTGCATGACCACATGACAAGTAAGAAAATGGTGGCTGCTGCATTCCCTAGAGTCTCTGTGGACATTGGGTTAACAAGGGCAGATCCATTGCTCTTTAGGGACATTCAGGGTTTAAGGTACTGTATGTCTCTGGTCATTTTAATCAAGCAATCGATATGTCACCTTGTTTTGTGCTTGTCTCTGTTTTAAATGCCTCTGTTAACATATACTTGACATGAATAATGAATGGAATGTTTTTGAATTATTTAAAACCAGGCACACTGGAGGCCATTTTTCTTACATAAGTTCATTGAAAAGTCTTTGTTAAACAGGCAAGTCTCTTTGGTGTTGAATTCTTGCTATAGCTTTCAACATGATTCTTTTTTTATACACAATGGGTAGCTAACATTTTTGTTTTCAGTCTTTTGGCTTATAGATTGTATGTTTCTTCCAAGACTAACATTTTCTTTTCAATATAGTTTGAAACATATGAGACAGAATTAGGAAAAATGATTTTTTTACATTTTCCTAAATATTCATAACAGAACTCTAAATTTCTGTGTGTGTGTACACATGTAAAATTTCAACTCCATGGTGATGCTGTCCCATTAGATTTTGTCACCTCAGCACCTGGATATACACATGTCACCCTTCTCTCTCTCTTCTCTTCTTTTTTTTCCCTGAGGCAGAGTCTTGGTATGTATCCTACACTAATTTCTTATTCCAGATACCCCTTCTTCAGACTTCCAATTGCTGGGGTTGCAGTTGTGTGCCTCTGTGCCTGGCTTTAGCACTTTCTCTTTTCTTTTACCTTCTCTAATATTTATGTATTGATTTATTTACATCCCTAATGATGATCCCCCTTCTGGTTCCCCCTCACAGTCTTTCCCCCCACATGGCCTCCCCTTCTCATCCAGGGCTGCCTTGTCTGGCTTCAGTGGGAGAGGATGCTCTGGCAGAGACTTGATACTCCAGGCTTTACCACTTTTTCATTCCTTCACCATGTACTAGAGAAATTACTTCCTGCTCTCTAGAGAGTCCAGACATACAAACTGACAGATTTTTTCATCTTCATTTGGCTGATTGTAGTGGATTTCTAATTCATTAATAGTGAACTCATGTCCCAAAGCATCAGCACTCACAGGCTAATAAAGCTTGTCTGAGAGATACTTTCCCATAGAAGTATATCACAGTTTTCTTGTATTTGTGAACACTAGTCAGTATTTCTAGATGGAATGGTGTAAGATGACAAATGACCATGATCTTTTACCTAAAACCAAACCATATTTGTTATAGTTCCCAAAACTGAAAATCAACGTTTCTGTATCCTCTGTTTTGATAAGGATTCTTTTTGTATTGTATGTGATCAACTTCTGTTTCTGGATGGGAGACCAAAAGAAAGGAATAGAAGGAAAGAGAGAGAGAGAGAGAGAGAGAGAGAGAGAGAGAGAGAGAGAGAGAGAGAGAGAGAGAAACATATCCTGGCCAACTTTGTCTGCAACAGTCATGTAGGCTTACATAAGGTTTTATCTTTTGAATTTTAGAAAGATAAAAGTCAGATTATAGTATAATGCTATAGCATTTTATTTGGGAGTTACTTTAGGTAGTGAGATTGTTAACAAAAAGCATAAATTTAGCTGGGCAGCTTAGACAGGTGCTTATAATTTGAGCACTGAAGTAACTGGGTAGAAGCTGTAGGTTGGAACTAGCTCAAGCTACATAGTGAGAAAAAACCCAAGCATAAATGAGAAACTAACATGGTGACAGATCAGATAGACCATTAAGAGAACTTCTATTTTGAAGAGATGAAACAAGAAGGCAGAACGTTACCATAACCTTACTTGAGGATATCAGCATACCCGTTTCACATTTTTTTTTTGGTCTGCACAAGTTTACAAATAACTATGTATAATTGCTCTGTGTACCAACTTGGAGTTACACATACATCTGAGTTTGTAGGCAAATTTATAATTACAGAATAAACAAATGATGAGAAAGGCCAATCATATTTGTATATGAATCTGAGAAACATGTCTCCTTGTTGTCATGATAGATTGGAGCATGATTTAAAATTTAAATCTATGAAGATAAACAGGGTGGGTTGTTTAGATGAACTCATGTTTTGTGGTGTGGTGAATATATTATTTTTAAAGTATCTTGGTTTAGTCTTTATATCTGGGGCTTTAGATGGAGAGTAAACCTATGTTAATGATAGCAAACAGTGGCTGAACTTGTGTCTCACAGGAGCCACTAGTCTCAGTGCTGGCACTATCATAAGAATTCTCGTAGGTAGATGCAATCTAATCTTACAATTATTTTACAGGTCTGCTAACACACAGAATGTCTAGTATCATTGCATTTTAAAGATAGTGGATTTTGGTGGGGGTTAGGGGGACAGTTCAGGGATGAGCCAGAAACCTAGGACAAGAGAAACTCCCAGGAATCTAAGAGGGTGACCCTATTTAAGACCTATAGCAATAGGGGATACAGAAGCTTAAATGGCCACCTCCTGTAACCAGGCAAATCTTCCAATGGAGGGGTGAGGACACCAACTCATCCGCAAAGCATTCAACCCAAAATTTGTCCTGTCTACAAGATGTACAGGATAAAAATGGAGCAGAAATTTGGGAAATGGTCATTCATTGACTGGCCCAACTTGCTACCCATCCCATGAGAGAGATCCAACCCCTGACACTATTTTTTTTATTTTAATTTTTTGATACTTTATTTACATTTCTAATGTTTCCCCCTTTCCAGGTCTCCACTTTGGAAACCCCTTCTTCCTCCCCCACCCCTACCCACGCACCCGCCCACCCATTCGTGTCTTCCCACCTTGATATTACCCTTTACTGGGGCCTCTAACACCCTCAGGCCCAAGGTCCTCTCCTCCCCCTGATGGCCAAAAAGGCCCTCCTCTGCCATATATGTGGTCTGAACCATGGGTCCATAGATGTGTATTCTTTGGTTGGTGGTCCAGCCTCCAGGAGAAGCGGTGGGGGGGCGGTCAGGCCAGTTGACACTGTTGCTCCCTCCATGGGGCTGCAAACTCCCTCAGCTCCTTCAGTACCTTCTCCAACTCCTCCATCTGGGACCTCACTCTCAGTCCAGCGGTTACTGTAAAGTGAAACTTGGGTATTCCAAACTTTTGGGCTAATATCCAGCACTTATCAGTGAGTACATATCATGTTGGTTCTTTTGTGACTGAGTTACCTCGCTCAGGATTGATATTTTCAAGTTCCATCTATTTGCCTGCGAATTTCATTAAGTCATTATTTTTAATAGCTAAGTAGTACTCCATTGTGTAAATGTACCA
>CM052704.1:58307373-58331741 GCA_028551405.1 Uromys caudimaculatus
GTTTCACTTAACAATAACCGCTGGACTGAGAGTGAGGTACCAGATGGAGGGGTTGGAGAAAAGTCTGAAGGAGCGGAGGGAATTGGCAGCCCCATGGAGGGAGCAAGAGCGTCAATGGGCCTGACCCTCCCCCTGGTCGTCCTCTAGTGACCCAGGTTTTTCACACATGTTCCTGAACAGGACTGCTGATGGTTTCCACATGTGTGATTTTACTCCTTGTATACAAGACCAGCACCATGCTGTGCACTCTAAACGTGAAGCCAGGGTGTCTGAACAGCAGCAAAAGTAAAAAGTCAGCATCATTCTCTCCCTGGTCAGAGCTGGGTGCTGTGTTTCAAAGTCTGTCTTGTTAGTGAATTCCAATTCAGTTATCAATACTGATTGATTATAGCCTCTGTGAATGAGCTGAGCTCAACTAGGAGAGAGAGCCACTGTGCTTAAATAGACTCGATCATGGCTTCTCTGTCTCAGTGTGACTTGCAAATGGAAATGCTTGCATATTTTACACACTACAATCTTTTAGTATTCCAAAGTGGAATATTAAAAAATTAAGAGCCCGCTGCACAGCACAGGACAACTGTGTTCGACAGTGAATATTAAATCCTGTCTACTCTGGGGATTACTGAACTCTCTGCTAAATGTGGAGTGAGCAGACACCTGCTTCTGTTGTCTCTCTTTCCACTGCACAGTGATGAATTTAAAAATGATGGTGGCATTTGAATACTGCAACACATCCGTTCCTCTTCTGGGGAAAGCTGAAGCTCCAGCAAACATCTAGTGCCTTGATGACTTAGTCAATTGAGAGTGAATTAACATACTGCTATTCAAGCTGAAATTACTTGTTTGTGATGATGTCTCAAACTATCTCATAAATAATTTTTAAATAAGATTTGGGCTAAAATATTATTTTCATACACAAAATCCTCAAATTGTAAGATTTTGTTATGATTTGGATTTAAATAGCTTAAATAACCAACAGTAACAAAACATTCCTGTCTAATAAATTCTGCTGCAGTCCCAAACCCTTCCCTAAGCTCTAAGAATACAACTGTTCAAATGAAGAATACATTTACCTTTGTAAACCTCTTAATGGGGAATATTCAGTGGATCATTTATTCATTAAGACTTTTTTATTCATCTTGGTTGGGTTTTTTTTTCATTTTGAAATCATTTTATTCTAGACAGCTGGAAAATGCATATTATAAAATTCCAGGTAAATAAAATATTAGAATTTCTGTTTCTTTTATGATAATTTCTAAGTGACATGGAAACACTATCACTGACTTTTTTTTTTAAAGACAGCTGCTCCTCCATTGAGCTCTGGCTTGCAGAGCCTTTATGATTGGACTTAGAGAGTCAGTGCCTGGGCCTGCATGTTCTCCACAGCAGACTTTCTGTTCCTCTCCATTCCAAGTTGCAAAGCCCTTCCCTACAGCACAAGGTAAGCAACAGGATTTCATCACACCAGTCTGAAGGCCAAAATGGGTGGTAGAAACAGCTGCCTGCTGAGATAGTGCTAAGAAGTGTTTGTGGAGACCAGAGATGAGATTGGAGGGATCCTGACCCTTAGCCAGTTCAATCTCAGGCAGCTCCCTTCTCAAGATGATTCTAGCTATAGCGCCCTGGGGCTTGTATGCCTGTGACAATGGTAGAATTTTTCAGGAGGTAAGGTTGCCAGCATCCAGACAAGCAATGTTTGCGGGGAATTTTTCTTCTTCAACCTTGCTGATGGGAGAGCACCTCCTTGCCTGTGGAGGCAGAAGATAATAGGTAACTAGTCTCTCTCTCAGTCTTACAAAGTTCTAGTCTCTTACTTGTTGGTTTGTACCATCCTTCCAAGCTCACGGTTCTTAAAATGTAATGGTTAATTTAATTTTGTTCTTCCTTTGTAATAAGAGGTGAGTGCTAGGCATTCAGCTACACAGAATCTCCTTAAAACATGATATTGAGAGAAAGAAAACAAACATTTATGTTTTCAATCTGGGAAATTCTGTATTATGCAATTCAGACTTAATGACAGAAACTCCAATTCTTATCAAGACCCAGGGCTGCCACATTGGAATTTTACCACAGAAGGGCAGAGGAGAATGCTCTATATCTTGGTTGTGGTGTATCAAGTGTCAAAACTTATTAATTTGAATTCAAATATATGTATTATGTTGTTTGTATAGTACTACCTAAAAGGGGTGAATAAAAATTAAATTAGATACAGAAACAGATTTCTGTAATATTTTCTCATTATTCCAATGTTTCAATACATCAAAAACTAATACATTTCCTTATGAAAATGATAAATTTGAAATCAACACTCTATAAACAAGATCATTAAGTGTAAGCCCCTGTGTTCCCACTATATTAGACAAGAATTAATATGTTACTAGAGTCAAATCTCATGCAGAAAAAGAAAAAAATAACAGATTTAACTTTCTCTTCTGACTAAATATGATACAAAGAGTGAAAAAAAGAAATAGGAAAATGGATCAGGTAATATCAGTGAAATAGAAAGAGGTGCGTGAGAAACATGGTTATAAATTCTATTATGTACACTAATTAAAAGTCCTTAAACTTGAGATAAAACAAACAAACAAACAAACCAGCAAGCAAAACAAAAAGTAGCCTGCGCTGGAGAGATGGCTCAGTGGTTAAGAGTACTGACTACTCTTCCAGAGGACCTGAGTTCAATACCCAGCAACCACATGGTGGCTCAAACCATCTATAATGGGATCCAATGCCCTCTTCTGGTGTGTCTGAAGATAGCTACAGTGTACTCACATGCATAAAATAAATCTTAAAAACAGAACTGCTTGAGTTGATGACCTGAACTAAAAACATCAACTTTCACCTTTTTTACTCTGTATCTGATTAATACTTAAAAATGTCTAAGTTCCATGTGTCCCCCTGGGAGAGAGATGACTTGCTCACAGAACTGGGTTTTTTTTTTTTTTTTTTTTTTTTTTTTTTTTTTTTTTTTTTTTTTTTTTTTTTTTTTTTTTTTTGGTGGGACACCTTCACAAGGAGGAGACTGGGCTCAAGATACACTGGGATTAGAAGCATTGGATTTTTTCTTTATAACTATTTTGCTCATAACTTTCTATTAAGTTCTTAGATTCTTAATACATTTCTTTGGCAGTATATATTTAAAAGTGATGAGTTTATAAAGAGTCCTCATCTTCACTTCTGGGATTTTATTTACCTACCTGGAGGAGCTTCTCTTTCTCTGTGACAACAAAGCAGTGTCTGTACAACCTCTGAGAGGCACAGGAGTTTCTCACAAAGAAGAGGGTACATGCATTCCAGGGCATGGACATTCTTTAGCAGAATTCTCAGTCAAAAGGGAGACTTGAGACTGGGAGCTAGGGGTGCAGGATGAGGAGTCTGAATGCACTCTTGTCCAAAGCTGTGGTTGAAGCAACTCCTGCATGACTTGAGAGGTCCACAGAGAGAAGTATATACACAGCATTGATACATTCTACTATGCAGGAGTTACCATCTTGATGAAAGTAGATAGGGTGTGCAGAGACTTCCTGACTACAGAAGTGGGTGGCGTGAGCTCATCGTCTAGAACTGTGAACATTTTTAAAAGGAAGGTGAGTCTAAAATATATGTAAGCATTTCAATGAATTATTGACTATAATCTGAGTGAATATGCACAAAATACATCTTGTAACCCAGTATACTTTGGATTGCAATCAATGGTCTATAGCATCTCTGATTCTTAATTTTCAAGGCAGAAATCATTTAATGGAATCAAAAATCACATTCCTTCATTCAATAGCTGTTTATATAAATGCATATAACAGCTTTCAGACATGGATTTCCTTCATTGTCTACATTTGTATAATGTTTATTGCCAAGCTTATTTCAAAGCAATGAAGTTTTGAGGTTCGGGCATGCTCTTTAATCAAGACTGTGGTTATGCATCTGGAATCATTTAGTTCTTTACAAAAGTAGGAATGAATATTTTGTGAAATTTCTGTAATTTTGATTTTCTTCAATTTTTAAACCATCAAATTATTTCAAAATAAAAAACCTCAAAGACCATGGGTTTGGGAATAATGTTGCTTTTACTTTTCAGTGTTTTTAGGCTTTTAAATCACTGTTTATTTGAGTCAATGATGTTACATCGTTCTGATAATGCCTTCATTGTGTCAAGCAGAGCAAGGAAGAGGCCTGGAACCACAAGTACAAGACACTTTATTCTTGATTCTTAATATATTCTAGAAGATCTCTGTTTCCCATCTCTAATCCAAAATGCAAATAGGGCAATACTGCTATATTGACATTCAGCAGGCAATTTTGATACTCTGAAAAAAGAACCTATGCTGGCTTTAAAATACTCCCTGAAAGCTGACATACATCGTTCTACATTTTCACATTTAGAAACTGACTTTTGTTTCTAAGATTTTTTACATTTGTTTTTATTTGAAAAGAAACAAAATCAGAAACTTGCACTTTAGTGCACGAATAATAAAGGTCTAAAATTAAGCTTACATACATGTCCTTAAAATATACGCCATCAAATTTGTTTCCTAAATCTGGAGGATGGAGTAATTGACTGCACAGTTCTCGAAATTGTTCATCAAATCCTCTTCTCTACCTCAGGAGAGGAGCTTGCATTGGTTATGCAGCCTTGGGAGCTGGTGCCAAGGCTTGCAAAGTCTGAAAGAAAAGGGGCTGATTGGCTGCTGTGGCCTTTAATTTTGCTTCCAGAATCCTCAGGTCTACATCTGATAAGTTTCATTCAATTTTCCTTCTGAATATGGGCTTCGTGAAATGTCTCAGTAGATATTGGTCTTGTTCTGTGAGGCTTTTTGTCCTCTGTGTGTTTGCTGTGTTCAAAATGGACCTACAGTTTTCTGTATCAACAGAAAATATATTTCACAGTCCCTCCAGTGGATGCTTGAAACTGCTGAGTGCTGAAATATAAATGTCAGGTGTTTTCCCTAAACATACCTAAGGTACAGCCTAACCTATACATAAATTAGGCACAGTAAAAGATAGACAATATTTAATAATGACCTAGCACATCTGTAGCAATAAAGCATATATGATTTGGCTCTTGAATTTCTTGAATGTCTCCAAAAGCCTGTGTGTTAAATGCGTTCCCATGGAGGATATTCATGGGACCTTAAAGAGATGTAGAACAGTGAAAGACCTTTAGATCACTGGGGGCTGGGTATGTTCCCAAAGGGGATTGGAAAACCCCAGCTCTCCAATCTCTTCCTTACTTTCTAGTCTTAGGTGAATAGTTTTGGTTTTGTATCACCACTAGGTTGTGTTGTCTCACCCAAGACCCATACCAACAGCTCCAAACCCATGAGTCTGAGTAAACATTTTATTTCTTCTTATAACTTAATTATCTCAGTTTTTTTTTTTTTGGGGTGGTACAGAGAGAAAAATAATGATCTCTTACTCACTGTCAGTGATGTGAATGTAATTTCTCTCTCCTTTAACATATCTTTAAGGCATAATTCATATCTGGGAGGACAGACTGAGATTTACAGTTTGTTGCAATTACAGTACTCAGATGGCACATAGCTTAAAACTTACTTCAAAGAAGATTGACATTGACTGTAACTGAAGATTCATAAAGAGAAACTAAGAGGAGACTGCTGTATCTTGTTTATGTATTTTATTATACCCATGCTAAGAAGGTTTTTGAACAATGCATATATATTCACCAGTGTACATACACACACACACACACACACACACACACACACACACACACACACACACTCATACACCCCCCACAAATATACACTCACACATACAACACACACATATATATATACTCGCACATACATATGCACACACACATACACTCACAAATACACATGTACACACACACACATATATACTCGCATATATGTATGCACACACATATATACACTTACATACACATGCACACACACATATATACTTACACATGCACATACACATATATTATATACAATCAATCATACACATGCACATACACACATGTATGCACTCATACATCCACAAGTACATACACAAACACACACACTTACACATCCACATCCACTGATTTTTATATTTACCACATATATTACCAAACTACTTTTACCACTACTCATTTCAATTACCATATAGTATGTTCATAGTTTTAATACAGAACAATCAGCAAGCACTTATTTCACATACTTATGTATTCAAACCGTTAGCTAGATTTCAGGATATGGTTATTTTGGATTTAAATAAATAATGTTTTCTGTTCTAAATATGTTTTGTAAACTGTGACCTTGAAGAAAAGAGTCAGCTATGGGAGGTGGGATGTGCTTGAAATAGGTCTCTGTAAACTGCAGGGAATGTCTTTCACTTAGAAAAGGAAAACACATCAGGAGTTCACTCTTGAAACAAAGAGAAGAAATCCAGTATTAAATAATGGAGAGTGGAAAGTCATCTTTCTCTAACTACATTTTTTCTAAAAAAATAAAAGAATGGTTATATTCATACTTTGTAGTCATTATCAATTTTTATTTTAATCAGTTATGCTCATTAACACCATCTAAGTACTGTGGCGACTGATTTTAAAATAAAATACTTTTCCTTATTTTATTTTTTGCTTGTTTTCATACAATGTTTTGATGATTTCTCCTTTGCCAACTCCTCCAAGATCCTCCTGACCTCCTTACCTACCAACTTTATGTGCTGTCTCTCAAAAACAAAAAACAACACAAAAACAAAATACACCAAAACAAAACCAAAACCAAACAAATATATCATAAGCCCACCAAACAAAAAACAAACAAAGAAACAAACAGAAAACATGAAGATGGTTTTGTATTGGCCTACTATTCCTGAGACTTGGGAGCCATGTTTAACACTGTTAAAGCGGCCAAGAACCTGAGACTAGATATATCATGGCCATAGGGGAAAACCTCCTACTATTTTCCATTTTCAACATAACATTTTTATTGAATTTAGCATCATGTATCCCTATCACACTTACTTACCAGTCCTTCAATCTTCCCCCCACAGATCCCTCTCTCCAAAAAAGTAAAATTCAAACAAGAATAAAAAATAAGGAAAAAGTGTAATTTGTGTTATCTATTGACTCACTGGAGCAAGGTCAAACATTCAATGGTCTGCCCTTCCAAAATACCCTGGAAAATGGCTGTAGGCCTTAGCAGGTCCCCAGATCTTACCACTATTGACTCCATGACGGAAATACCATTTAGGTCACAAAACTCACCACCTATCAAAAGCAAAACAAAACACAAAGAGGCACATGGTTTCAGTTATTATTATTATTATTATTATTATTATTATTATTATTATTGCCAAAAAGTTAGTATGGAACCAAAAGCCACATTTCAGTGGTGAAAAATAGCCTTTTCTAGGTCTAGACCATAAAGAAGAGGCTAGCATAATATTAAAAATCCACTTACATTGTGCACATAGTTTCTATTTAGTTTCTATACCGGCATGTGATATATGGTTTTAGTCACCACAAAAGTAGTGTCTTTGTTTCTGTAAAAATGTTTAAAAATGCACCACAGCCTCTGCTGCATGCATAGTAAATGCTCAAGAAATAATAGCAAAAAATAAACAGCAAATTGAATCTGAAGCTTTACCATGCCAAGTCTCACTTGGCTCTTTGCCTAACTTCAGGCCAGGACATGGACAGTGAGGAGAAGTGGTGCATATCTCATAAAGGGTGAGTAATAGTTGCTCAATTACAATATTAGTAAGTTACTTTCATACACATAAATATGTGCAAATGACAGATTCATAGATCTTCATCTTGTTTTTCAGCAGAATTTAAGAAAGCAAACTGATGGACTAAGCCGAAATAGACTAAATTTCAAGTATAAGAAACGTACAGTGACCTCTACAAAGTGATCCTCCTGGCTAAGCTATACTCTCCCACAGGTGTGTAGGCAGTTGATTATTAGCACAAGGATTGACTTGACCTTCTGTGGTCAACTACATTGTTGGGAAACTGCTCACTTCAAGTACAAAAAGGTGAATGCAAGTGATCATTTTTATTCTTAATTCCTGAGATTGTATCATCCCACTGAAAAGGCCAAGAGATTCAAAACTAGATGAATCACTCTGTAATAAAAGCATCCAGGCACCAGTGGGTTTAAGTACCATTTACAAGGAAGGAGTAGGAGTGGGAGAGATGTAATTCCACTGAGGAAGAAGTAGTCCTCCGAACAGCACCTGTCAACAGAATCTGTTTTAAAATGTGCTTGCAGATGGAGTTTAAATGGTTTAGCTGGTACCAAGAGGCATGCTATTAACAGTGGATAATGGAAAATAATCTCTGAAAAATATTTGCTTTTCTACTTGATATGCACTTTGTGTAGCAGCCAACCAGAGTGGGCATACTATAATTCTCATGCCTTGCTAATTTAATTATGCTCTCCATTTACAGAGCTTACCAAAGGATTTTATGGTAGAGTCAGAATGTTTTGCAGGGAAGGAAATTTTGATTTGTTCTAGTTTATTTGCAGAAAAAAATAACATACATTACAAATAAACTTCTCTTCATGCAAGAAGATTAAGCAGATAGAAACAGATATGGTAAAGGGTATGTGTCAGAGAAGGCATGATTCACCTTGGAGAACAAAACGTCACCCTAACTCTTCTTATGCATAATGTTCTGTATCAAGTTACGATATTTGTCACACTTTCAGGAGCTCTGTATGGCATCTGTTACCCAAGCATGTCATCTAGACGTTGGGAGCAGCCCCCTTCCAGGCACAAGAGAAAGAAGCCATAGGAAGGTAGAGAGCACACTGATGGCTTGACAGTCTTCTGTCTGCACAAGCATTGGTGACATGATCCTTTTTCCAAAGCCCACCTGACTACCAAACATGACCAAAGTCAGGACTATGGGAAGGGTCCTGTAAGTGCAGCAGCCAATATTCTGACCATCTTCTACACTATGGTCCAAAGATAGCTGATGGGATCATTCAAACTTAAATTCAAGCCCCCGGTCAGCTACAGCATGAACTTTAAGGAGGATAATACATGGAAAATGTCATCTGACTCTTACAAACAGTGTCAGTCATCATTAAAGCTAAGATCTGCTTAAAGATGATGGGGTTTTGTTGGCCTTGTTGTGTTGATTTTTGTTGTTTTTTCGTAAATGCTTTCTGTTTGTTTTATGTGGTACTAATATTTTTTAGTTTAGATGAAAGCATTTAGATTGGAGATTCAAATGCTTCCAGAGGCCTAATGGAAACTCACACTACTCTCTTTTCTTTATACTTTAGAAGGGGCAGAGAAAGGGACATGGAAAATATAGCATGCATTTTAAAATAATAAAACCCCCAAATTGTAGTTAATTAATTACAGTTAATCTAATTAAAGTAGCATTCAACCACAAAATTTTGCTTTAAAATTGAATAAGAACTTGCAAAGTTATTCATATTTTTCTTTGTCTTTTAGCTTTAGAGAATTTTTAGAATCTAATTTCTGTTTTCAGTACAAATCATTACTCAAAGCTCCTGACTAATGATTCTCTTTACAACCACAGCCAAACAGTACATGGAGCTTGGAGACTCTTATGGAAGAACTAGAAGAAGGACTGCAGCCTCTAAGGGGATAGGAACTCCATGGGAAGACCAACAGAGTCAACTAACCTGGACCCTTAGGGTTCTCAGAGAGTGAACCGCCAACCAAAGAACATACACAGGTCTCCCCACACATACTTAACAGATGTGCAGCTTGGTCTTCATGTGAGTCCCAAACAATTGGAGTGGGGGCTGTCCCAAAAGCTGTATGTGAGATATGTTCTTTACATGAGCTGCCTTGTCTGGCTTTAGCGGGAGAGGATGCACCTAGTCTCATAGAGACTTGATGTGGGAGGGTGGGGGCAGACCCAGAGTACCCCCATTTGGTCTGAGAAGGGGGGGAGATAGTGGGGAAAGAATTGTGGGAAGGGGTGACCGGGGTGGGGGGGACAGTGAATGGGATGTAAAGTAAATAAGTTAAACAAACAAACAAAATAATTCCCTAAAGATAGTATTGACTTTAAAAAAAAACAAAAACAAACCAAATTCTCTTATTAAAACAATATTGAAATACTGATTGCAACAGAGAGTATGTGATAACAGAGATCACATCAGGATATTATGTTAAGTACTTTAGAATTAATTTCTATGTTCAGAAAATACATTAGAAAATACTTCAATATTGGTAAAATGATATTTCAGGAATCAATATTCATGTTTCTTTGAATTTGACTAACAAATGACTCGAATGTCTTTGAAATATTAATGGTTACAGTAAATGAAGGTGAGGGGGAACATTTTAAAAGACCAGAGAACATGATCCTCACATGTAAAATTCATAAGAAAAATTTTCATGAAATATCTGGCATTTCTCTGTGCTGACATTTGGATTTGAATTTGGCCTTGTTTCAGGGCCACTAGTTAAATGTCGGAGGTGAAAAAAGTTTCACGCATCAAAGTTAAGCAATTCTGGCTTCGAGGAACATGGTGCTCTCAGTTAGGCTTTCTGTGCTCCCTAGCCCCTTCCTGGACAGAGCAAAACTCCAACAGACTAAAATAAGTTAGAGGGCACTTTTTAGGAAATTAGAAAATTACAGTCTAAGTGTTTCAAAAATAAACTTGCTAGCACGCATCCCCCCCCCCCCAGAGTGACAAGATTCACATCTATATAACTGTCTTAATTTAAACCATCACCTCTCGGTTCTCCAGCCTTCAAGAATCACCTAAGTTCAGGCTTCTCCTAGGGTGCTGTAAGGTGGGATGGTATTGCTTAACCTCTCTGCTACTTTGTAGCCTCTTCTAACAGTTGTCCTATTATTTCCTGGCAACTCAGCTTGACTGTGATCCACTCTCCAATCTCACAGTTGACCCCTATTTTCCTGGCAGCATCAAAGTTGCCTGATGGGAACACCTCCTTGTCTCCACTCTCCGGTGTTGTTCTTACCTTTCTCCTTCCTCTTTACCCATGCTCCATTTTCCCATCACATTTCTATCTGCATGACTCATGGCTTTTCTTTTATCTTTTCTATTTACCTTTGGGCATGAGAAACAAAGTGAGGTTGGAAATATCATCAATAGGGAAGCATTAAGAAGGGGAATCGCCTATCATACTGAGAGCATACATGGGGAGCAAGCAGAAGCAATCTCCTCAGCCAGCAGAGTGTGTAATCAGCACTCACTGAAACCTTGACTTCACTTGGCTTTCCAGTGCTGCACAGTTGAGAGGTATGCAGAATGGTTCCATTTCGATCCCTGCTTTCTCTCCCAGGGGAAAAATAAAATCAGAAAACAGGGGTCCAACGCTCCAACATATATTTCAACATATATATCCCAGTTGTGGGATAGGATGTTGCCATGGAAACATGAATACGGTGTAGGCTCAGACACATTAAAGTAAGAAAGTTATAAAAAGTACAAAGCACTCTATTGAATGCACTGAGGATCAAAGATAAGTAAGTAGAGAATCACTTATAAATTTATAAATGGAATGATTTATACATTTTCTTAGTATTTCTGTAGCATTTTATAATAATATAGGTAGGTATCCATATTTAAAGTGCCTTCTCTTAGATGGCCCATCTTATTTATTAGAAATTATAATGTTGTCAAGGTGCCCTATAGAAGCAGTACTTAAATAACAATAAAGCAGACATGTACTTGATACATTTTGTGTTGCATAGTACACAAGGAAGGAAGCTAGATTTTGTATTTTGGATAGAAGTTTATTATAGAATTATAAGAAAAATGAGATTATAGAGTACACATTTGCTCCTAAGAGCAGAGAGTCAAAAGGAGACAAGTGAACATGAGGAAATGATGACTTTATGGAGGCTCAGTATAGAGAAATAGGAGTGTAAAACTCCAGCCATTGAAGACATGTATGTGTGTGTGTGTGTGTGTGCGCGCGCGCGCGCGCGCGCGCGCATGCGCGCACGCGCGCATGCTTTATCATAAGAGTCTCACCTAGTTTTCTTGGTGAGTGATAGAACAATTCTCCTCTCACTTGTAAGGAAGCCAGTAACCATTTCCTCTTTGGTAGGCTTTCTCTCAGAGAAACTACTTAACCTTGCTTATAAAAAGTAGGGATTCAGAGCCTTGCTCATCTGGAATAAGAGAAGTGTCCATCTCTTGTCTATACTAGCCACCCGATCTCATGGAATGACTGGAAACATTCAGACCCTTAGAATGTTCATGGCACAAAACAATAGACTCTCTGAATGAATAAGGACTAACTGTGGAATCTGAAGGCATCCCAAAGGCCAAATCGCTAAAGGCTTAGTCACCAGACTGTAGTGTTAGTGGGAGATAGAACATTCTAGGAGGGTCAGGACATTGGAGTGTCCCTTTGAAGGGGATTGGGAGACGCAAGCTCCTGTCCACTTCTCTCTTTGATCTCTGGCTATGATGAAGTGAGATTTGCTGTCACATGCTTCCTGATTTACCACAGCCTCAAAGCAATATGGCTGACCAACTTGCACTGGGAGCTTTGCAACCACTACCTATCTCATCTATTTTAAGTTGATTACCTCAGATATTTTGTCACCATGTTGGAAAGCCAACTAGCACAACTCTTATATCCCTGTCTACACATCACTAGAGATATATTTATAGAAGTTGCTTTCACACACTACTTGCTTCCAGCTACCAAAAAAAAAAAAAAAAAAAAAAGTCTTTTGTAATACAGGAGAATTTTGACAAAGAAAACCCACTTCATTTGGAATCATGTCCTTGGATGCAAGGTGAGGGGAGGTGACCGAGTCAGTTTTCCTTTCTAACAGTATTCTGCCAAGCAAAGGGGGCTAGATTTTGCTAGTGTGCATCTTTCCAAAGGAAAATGATGAATGAAAGCCCAAGTGAGGTTAAGACAGCCACGAACACTGCAGTTCCCAAGGACTAGTAAAAGACTGAAGCAATGATTTATATGCTTATGAAAATTCCAAAATGTGAAAAGATGTTGATGTAAAATTCAAGACCTTAAGACTAAATTAATGAGACTGAAGAAGGAAAGCTCTGAAGGCCTGAGGCTGGGATTTCGAAAGCCTCCACTTCAGTTTTCATGTGACTGATATTGAAGATTTCTCTTTAAGATTTTTTAAGCTAATTTCTTAAGTCAATTTTAAAGTCAGATTTTTATTTATAATTTCAGAAAGTTCCGCTTTCAAAATGTGTTTCAATCCCAGTCAGTCTGCTTGGAACACACATGCCCTCACAGGTGAGTTGTACACAGTTCTCTGAGCCCCATTGTCTGTCTCTGGGCTTGCTTTTCAGTCCCGATGACCATGATGAGACCCTAAAAGCTTCCTAATACCATGTGGAAGTCTGTGGAGACCCCAAGAGTTACCAACTTGGAACATTTCCCCACCAATCTCTTGCCAGTGAGGTCTAGCTGAGGCACAGACAACAGAATCCATTACCCTGACCTTCATTGTCTGGCCCATGCTCCACTCCTCCCCATCCTGAGAAATTCTGCTGCCACCAGGAACATTGAGCTAACACCAGGAAAATCTAGATACCTAAAGGATGATGTAATGACATAATTAGCAAGACTCAGGGCAACTATCCTGCTACAACACACCCTGGATATCCAAATGAAACTGAAGCACAAGAAGAGGATCTTAAATTCTATCTTAAAAAGATGATAAAGGCCTTTATAGAGGACATGAATAAATCCCTTAAGGAAGTTCAGGAAAATACATCCAAACAGGTAGAGGAATTAAAAGAGGAAGCAGGAAAATGCAAACAGGAGAAGGATATGAGTAAAACTGTCTAAAACCATAAAAAGGAAATAGAAGTAGTAAAGAAAACACAAACTGAGGCAATCTTGGACATGGAAAACTTAGGAAAGGGAACAGGAAGTACAGAGGTAAGCGTCACCAACAGAATATAGGAGAAGGAAGAGAGAATCTGAGATGTAGAAGATACAATAGAAGAAAGTAATATATTGGTCAAAGAAAAAGCAAAATCTAAAACATTCATGACATAAAACAGGAAATTTGGGACACTATGAAAGAACAAACCTAAGAATAATAATAATAGAAGAAAGAGAAGATTCCCACCTCACAGGCCCAGAAAATATCTTCTACAAAATTATCTAAGAAAATTTCCTTAACCTAAAGGAAGAGATGCCTATAAATGTATAAGAAGCTTCCAAAACACCAAACAGATTGGACCAGAAAATAAAATCCTCCAGTCACATAAAAATCAAAACACTAAATGAACAAAACAAAGAAAGAGCTTTTAAAAGCAAGAAGAGAAAATGCCAAGTAACATAAAAATGCAGACCTATGAGAATTACAATTTCTTATCTGAAACTCTGAAATCTACAAAGGCCTGAGCAGAGGTCTTGCAGACTCTAAGAGACCACAGATGTCAGCCCAGACTACTTTACCCAGCAAAACTTTAAATCAGCATAGATGGAGAAACCAAGATACTCCATGACAAAATCAAACTTGAACAATATGTTTCCATTAGCCCAGCCCTACAGAAAATACTAAAAGGAAAACTCCAACCCAAGGAGGCTAACTACACTCAAGAAAACACAAGAAATAAATAATTCCACACCACTAAAACCAATGGAAGAGAAACACACACACACACACACACACACACACACACACACTTACCACCAACATCAACAAAACAGAAAGAAACAATCATTGGTCATTAATATCTCTCAACGTCAATGAACTCAATTCACCAGTAAAAAAGACACAGGCAAACAGAATGGATGCATAAACAGAATCCATCATTCTGTTGTATACAAGAAAAACATCTGAGCAGCAAAGGTAGCTATTATTTCAGTATAAAGGATTGGAAAAAGAGTTTCCAAGCAAATGGTCCCAAGAAAAAAGCTGGAGTAGCCATTCTAATATCTAAAAAAAGTTAGACTTTCAATTGAAAGCAATGGAAAGGGACATAGAAGGACATTTAATATTAATCCATGCCTTCTGGTCTCCATCTGTACCCCAGAACTAACACTGTTGCACAGCTTTCCACACCGAAATCCACCTGGAGAGAGCTGGTCTCCCGGTAGTGCTGAAAAACCTAAGATCACAGGCTCACAGGGTCATAGAGGGACAAGCTCCTGTCAGAGACAGCAGTCCCAACTAAAACCAGAGAGCCATATGGTGACAGGCAAGGGCAAAAGCCTAAGCAACAGAAACCAAGGCTACTTGGCATCATCAGAACCCAGTTCTCCCACCACACCAAGTCCTAGATACCCCAACACACCAGGAAAGCAAGATTTAGATTTAAAATCACATCTCATGATGATGATACAGGACTTTAAGAAGGGCATAAATAGTTCCCTTAAAGAATACAGAAGAACACAGGTAAACAAGTAGAGGCCCTTAAAGGGGAAACACAAAATCCCTTAAAGAATTACAGGAAAACACAACCAAACAGGTGAAGAAAGTGAACAAAACCATCCAGGATCTAAGAATGGAAATAGAAACAATAAGGAAATCACAAAGGGAGACAACCCTGGAGATAGAAAACCTAGGAAAGAGATCAGGAATCATAGATGCAAGCATCACGAACAGAATACAAGAGATAGAGAAAAGAATGTCAGTCATAGAAGATACCATAGAAAACATTGACACAACAGTCAAAGAAAATGCAAAATGCAAAAACTTCTAACTTAAAACTTCCAGGAAACCCAGGACACAAAAGACCAAACTGAAGGATAATAGGTATAGAAGAGAGTGAAGATTCCCAACTTAAAGGGCCAGTAAATATCTTCAACAAATTTATAGTAGAAATGTTCCCTAACCTAAAGAAAGAGATGCCCATCAACATACAAGAAGTGTACAGAACTCCAAATAGATTGGACCAGAAAAGAAATTCCTCCTATCACATAATAATCAAAACATTAAATACACAAAACAAAGAATGAATATTAAAAGCAGTAAGGGAAATAGGTCAAGTAACATATAAAGGCAGACCTATCAGAATTACACCAGACTTCTCACCAGGGACTCTAAAAGCCAGAAGATCTGGGGCTGATGTCATACAGACCCTAAGAGAACATAAATGCCAGCCCAGGCTATTATACCCTGCAAAACCCTCAAATACTATAGATGGAGAAACCAATATATTCTATAACAAAACCAAAGTTACATAATATCTTTCCATAAATCCAACCCTAAAAAGGATAATAGATGGAAAACGACAACATGAGGGAAACTACACCCTAGAAAAAGCAAGAAAGTAATCTTCTTTCAAGAAACCCAAAAGAAGAGGCACACAAACATAAAAATAACATAAAAAATAACAGGAAGCAACAATCACTATTCTTTTACCTCTCTTAACATTAATCAACTCAATTCCCCAATAAAAAGATATAGATTACCAAACTCGATATTTAAACAGGACCCATCATTTTGCTGCATACAGGAAACATACCTCAGTGTCAAGGCAGACACTACCTCAGAGTAAAGGGCTGGAAAGCAATTTTCTAAGCAAATGGTCATAAGAAACAAATGGGAGTAGCCATTCTAACATTGAATAAAATCAACTTTCAACCAAAAGATATCAAAAAGGATAAGGAAGGACACTTCATACTCAACAAAGGAAAAAAAATCTATGAAGATGAACTCTCAATTCTGAACATCTATGCTCCAAATGCAAGGGCATACACATTCATAAAAGAAACTTTAATAAAGCTCAAAGCACACAATGCACCTCACAGAATAATGGTGGGAGACTTCAACAGTCCACTCTCATCAACAGACAGATGATGGAAACAAACCAAATAGAGACACAGTGAAACTAATAGAAGTTATGAACCAAATGGATTTAACAGATATCTATAGAACATTTCATTCTAAAACAAAAGAACATACCTTGTTCTCACCACATTATGGTACCTTCTCTAAAATTGACCATATAATCAGTCACAAAACAGGCCTCAACTGATATAAGAAGATTTAAATAATTCCATGCATCTTATGAAAATCACCATGGTCTAGGGCTGGTCTTCAATAACAACAAAAACAACAGAAAGCCCACAAACACATGTTAGCTGAACAATGCTCTACTCAATCATAACTTGGTCAAAGAAGAAATAAAGAAATTAATGACTTTTTATAATTTGATGAAAATGAATGCACAGTATATCCAAACTTATGAGAAACAATGAAAGCAGTGCTGAGACAAACCCATAGCTCTGAGTGCCTCCAAAAAGAAACTGGAGAAAGGAAACACTAGCAGCTTGACAGCATATCTGAAAGCTCTAGAACAAAAAGAAATAAATACACCCAAGAGGAATAGATAGCAGGAAATAATCAAACTCAGGGCTGAAATCAACCAAGTAGAAACAGAAGAACTATACAAAGAATCAACAAAACTAGGAACTCGTTCTTTGAGAAAATCAACCAGAGAGATATATGCTTAGCCAGACTAACCAGAGTATACAGAGACAGTATCCAAATTAGCAAAATCAGAAATGAAAAGGAAGACATAACAATAGAAACCAAGGAAATTAAAAAAAAATCATCAAATCCCACTACAAATACTGAAATACAGATTCTCAACAACACTGGAAAATCTGGATGAAATAGACAATTTTCTAGACAGATACCAGGTACCAAAGTTAAATCAGGATCAGATAAACCATCTAAACAGTCTCATGACCCCTAAAGAAATAGAAGAAGTCATTAAAAGTCTCCCAATAAAAAAGCCCAGGAGTGGATGGTTTTAGTTCAGAATTCTATCAGACCTTCCAACAAGACCTAATAATCTTCAAACTATTCCACAAAATAGAAACAGAAGGAACACTATCCAATTCTTTCTATGAAGCCACATATGCTTATACCTAAACCACACAAAGACCCAACAAAGAAAGAGTAATTTCCATCCAGACTAATTTCCATTTTGAATATTGATTCAAAAATACACAATAAAATTATCACAAACCGAATCCAAGAACACATCAAAATAGTCATTCACCATGATCAAGTAGGCTTCATTCCAGTGATGCAAGGATGATTCAATATATGGAAATCCATCAACATAATCTACTATATGAACAAATTCAAAGTAAAATAAAACACATGATCTTCTCATTTGATGATGAGAAAGCATTTGAAAAAATTCAACATCCTTTCATGATAAAAGTCTTGGACAGATCAGGAATTCAATGCCCATACCTAAACATAGTAAAAACAATATAAAGCATACCAGTAGCCAACATCAAACTAAATGAAGAGAAACTTGAAGCAATACTACTAAATTCAGGGACTAGACAAAGCTTCCCATTCTCTTCCTTCCTATTCAATATAGTACTTGAAATCTTAGCCAGAGCAATTAGACAATAAAAGGAGATCAAAGGCATACAAATTGGACAGGAAGAGAAGTCAAAATATCACTACGTGCAGATGATATGATAGTATACTTAAGTGACCAAAAATACCACCCAGAGAACTCTTAAGCCTGATAAATAGCTTCAGCAAAGTAGATGAATATAAAATTAAATAAAAAAATTAGTAGCCCTCCTCTTCTCAAAGGACAAATATGTTGAGAAAGAAATTAGGGAAATAACACCCTTCAAAATAGTCACAAATAATATAAAATACCTTGGTGTGACTCTAACCAAGCAAATGAAAGGTCTGTATGACAAGAACTTTAAGCCTCTGAAGAAAGAAATTGAAGAAGATCTCTAAGGATGGAAAGATCTCCCATGCTCATGGATTGGCAGGATTAATATAGTAAAAATGGCCACCTTGCCTAAAGCAATCTTCAGATTCAGTGCAATCTCCATCCTAATTCCAAGTCAAATCTTCATAGAGTTAGAAAGAGCAATTTGCAAATTCATTTGGAATAACCAAATACCCAGTTAGCAAAAACTATTCTCGACAATAAAAAGTACTTCTTGGGGAGTCACCATCCATAATCTCAAGCTGTATTACAGAGCAATCATGATAAAAACTGCATAGTATTGATACAGAGACAGGCAGGTTGACCAACGGAATAGAATTGAAGACCCAGAAATGAACCTACTCACCTATGGCTACTTGATCTTAAACAAAGGAGCTAAAACCATCCAGTGGAAAAAAACCAAAATTTTCAAAATATGATGCTGGTTCAAATGGCTTTTAGCATGTAGAAGAATGCAAATTGATCCATTGTTGTCTCTTTGTGCAAAGCTCAAGTCCAAGTGGATCAAGGACATCCACATAAAACTATATACAATTAAACTAATTGAAGAGAAAGTGGGGAAGAGCCTCAAACACATCGGCACAGGGGAAAATTTCCTGAACAGAACACCAATGACTTATGCTCTAAGATCAACCATCAACAAATGGGGCCTCATAAAATTGCAAATCTTCTGTAAGGCAAAGGACACTGTCAATAGGACAAAATGGCAGTCACCAAATTGGGAAAAGATCTTTACCAATCTTACATCCAATAGAGGGCTAATATCCAATATATACAAAGAACTCAAGAAGTTAGACTCCAGTGACCCAAATAACCCTATCAAAAAATGGGGTTCAGAGGTAAACAATTCTCAACTGAAGAATATGGATGGCCAAGAATCACCTAAAGAAATGTTCAACTTCCTTAGTCATCAGGTAAATGCAAATCAAAACAACCCTGAGATTACACCACACACCAGTCAGAATGGCTGAGATCAAAAACTCAGGTAACAGCAGAGGCTGGATAGGATGTGGAGAAAGAACATTCCTCCATTGCTGGTGGGATTGCAAGCTGGTACAACCACTCTGGAAATCAGTCTGGCAGTTCCTCAGAAAATTGGACATAGTACTACCTGAGGACCCAGCTATTCCACTCCTGGGCATATACCCAAAAGATGCTCCAACATATAACAAGGACATATGCTCCACTATGTTCATAGCAGCCTTGTTTATAATAGCCAGAAGCTGGAAAGAACCTAGATGTCCCTCAACAGAGGAATGGATACAGAAAATATGGTACATTTACACAATGTAGTACTACTCAGCTATTAAAAACCATGACTTCATGAAATTCTTAGGCAAATGGATGGAACTTGAAAAAATATCATCTCAAGTGAGGTAAGTAACAAAAGCACATACATGATATGCACTCACTGATAAGTGGATATTAGCCCAAATGCTTGGACTACCCAAGACACAATTCATAGACCATATGAAGTTCAAGAAGGAAGACCAAAGTGTGGATGATTCAGTTCTTCGTAGAAGGGGGAACAAAATACTCATGGGAAGTAGAAGGTGTGAGGGACTTGGGAGGAAAAGAGGAGAGGAGGGGAAAAGGGGGTCAGAATCAGGATCAAGTGTTGGAGGAGTTGGGGGTGATATACAGAAAGTCAAGAAATTGAATATAGGTGTGTAACAATGGGGGATGAGGAACTGGGGGTAGTCACCGGAAAGTCCCAGATGCCAGGAAGAGGCTCCCAGGACCCAACGGGGATGATATTAGTTGGACTACCCAGCAAATGGAGGGAGAATCCGTAGAGATCATATCCAGAGTTTGGGCATGGTTCCTAGTCGACGGATGGGGCCACACACTTATCGTCAAATTTTTAATCCAGAATTGCTCCTGTCTAATGTAAATACGGAGACAAAGTGTGGAGCAGAGACTGAAGAAAAGGCCATCCAGAGACTGCTCCATCTGGGAATCAATCCCATATAATGACACCAAACCCGGACACTATTGCTGATGCCAAGAAGTGCTTGCTGACAGAAGCCGGATATAGCTAGCTGTCTCCTGAGAGGCTCTGCCAGAGTCTGATAAATACAGAGGAGGATGCTTTCAGCCAACCATTGGACTGAGCACGGGGACCCCAGCGGATGAGTTAAGGAAAGGACTGAAGGAGCTGAAGGGTGGTACAACCCCATAGGAAGGACAATATCAGCCAACCAGATCCTTCCAGAGCACCCAGGGACTAAACCACCAACCAAAGGGTCATATGGAGGAATCCATGGCTCCAGATGCATATGTAGTAGAGGATGGCCTTATCTGGCAGCACTGGGAGGAGAGGCCCTTGGTCCTCTGAAGGATCGATTCCCCAGTGTAGGGGAATGCCAGGGTGGTGAATTGGGTGTGGGTGGGTGGGTAGGTGGGGAAGCACCCTCATAGAAGCAGGGGGGAGAAGGTATGAGATGGAGATTTGCGGAGGGGAAACAGCGAAAGGGGATAAATTTTGAAAAGTAAATAAATAAAATATCTAATTAAAAAAAGAAATGTTCTAAGTCCTTATTGATCAGGAAAATGCAAATGACAATGATTCAGAGACTCCATCTTATACTGGTCAGAATGGGTAACATCAAAACTTCAAGGGACAGCACATACTGACAAGGATGTGGGGCAAGAGGAACACCCACCCATTGCTGGTGGGAGTATAAAATTGTACAGCTACTGTGGAAATCAATTTGGTGGTTTCTCAGAAATCTGGGAATAGTTCTACTTCAAGACACAGCTATATCACTCTTGGGCACATACCTAAAAGATACCCCACTATACAACAGGGGCACTTGCTCAACTATGTTTACAGAGATTTATTTGTAATAGCCAGAAATTTGAAACAACCTAGATTTCCCTCAATTGAAGATTGGATAACGAAAATGTGGAGTACTATTCAGCTATTAAAAACAAAGACATCATGAATTTTGCAAACAAATGAGTGGAACTTGAGAATATCATCCTCAGTGAAACCCAAAAGGATAGGCATGGTACATATTTACTTATAAGTGGATATTTGCCATAAAATACAGAATTGCAAAGCTGCACTCCACAGACCCAAAGAAGCTAAACAAGAAGGAAGTCCCAAGTAATGATGCTTGAATCTCACATAGAAAAGGGAATAAAATAGTCATAGAAGGCAGATAGAGGGAGGGAACAGGGTGGAGAAGAGATGGGGAGGGGAACGGGGTCAGTTTCAGGTTCAGGTGCGCTTAGAGACAGGGGAGATGGCCAGATGTCCATGATAATGAAGGGAAATCTGCAACTAACTGGGGTTGGGGATAGGGCATCTCAAGGACCTGCCAGAGATCTGGGATAGGGGAGGCTCCCAAGAATCAATCAGGTGACCTTAGCTGAGAGTCACAGTGGTAGGGATATAGAACCTGAAGAGGTCACCTCCTATTGGAAGGCAGGAACCCCAATGGAGCAATAGAGACACCAACTCACCCACAAAACTTTTGACCCCAAATTTATCCTGTCTACAAGAAATGCAGGGACAAAGATGGAGCACAGACTGAGGCCAAGAAATAACCAGCCTAACTAGAGACCCATCCCATGGGCAAGCACCAATCCCTGACACTATTAATGATACTCTGTTGTGCTTGTAAACCAGAGTCTAGCATGGGTGTCCCCTGAGAGGATCCACTCAGCTGCTGACTCTGAAGCAGAGAACCACAGCCAAACATTGGAGCTTGGGGACTCTTATGGAAGAGTTGGGGCAAGGATTGGGGGCCCTAAAGAAGACAGGAACTCCGTAAGACCAACAGAGTCAACTAACCTGACCCTTGGGGAGATCTCAGAGATTGAACCACCATCCAAAGAGTATACACAGGCTGGACCTACTCCCCAACACATAGGTAGCAGATATGCATCTTGGTCTTCATGGGGGGTCCTGAATGACTGGAGCAGGGCTATCCCTAAAGCTGTTGCCTATCTGTGGAATTCGTTCCCCTAACTCAGCTGTCTTTTTTGGGGGGTTGCTCAGTGGGAGAAGAAGCACCTAGCTTTGCAGAGACTTGATGTGACAGGTGGGGGGTATGGATGGGCTCCATTCTCTTAGAGGAGAAGATGGGGGTGATGGGAGGGACTGTAGGGGAGATTGGAAGCTGGGACAGCGATTGGTTGTAAAGTGAATTAGAAAACAAAACATGTTCAAGACATTTAAAATAAACACTAACTGGAGAAGACAGGAAATTAACTCAAAAATGAGTACTCATGCCCATCTACCTAGCACCTCTGTGGCTTTGAGCTCACTTGCCATCTTAGAGTCCAGTCTCCTGACTGTTACAGATAGTTAACAGATAATTAACTGTAAGTATAAATATATATGCAACTGAATTATATAATAAAGAACATAAGTATAAATAAAATATGAGTATATGTATTTTTCTCTTTAAAAATGGAAATAGATGATCTGTGGCTGGGGACCTCAGCTTGGGCCACAGGGCTCCATAGCCAATTAGCGCCGGGAGAAAGCTACCCTCCCAGGAGTGTGGAAAAGCCGTGAGTGGGGTTAAAATGAGCACCACTGCTTACTGGGACCCGCCCGAAACCTGCGGGACACAGGGACTGAGGTAGTTGGGCATAGGAACCTTCCGGTTCCCATCTGTGGTAGGAGACCTCTGCCAGGGCTACCAGGGTTCCATAGCCAAGCAGCGCCTGGAGAAAGTTACTCTTCCAGGAGCGTGGAAAAGCCGTGAGTGGGGACAAGACTAGCACCACTGCTCACCGGGACCTGCCTGGAACCCATGGGCCACAGAGCCTGAGGGACAGGAAACTTCCGGATTCCATCTGTGGCTGGGGACTTCAACTTGGGCCACAGGGCTCCATAGCCAATTAGTGCTAAGAGAAAGCTACCACCCCAGGAGCATGGAAAAGCGACGAGCACCACGGCTCACCGGGACCTGGGGACCTCAGCATGGGCCACAGGGCTCCAGGAGAGAGCTGGTATCCCTGGAGTGCTGTCACACCTTCGAGCATAGGCAAAACCACCACTTCTGTTCAAACTCACTGGATCAAGAGGGACCCTTGTAGAACCATTAGGACACAGGAACCAAAGGACACCTGGAGACAAGAACCTTCTGGTTTCTGTCTGCACCCCAGAGCTGACCCTGTGCCACAGCACTTCAAACCCAAACACCTCTCAGAGAGAGCTGGTCTTCAAGGAGTATTGATACAGAGGCCTGCAGGAGGGACAAGCCAAAGCCAGACAGAGTAAGATCAGCTAACATCAAAGTTAACAAGATGGCAAAAGGAAAGGGCAAGAACATAAGGAACAGAAACCAAGGCCAGTTGGCAACACCAGAACTCAGCTCTCCCACCCCAGCAAGCCCTGGAAATCCCAACACAGCAGAAAAGCAAGACTCAGATTTAAAATCAGTTCTCATGATGATGATAGAAGACTTTGAGAAAGAAATTAACACCCTTAAAGAAACACAAGAGAAGAGAGGTAAACAAGTAGAAGCCCTTAAAGCAGAAACACAGAAATCCATTAAAGAATCACAGGAAAACACAATCAAACAGACAAAGGAAATGAACAAAACTATCCAGGAGCTAAAAATAGAAATAGAAACAATAAAGAAATCACAAAAAGAGACAACCCTGGAGTTAGAAAACCTAGGAAAGAGATCAGGAGTCATAGATGCAAGCATAACCAACAGAATACAAGAGATAGAAGAGAGAATCTCAGGAGCAGAAGAT
>CM052704.1:58332241-58349346 GCA_028551405.1 Uromys caudimaculatus
CCTCCATTATTGGTGGGATTGCAAACTGGTACAACCACTCTGGAAATCAGTTTGGTGGACCCTCAGAAAAATGGACATAATACTACCTAAGGACCCAGCTATACCACTCCTGGGCATGTACCCAGAAGATGCTCCAACATGTAATAAGGACCCATGCTCCACTATGTTCATAGAAACCATATTCATAATAGCCAGAAGCTGGAAACAACCCAGATGTCCCTCATCAGAGGAATGGATACAGAAAATGTGGTACATTTACACAATGGAGTACTACTCAGCTATTAAAAACAATGACTTAATGAAATTTGCAGGCAAATGGATGGAACTTGAAAATATCATCCTGAGTGAGGTAACTCAGTCACAAAAGACCGAACATGGTATGTACTCACTGATAAGCGGATATTAGCCCAAAAGTTCGGAATATCCAAGTTTCACTTTACAGTAACTGCTGGACTGAGAGTGAGGTCCCAAATGGAGGAGTTGGAGAAGGGTCTGAAGGAGCTGAGGGAGTTTGCAGCCCCATGGAGGGAGCAACAGTATCAACTGGCCTTACCCCCACCCCCACCCTGGTCCTCCTGGAGGCTGGACCACCAACCAAAGAATACACATCAAGGGACTCATGGTTCGGACCACATATGTGGCAGAGGAGGGCCATTTTGGCTATCAGGGGGAGGGAAGGCCCTTGGGCCTGAGTGTGGTAGAGGCCCCAGTAAAGGCGAAAGTCAAGGTGGGAATACCGGAGTGGGAAGGTAGGTGGGTAGGCAGGTGGGTGGGAGGTGGAATACCCTCATAGAGGCCGGGAATTGTGAGGGGATAGGGGGTTTCCAAAGAGGAGACCTAGAAATGGGGAAACCTTGGGAATGTAAATAAAGTATCTAAAAAAAGAAAAAAAAAAAGGAAATAGATTTTTTTTTTCCCTCTGTGTAGCCCTGGCACTCACTCTGTAGACCAGGCTGGCCTCAAACTCAGAAATCCACCTGCCTCTGCCTCCCAAGTGCTGGGATTAAAGGTGTGTGCCACCTCTGCCCAGCTTTTTTTTTTTTTTTTTTTTTTTTAAATGAAATGGTCAGGAGCAGAAAAAGAGGGGCACAACGAACAACACGCCCCACACACACACTGGCAGCCCGCGGAAAGTGGGCTAACTGGGCAGGCGGGCCGGGCCCCACGGGCGCCCAGGGGGTCTCTTGACACCCCACCACCCCTGACTGCAGCCTTGGGAGCAGCAGTGGAGGAGGTGAAGTGTATAGAGTCTGAGGAGGCGGGCGAGGAGGAACCGGGAAGCCCTCCCCAAACAATGGACTTCCCTACAGGCCCCTCCGCACCCCACCTCACTAATACAATATATTCTGATCTTGTTTGTTCTCTTCCAACTTCTACAAGACACTTCTCACCTCTCTACCCAAATCTATACCATCTCTATCATCCTCTCTAATCAGAAAAGTAACAGGCATCAAATAAATAAATAGAAATAAAACCGAACAAAATATAATAGGATAAAATAAACAGAAAAAAGCCAAAGAAACAGCACAGAAACATATAGCGACACACATATTTCCACTCACAGATATTTCATCAAAACTAAAAAGTGGAAACTATAGTATATCTGTGGGTTAAACAAATACCCAGGCAAACAAAAACAAAAACAAAAACAAATAAACAAACACTCTAAAAATAACATTGAGTTGATTTTGTGTTGGCCACCGCTGGAAATACAGCCTTAAGTGTGGCTGTACTCAGTGAGAAGTTACTTTCAAAATCTATTTTTTAAAAAAACAATAAATGGTTATCAGTTGTAGATAGCCTCTGAATTAGGGACCAGGCCTTATGTTCAGTTCCCCTCTCAGTAGTGGGGTCCTGCCAGAAGTAGACTTGTGCAGGCTCTATGCATGCTGTCACAGACTCTGCGAATTCATGTGTGCATCGGCTTGTTCTTAATAAAGGAATCTTGAATGGCTGAGAAAAGCTTAAAGAAATGTTAACATCCTTAGCCATCAGGGAAATGCAAATCAAAATTACTTTGAGATTCTATCTTACACGTGTCAGAATAGTTAAGATCAGTAATATAAGTGACAGCTCATGCTGGTGAGGATGTAGAGCAAGGAGAATATTTCTTCAGTGCTGGTGAGTGCAAACTTGTCATGCCACTACGGAAATCAATATAGCTGTTCCTCAGAAAATTGGGAATTGATCTACCTCTGGATCCAGCTATACCACTCCTGGGTATATTCCCAAAGGATGCTCCATCTTACCACAACTAAATGCACAGTGGTTTATTCTTGATAGCCAGAAACATGAAACACCCTAGATATTGTTCAACTGAAAAATGGATAAAGAAAACGTGATATGTTTACACAATGGAATATTACTCAGCTGATAAAAACAATGGTATCATGAAAATTTCCAGCAAATTCATAAAATTTGGAAAAAATCATCCCAAATGAGGTAACCCATACCTAGAAAGACAAACATGGTACATAGTCACCTAAGTGGACATTACCTATTAAATAAATGAGAATTAAGTGACAATTCACAGACCCAGAGAGGCTCAGTAACAAGAAGGATTCTAGGTAAGATGCATGAATCTCCCTAAGAAAGCAAATAGAATAGAATAGATTTGTGGGTGGGCTGGAGTAGGACAGAGATGGAATAGGACACATCAGGGTGTGTGTGTGTGTGTGTGTGTGTGTGTATGTGTGTGATTACTATGTATTTGCAAACCTAGTAAGGTACATAACTTTATGTATACACATGAATATTACTATGAATTTATCTCAAATCACTTTCAAAGAGATTAAATATGCCATTCTGTATTTTTCCATGGCAAATTAGTCTCCTTCTGCACCCTCTTGTGCTTGCTTTGGGGACCCTTGCTTCATATATATGAGTGAGTTATTATGGCATTTAAGACAAAGACTTTGAATGCTTTAATGTAAATGATGGTTTCTTTGCTTTTGGTTGCAAGATTGATATTTTGCTTGAATAAGTTAGAGAAGACATATAGTGTGCCTTAGAAACCTAAGAAAAGTGTGTGTGTGTGTGTGTGTGTGTGTGTGTGTGTGTGTGTGTGTCTGTGATGTTTGTGTATGTGCTAACAAAAGCTTTAAGTCTCATGCATGATGAATCTCTAGCTGGGCCTCATTTATCACAATGCTTATTAATATTATGCCATTACAGTCAAAGTCTGGTCCTTTTAATTCTGAGCATAATTCCATATCCTGGGAACAGAACTGCTCATGGCCCATCTGGATGTGTCTGGTATGTCTAATCTAATTAGTTTTGGGTAGAGAAGAGGATCACGTAGCAGAAGCTACTAATTTAATAATGGACATGGAGAGCAGATGTCTCAGTCAAACAAGTACTATTCCTTATGTGCAGATATGGATATGAGAAAGTATGGGTCATGGCAGGAGAAGGAATGGTGCTGTTATTAATAGAAAGAAGTGCTCCTGCAGTTGAGCCATGGAAAATGAATAGGACTGATTAGGGCTGGCTGCAGGAAGATTAGAGATCACATATGACGAAACATATTACTGATGTAGGATGATTACATCATGTTTATCAGAAAACAACAGAAGGGACATCTGAAGAGCATTGAACCAAGCGGCTTTTACAAGATGGGGCCAGGAATGGGGCAAACCACTCTGGTAGAATGACATTAGATCCAGATGAGCAAAAGGGTAAAAGTGAGTGCTGAAGTGAGTCACTTGAAGGTAGCTAAAATCTCTGGGATGTTCTCTTGGAGTTGTACCCTGTGCTAGAGAAACACAACTGCCACCAACTACAGCCAGTCATTGTAGCCCAGGGTTGGAGGCAGTATTCAGCAGAGGTCCTCTCACTGTCTAATCTCCTGTTGATAACTCATGGAGAACTCAGATGGAAGAAGTCTAAGAACGTCATCACTGACAGTGCAGTTTGGGGAAGCTACCTTCACTGCACACAGGACGAAGAAGGGAGCAAATTAAATGGCAAATGTGCAGACTGGATAGCCCAGATGAGTGACAAAGGAATGTTGTGGTAAGAAATGAAGTGTTTCCATATCTTGGGTAAGAACAAATGAGTTTGCGTTAGGCAATGGGAATGGAAAGACAGAAGAATTTGCAAGTCACATGTTATATAATAGTTTCAGAAATGGTTTAGTAGCTGACTGAATGGAGTCTAGACAAAGAGCTATCCAGAGATGGAAATAAAGTAGAAAGCTGTAAAATCTATGTGCAGTGCTTGGGATCCACGGGACTTAAAAGCCTAACTAAGTGGGTCAATATCTTCTAAGATTTTAAAATTCAGAAAATAATAGAAACGGCAGTTAAAGACGTGGGCTGTTGGATTTCTGCACTGAATTGTAGATGGAGAATGTACAGACCAGCTACCTAGCAGGAAGGGCCCTGAGTTTGATCTGAATGACTTGGTGTTTTGTGACTACACCGTTTTACTCTATGGACTGTATTGTATTATGCCATTGTCCACAAATGAGAAATATTTTCCTAAAGGATAATATTGTTATCCCTAAGAGAACAAATACTATAAAAATAAACATTGTTGCCCATGCTATAGATTTAATCTAATTTTTCTTTAGTTCAAGACCATTTTTACTTACATGATGAGGTTAAATTTTCTTTACCAGGAATATTTTGTTGGAACATGTTAATTATCAATAATATCAGGTTTGATAATGACATGTTCACACATGTTCATACTGTAGCCTGATCACATTTACTTCTCATTATTTCTACTGTTCCCCTCCATTTTATAAGGCTCTTTTTGGTCTTATATTAATTGCCTCTAAAAGATGATAATATATATTGCAAAAATCATGTCCATGAGTAGTTTGAAATGATCTGGCTTAATATCTCATTCCTTTTTTCTATTGTCATAAGAGGTTTTAAGACAGTACTGCTAATTTATTCCAGTCATAAATATAATCACTTTATTACTAAAATGCTAAGAGAATTGGCTTTACTCAATAACTTTTATGCAGATAAATGCACAAGGTAAAGTTATCTTTCAAACTCAGATCGAAAGTGGGATGCAGAGGGCTCCCACGTATGACATTGTTGATGTCACTAACTAGGATTCTATGGGTAGGAGAATTCTTTTAATTTTTCTTGAACTTGTGAAATGTCACTTACATTTCACTGTATTGTCTTTTACAAAAGTACCATTGTATCAAAATTGAGGGCTCCATATATTCTGATAATAGCTTGTTCAAAATAACATAGCTGCTCCTGAAAAGTCTATAAGTAGCTGTGACTCTGCTGGAAATCTTGTTCGTCAAGCCCATTAGGTTTATGCATTAGAGCACACAGACAGTGGCAGCTGCCTGACATGCCCTATTGTGCTCAAGGACTAGAACGTGATAAGGTTAATAAGACTTCGTATTGATGCTGAGCCATTCAGGTCTGTAAACTCTGCCTTGCAGGAGCTGCTGTGATTTCAAAGTGTTGATAAGCATAAAAGAGTGCTTAAGAGAAAAGGGTATAATTTTGATAGGAATATCACATCTCAAGAAAACAAAAATTCTGTCCTTCCTTCTTCCCTTCCTTCTGTCCTTCTGTCCTTCCTTCTTTCCTTCCTTCCTTCCTTCCTTCCTTCCTTCCTTCCTTCCTTCCTTCCTTCCTTCCTTCCTTTTTCTTTTCTTTTCTTGTAGGTGTTGAATTTCCTTAAGGTGCCATTGTTTAGGATTAAGACTTGCTACTGCCTGTTGTTAAAGGAGAAGTGATCCTTCCATTAACCTAGTCTTAACTTTACATGACTCTTTTATACATGGAAAGATAAAATGCTGGACCTAAGAAGCAGGTTGTCTCAGGTCCTTTGGTAGTAGTTGACTGATTCAATATTTCATCCAGACTGGCAATAAAGCTTTACATTTCATCACTACCTGCTTGTGTTAACTCTTTATGCACACCAGAATTACTTACTTAGCCTTTAAATAATTATAAATATTTTCATCTCATCCTTTGAGATGCACCAGGCCCAGACATCGATAGTAACATTCTTGTTATTGGCATAGTACCTTTAATTATGTAGATAAGAGAAACACTCCTACAAGTGTCAGTAAGGGCATTAAATAGTGTTGCTAAGAGAAGATGCAGAATTTAACCCAATCCAGGGTTATAGAAAGTTCATGTGATTCCAAACTCTGATTAGTATCCTTGCTTTCATTTCCTTGAGAACTTAAACACATTCAAGCCAAGTCCTGTTGACTTAGCATCTGGGCTCTGACAGCTAAAAGGCATACTAATTTTAAATTGGAGTTGAAAATAAATGTGCAAGTTATTTATACATGTCCAAATTGAGACTATAAGTATTCCTCCAGGAAAGCTCCAGAGAAGCAGTGAGCGAGCCCAGTATTAATCAATGTTAGTAAGAACCTAGCTGCCTCCTGATTGCCCAGGACTCCGGGTATTTGAAGATATGTACCTTTTATAGTTACTCTACCACGTAGTAATGAAAATTGTCTCTCTAGCATGGGAGAATAAGTTCCCCAGAGGTTAAGCAAAATGTGCTTTGGTGGCTATTGGGAGAAGAGCTGGCATCAAATAAGAATCCATCTTATTTAGAACCCAAGCATGCAACTGCTACTCTTTGATAAAATTTCTATAAAGGGCCATCTCTGCCAGGAGTAAGTAACTTTACTTTGGCTATGTAAATCAGACAGTGGTGATATGTAAATGAATGAAGATGGAGTTGTTCCATTTGTAAGTTGAATAAAATATTTATGGACTCTGAAATTTGATTGCCATTGAAATTTTCATATGGTAAGACAGTATTTGCTTTTTTATTTTCAACCACATAATAACATAATATCCACCTTTAGCTTGTTAATTGTATAAATTTAGGAATCATATAGTATTTTGTCTAGAGACCATGGCTCATCGATGCCTGTTTTACAATCTAATGCCACTTGTTCTCAGAAAAACTGAGTTTACTGGATCATGTGTGAGAGGAGCCCTCAGCTCTTTGCTTAACACTCAGTTACAAAACTTAGACATCAGTAAGCAAATATCCTATGTATTTATCACTAGTGTTTTGATTGGTAATAATAAATATTTATAAACATAATTCCTTGAATGTCAATAAGAATAAGAATCCTCTATAAGGAGTCATGTAAATATATTGACACCTGGAAATAGAGCAAATACACAGGTTATCACAATGATAATGGATTTTATTATTACATGAACATGCAAACTGTACAAAGATATTGCATTCTGTATTTGTCAGTTTACAAAGAAGCATTTATTTTAGTATAAAGAATAATCTTAACAAACTTCCTCAAATACTTCTGACTTTCAAACCAGGATGTCAGATAATGTGCATGCACAGATGATTGGTCTAAAGACAAAATATGATATTAGTCCAGTAACATTCAAGTCCAAGTGTGCATAGTCTGGCTCACTCCTTTGCGTACAGGACCCTATACTAAGCTATTTCACATTTCTTAAAACCATTAAAATTTTTTACAGTCTCATCTTTTTGTTACTTATCTGTCAAGTGTTGATGCTTACTTTGTAATGCCATTACCTCAGACTTACAATGAATTGCCCTCCTCCGAAGGCTGGGTCTACAACTCATTAATTTGGTTAAACTATTTTTCAGCCTCCTATGACAAGCCCTTTCTCTACCTGAATTGTTCTATGTCACAATTTCTACTGAACATTGTCTTGGTGATGAAATGGTTCTTTTTTATATGGTTCAGCTTAGATCACTCATTTCTTTCCCTGTGTCTGCATTTCTATCAGATTTAATAACATTAAAACTCTATTATCATGAATATCCTAAAGACCAAGTAAAAATGTAAATATCATAATTCTCAATTAAATCTGCCAAACACACACCAAAGCTGGTTTAAATATATGCTCTAAGCTTACCTATGTTGTGCAATGACCATCTTTTACTTTTATATGGGTTTAAATGGGCAATAGAATGGTTTTTTTTTCAGTTGGCAAGGATTTCTTAACCATGACACTACTGACATTTTAGACTGCATCTTGTTTGCTCTGGGTGCAGTCCTGTGTATCTTAGGACATTCCACCAGATCCCTGACTGGAATCTATTAAATATCAAGTAGCACTTTTTCCAGCTGCAAAACCATAGATGCCTTCACACATTGTTAATTTTTCTGAGAGTAAAAATTGTCCCTAGTTGAGATCCATTGTAATTAATGTTTTTTTCTTATTTCAATGCTTATGTACTAAATGGTTAATCTTCATTTGGTTCTATTATTCTTTTAGCACATTCTTGGCATTTTAAAAATTACACATGCTTTTTTGATGACAAGGATATATTCCATCCTGGTCCTAGTTAGTCCAAAGACTGGCTGTTAAAAATCATCTGAGATTGAAGCAATGAGTAAAGTCACTCTGCTAAGGCAATTGGCAAGACCAAGTAGGAAAACATCTCTTCAAATGTCAAGTCTGCAATGGTGCTTACAAAATAAACTAGGCAGATATAAATCTCTTAGACACGTATTAGTACATTAATTGTTTTTATTTTTCTAAATACTTGGCTAGATATTTGACCCTTCTCTAGCCATAAGTGTAGCACTGGTTAGAGTATAATACTGTCATGTGATCAACTATCCACCTGGTCAGGATTTCTCACCCCTGCCTCTGTGAGTTAGGATAGCAAGTATGTGGAGCATACATTCATATACTGTAGGCAACCTATTCGTAATCATTTACCATTGAAACCCACCTGGATCATCAACATTCTCCATAATAATGCTGTCTGTAACTTCATTATAATTAAAAGCAGACATTACAAATAACTATTTTTATACATCTTGGAGTATTCAGTATGCTTGTAATTGTGAACATGTTGCTTCTGAATCAGAAAAGTCTATCATGTTACCATATTCCATGCACAAGCCATATCAAGCCTTTATGAATATTACAATTAGATAGGGTATATTTAAAATTATTTGCATTAAGTGTCTCCTTCAATGCTCTAATTGAGTTCATTCGTGACCATCAAAACCATTTTGGTAAACATTCCAGGCTTATTTCATGCATAGAACATCAGAAGTACTGACAAGAAGAAAGCATGCTAAGAAGAACCCCATACCTGAGAGCTCTGTAACCTGCCTACAGCCTGCCTTTCTTGTCATGTTTGAGGTACATGGCAGTCTGATGGGACTAACTGGGTCAGGAAGTAGGTCTTGTGCTAAAAAAAAACACCAAAAAGAATATTAAATGCCTGAGTCACACCAACAAGTCATAACCTAGTCTCTGGTGTCAACTAGGCCCACGCAACATAATTAGTAGCTTTCCCAACCTTTCCAGAGGGGTGGGGAGAGACAGAGAGAGAGACAGAGAGAGAGAGACAGAGAGTGACACACACATACAGAGAAAGAACAAGAAAGGGTGAGAGACAGAGACAGAAAGACAGAGAGACAGAGACAGAGAGACACAGAGAGAGACAGAGACACACAGAGAGACAGAGACACACAGAGAGACACACATACAGAGAGAGAGAACAAGAGAGGGTGAGAGACAGAGACAGAGAGACAGGGAGAGACTGAAGATTATGCCCGGGTCCCTCCTTACAAGAATATTACTGTTATCATCAGGATTATATGCTGTCCACCTCATCTAACTCTAGGTATCAGCCACATCCCTGCCTTAAAATACTATTGTTTAGAAGGTGAGAGTTACAACATGAATTTGGAGAAGGCAGTGTCTTTCCAGAGATATATAACTTCTTTTCTCTTGTTTTGAAGTTCACAGAAATTAATTTGAACAACACGTTATTTACTTCTCTAGTTGGTAGCATGACCCTGGAAAAACATGGCCTGAAATTGAGATGGATAAAGTCTTATGCAATAGTCAATTTTATTCAGAACATCAGACAATTTATACTCTGAGGGTTAAGATGAGTCACCTGAGTAAATCAAACAGTTACAAGGACAAGCCGCCACACATGGCAAAACCATGTTTTTCCATAGAGGCATATAAAGAATAGTCTAAACATTTAATTGAATGGCAACAGCAAGCAATAATGAGCAATCTGAACTAAACTCACTCATATCCACTATACCTGGAAGGAGCACAAAATCACATTCCAAGAAAAATTCTGTGTTTTGAAGAAACCAAGGACACAAGATTCTTGTTTTATTGAAGCCTTCTCACAAGCACTCAGCATTCTCACATAGTTCCATTCCTAGATGGTTTTCCAACAGTGCATGTATCTTGTTTTTATACAGCATCATATTTTCAAATTTTATTTTTACCCTGGTTGTAATTAAGCTATTTTCAATGCTGGGTAGTAATTTAGTGCTACTTAGTATTTGTAGGAAACCTTCATGTTGACTGAATATGGACAAACCATGTGTGTTTTTGTTCTATATAGTTTTGGTGGGAGTGTGTGTTTGTGTGTGTTATTTTATTTGTTTTTAAAATAGTTTAATTGTTTTAAATTATCAAAGAGGGCATTAGATTTTCCAATATGATTCATTTTTGTTTTGCTTTCCTCCATCACCCTTTAGACTTCTTTTCACCTTTCATCCAGATCTATTAATATTCCTGAAAATTTTCATATCTTCCTTCTATGTTATGATTGTATGACAAAAAATATATTGTGTACATACATATTTTCATTATTGACTCATTGTTGTACATATCTGGGCAAATGCCTTTTCCTTGCTGTTATTTACAGGATAGTCATAAACACAGATATACAAGCATCTCAATGTAGGGACAGAGAGTACTTCGGTTGTCTGCTCAGAACTAGTCCAGCTGCTTCATATGGTAATTCTATGTTTAATTTTTTGAGAAATACACAGATTATTTTCCATAATAGTTGTTCCTATTTACATTATTACCAGTAGTGAATATATGTTTCCCTTTCCCTAAGCCTACACCCATATTTCTTGTCATGTTTTCCTGTTGATAGTGCTAGAGTCTCACTAGAGTGAGACTGAATCTTGAGATAGCTTTAATTTGTGATTTTATGGCTAAATATGTTGAACACATCTAAAAATTTTCTTTGGTCTTTTTGGCTTCTTCTTTAGAAAACTTATCCAGATAGTGACTGATAACATATTGGTTTTCATGGTATTATCTTTTTGCAGTTTTTTTTATGTATATATATTAAATCTCACTGAAGTATACATATCAGGGATTTTCTCTCATTTCGTAGGCTTTAGGTTGGCTCAGAATATATTTCTTTACTATGCAAAAGCTTTGTAATTTCATGTGATCCTGTTTGTCAATTCTTAGAGCTATTTAGTGTGCTGTTAGAATCCTATGCAGAAAGATTTTGCTTATGCCTAAATCTGCTTTACCTAGTTTCTTTGGCCATGTTTCATAGTTTTAAAAGTCTTTGATCCATTTAAGTTGATTTTGTGTTGAATGAGAACTATAGATATAATTTTTCTTTTGCTCTAACTTTGCTAACACTGTTTATTGAAGAGTCTGCCTTTCCCCCTTGGAAAGCATATTTTGACATTTTAAATTTCAAGTATTAGTTATCCATATCTATGTGGGCTCATTTCCAAGTCCTTGATTTTGTTCTATTATTCATCATTTCTGCTCTTGTTACAAGACTGTGCTATCCTTGTCACTCTGGCTCTATAATATAATTTGAGGTCAGATAGTTCTATGCCCTCACCAATGTTCTTTCTGCTTAGCATTCCTTTGTGTGTTCTTTTTTTTTTTTTTAATGTATGCATGTGAACTTTTGTACGTGTGCTAATCCTGTGAAGAATGTTCTTAAAATTTTTATGAGGATTGCTTCTGAGTTAACAGATTCCTTTAGTAATAGTCATTTTTCCAGTATTCTGCCAATCCAGAAACATGGAAATTCTTTCTCTTATGTAATTACATCTTCAAGTTATTTTCTTAATGTCTTAATTATTTTACTTCTTGGTTACATTTCTAACAATGTGC
Organism: Uromys caudimaculatus; assembly: GCA_028551405.1. Classification (NCBI taxonomy): domain Eukaryota; kingdom Metazoa; phylum Chordata; class Mammalia; order Rodentia; family Muridae; genus Uromys; species Uromys caudimaculatus. The sequence goes on from CM052704.1 coordinate 58,344,127, forward strand.
TGCTTCTTGTTTGTTTGTTTGCTATATGGTAACTCTACTGATATTTGCATGTTGATGTATATTATGCATTTTTACAGCAAATGTTTATTATATCAAAAGTTTTCTGGTAGAATTTGTAAGGCCTTTTAAATACATTACTTAGATTTGTCATCTACAAATGTCATCTAAAAATATAGTATGGCATATTTTATCATTTGAATATGTTTTATATACTGGATATAAAAATGTGATTTTCTCAAGTTATCTTTCATTTTTCTTTCAGTTATATGGCAGATTTAGTTTTTGTTAAGAATTTATGCAATGCATTTTAATCATATTAATCCCCTCCCTAACCTCTACCAAATTCATCTTCTTTCATTACTCATTCGACTATATGTACTTCTTCACTGTTTTGTCTCTCATTAGAAAAGAACAGACTTCTAAGCGATAACAACAAATGTGACAAAATGAAATATAAGATAAAACAAAAGTCATAACATTGAAACTGGACAAAGAAATTCAACAGAACAACCTCAAGAGCAGGAGGCACAAGAACTAGAGATCCACTTGGAGGAGCTGAGAGTTCTACCTTTTGATCTGCCAGTAGCAAGGAGGAGACTATTACACTGGGTGTAGCTTCAGCATTCATAAGACCTGAGAGCCCACTTAAACAGTGATACACTAGGCCATATCTCCTAATAGTGCCACTCCCTAGAGGCCAAACGTTCAAACACATGAGTCAGTATGGCCATACCTATTCAAACCACTACAGTTGGATACTTCTACAAATTGTGTGCTACCCTTGCATAACTTCCAAGCAGGGAATAATACCAGTCAAAGATTTTGTGGCTGAATCAGTGTTTATGTTTCCCTTTTGGTAGCCTGCATAGTACCTTTTCTTACATAGGATTTAAGGTTCCATGTAGGCACCAGATCAACTACTCCATGTTCAATTATGTGTGTGTGTGTGTGTGTGTGTGTGTGTGTGTGTGTGTGTGTGTGTGTGTGTGTGTTGTACTCCATAACAGGGTGCCACTGTCAGTTGGTGGAGAGCAACCTGTTGTCTTAGCAGCAGCCTAGGTTGTTTGGGATTAGCATGGAGCCACCTTAGCCAACAACTCAATTCAATGCAACCCATCCCAGTACTGGAAGCCTTGTTTGGTGACAAGAGAAATTTCCCACTATCAATATGTGATGATCAAAATCTGATTTAAGCTGTAGTAGTGCTTCTTTTACAAAAGCGAATGCCCTTTTGTTAGAGGCATAGATATTAAGAATTGAAATGTCATCCTGGTGGATTTTATATTTGATGTATTTATAGCATCCTTCCCAATTTCCTTCATTTAGTTTTGGCTTAAAATCTATTTAATTAGATATTAAAATGACTACAACAGCTTGTTTCTTAAGTACACTTATTGGAAAAATCTTTTTTTCCCAAACATTTACCGTGAGATAATGTTTTTCCTTGATATTGAGGTATGTTTCTTGGATTTATCAGAAGGATGAATACTGTTTTCTTATTCATTCTGCTAGTTGTCTTTTTAAAAGGCAATTGAGAGCACTGGTATTGAAAGATATCAATGATCAATAATGATTGATTTCTATAATTTTGTTGTTGTTGGTATTGGTGGTGCTGTTTGTATTGGTGTTGGTGTTGTGATGTGATGGTATGTATGATTTTGTGTGTGTGTGTGTGTGTGTGTGTGTGTGTGTGTGTATGCATGATTCCCCTCTTCAGTTTTGCTGGTATTGAGATTATTTATTCCCTGTGTTTTCATAACTTCCTTATGTTGGTGTTTTCCTTCTAGTGCCTTCTGTAGGGCTGGATTTGTAGATAGATATTGCATAAAATTGATTTGATCATGAAATACATTATTTTCCCAGCTATGGTTATTGAAGGTTTTTGCTGGATATAGTACTTTGGGCTAGGATCTGTGGTCTCTTAGAGTCCATAGCAGATCGGTTCAGGGCCTTATGTCTTTAGAGTGTCCTTTGAGTAGTCAGGTATAATTCTAATGAGTCTGCCTTCATATGGTATTTGGTTGGCCTTTTTATCTTACAGCTTTTAGTATCCTTTCCTTGTTCTGTATATTTAACATTTTGATTATTATGTGCTGAGGAGACTTTCTTTTCATCTCCAATCTATTTAGTGTTCTGTATCTTTTTTATAACATTTTTATTGATTATTTGAGACTTTCATATCATGAATACTGAGAACGCTCACTTCTCAGTCTTCCCAGGTCTTCTCCCAAGAAACTTGAGTCCTCCCCTAGGAGGAGGAGGAGGAGGAAGAGGAGGAGGACGAGGAGGAGAAGAAGAAGAAGAAGGAGGAGGAGGAGGAGGAGGAGGAGGAGGAGGAGGAGGAGGAGGAGGAGGAGGAGGAGAAGAAGAAGAAGAAGAAGAAGAAGAAGAAGAAGAAGAAGAAGAAGAAGAAGAAGAAGAAGAAGAAGAAGAAGAAGAAGAAGTCCAATTTGTGTGGCCCATATTCTTACTGCAGCACGGTCAACCTCCTGGTGGCCAGCCCCTTAAAGAAAGTTGAGTTCTTCCCTACCTGCACAACTGCCATAACCCATCAACTGTGGAGAGATACACTTCAGCATCCTTATCACAAATTTTGAGAGTTCTCTTTAATGGCTTCTGTCTCTACTCTCATTTTGGGGGGGGGTATGGGAACATGGATGGTGGTAGGGTGTGTCACACAAGGTTTCTGTGATGGTTAGAATAGGTATGGCCCCCATAGATTTATGTGTTTGAAAGCTTGGCCATAAGGAGTAACACTATTAGGAGGTGTGGCCTTGTTGGAGATGGTGTGTGGCCTTGTTAGAAGAAGTGTTTTGAGGTTTTAAATTTTCAAGCTATGACCAGTGTGACACACATCTAGTCTCCTTCTGCTGCCTTTGGATCAAGATATAAAACGCTCAGCTCCTCCAGCACCGTGCCTGCCTGGACATGATGCTGCCACATTGATAATGGACTGAGCCTCTGAAACTGTAAGCCAGGCCCAGATAAATATTTTCCTTAATAAAAGTTGCTGTGGTCATGATGTCTCTTCATGACAATAAAAACTTTGAACTAAGACACCATCTATGTCCCTCTTTCTCAGCTGTGAGTCAAAAGTTATCAATACCATGGTAAAAATAGTTTCCTTGTTCTTTTCAGTCATTGGGAGCATGGATCGTGGACTTAAATATGGTTTCTGGATACAGCATAGACTATGGATATACAAATGATCCCTTATGTCAGCATGGTTCCACTGACTTCAGCATGGTCTCCTGTGGCAGTATAGACTACAGACACCAGCACAGCTCTTGGTGGCAACACAGACTAAGGATATTACCATATTCTATGGTGGCAGGGTGGCCATATCTGTATGGTTCTGGCTGCATGTTCACAGGTATCAACATGGCTTCAGGCTACAGCAGAGAGCATGGATAGCCACATGACTTTCACTAGTAATACAGGTCACAGATATCACCACAGGCCTTGACTGCAATAGAACTAGGACTCAGACAAGGACCTCAGAGACAGTATGCACCACAGACATTAACATAGCTTCAGGTTGCACCGATAACAGACATCCAAATTTCTTTCTTTTTGTTTCTTTTCTTTTATTGGATATTTTATTTATTTACATTTCAAATGTTATCCCCTTTTTCTGGTTTCCCCTCTGGAACCCCCCTATCCCATCACCTCTCCCCCGCTTTTATGAGGATGCCCCCCCCCCCACTCCTGGTATTTCCCTACACTGGGGCATCGAGCCTTCACAGGACCAAGGGCCTCTCCTCCCATTGATGCCCCAGAAGGCCATCCTCTGCTAAATATGTGGCTGGAGCCATGGGTACCTCCATGTGTACTCTTTGGTTGGTGGTTTAGTCCCTCGGAGCTCTGGGTGGGGGAGGGGGGTTGGTTGGTTAATATTGTTGCTCTTCTTATGGGGTTGCAAACCCCTTCAGCTCCTTCAGTCCTTTCTCTAACTCCTCCACTGGGGACCCCGTACTCAGTCCAATGATTGGCTCCGAGCATCCATCTCTGTATTTGTCAGGCTCTGGCAGAGCCTCTCAGGAGATATCAGGCTCCTGTCAGCAAGTACTTCTTGGCATCCACACTAGTGTCTGAGTTTGGTGTCTGTATATGGGATGGATCCCCAGGTGGGGCAGTTACCTTTATAGGCATTTTTTTCTTTAGATTAGGAAAATTTCCTTCTAAGATTCTGTTGAAAAAATTTTCCCCCTGCTGATCTTAGAGACTGGGATAATGGGGCTAGTTGGGAAAAGCAAGACTGGAGAAGATATTTGTGATCTATTAGGGATGGGGTCAGAAGGTAATGGGAGACTGCAGCAGGTTTTCAGTTACAGAGCCTGGGATGGGACTTCTTTAATGATGATTGCTAATTCTACTATTTTATGGCCAGAGTGGTTGGGATGCCTCATTTGCATGGGAAGGAATTTCAGATGCTGCTGGACATGACCTTATAAAGAGAAAGAAAGTTTAACCTGCTACTGGCATTGTGACCTCCTCTGGTGAGGCAAAACGGGAGTTGGGGGGCGCTCAGGGCAATGTGTTCCAGCACATGCAGGCCTAGGGCAGAGGAGGCAGCAATCCTATTGCCAATGTCAGGATGAGATTTCTGGGATTTGGACATACCTGGGCCCCACTCTTGATCCAGGCCTACACCCCTCAGCTCCAAGGCTCTTCCAACCCACCTGTTTTGGTTGTTTTAAATAATTTTCTTTTTAATAATTCCAAAACTCAGTATGTGTTATTCAGTTCCATGCATCAGACATTGATAGTGTTTTCACCATTGCCTTATAAAGCTTAAGTTGTAATGATTGTCAATGAACAAATAACCATTCCAACCTTAGATTGCTTAACATCCAGGAATGGATAATTAAATAAAAGAGCAGTGGTGATCCATTGCTGACTCTTTTAAGGGTTAAGGGAATGTAGGATGCATGGAAACTAACCAGTGTGTGATTACTCTTGAAATATGATTGGGATAAGAACTGAAATTCTACAGAATAATTTTTTATTTTCTTCATTTTAATGGTATGGTTCAATGTTACTTGCCATATTATGCATAGCCTTTTCTTTTAGATTGTTTTTTGTTTTTATCATATCTACAATATCAATTTCATGGGTCATGTTTCTCCCAGTTTCAATCAGTCTTTTTGTAGTGACAAGTCCTGAACAGATTTGAGATGTTTGATAAAGCATGGTTGTCTAAGTAGGCCAAAGAAAGAC
>CM052704.1:58349846-58367451 GCA_028551405.1 Uromys caudimaculatus
ATCAAAAAATGGGGAACAGAGCTAAACAGAGAATTCTCAACTGAGGAAATTCACAGGGCTGAGAAGCACCTAAAGAAATGCTCAACATCCTTAGTCATCAGGGAAATGCAAATCAAAACAAGTCTGAGATTCCACCTCACACCAGTCAGAATGGCTAAGATCAAAAACTCAGGTGACAGCAGATGCTGGCAAGGATGTGGAGAAAGAGGAACAGTCCTCCATTGTTGGTGGGATTGCAAGCTGGTATAACCACTCTGGAAATCAGTTTGGCAGACCCTCAGAAAAGTGGACATAATACTACCTGAGGAACCAGCTATACCACTCCTGGGCATATATCCTTTTATTTCTTACCCCTCTCATTTTCATAGGCTATTCTTTAAGTTCATTGCTGTGGACTGACATCTTTCAGTCTGAGTGCTCATCTTTTGAGCATCTTCTGACTCCATTGTGTTCTCCTCTCACATGAGGTCTTTATTTTGTGTCTCTGTTTAGGACTACTCCATTCCTTTTTCTCTACATCTTTTTTTCTTTTTCTCCTTTCCTGCCTCACGAGCTCCTTCACCACAGCTGACACTCATCCCTGCTGTGTTTTCATTGGATTATATCCAAGGTGGGCAATCATTCACTGATTGTACCTTAGAAACAGGTTTCCATTTACAGTAAAAGGAAAGTGAACCAAGCTTTCTAACATTTAAAGTCAAAAGTAATGGAAAATGGTCAATATCCCATCAGGATATTGCCTTCTTTGCAATTAACATCTTTGTGCTTACTGAGAAATGCCGATTCAGAGATCAAGATAAAATAAAATGAAGCTCAGTATTTCAGGAAAAAGAAAGTCTTTTTACTAGGAGTCAATCTAGGGCCTCATGCATGGTACACAAGCTCTCTCGTTTAGTGAATCATGTTTCTAGCCCTCCTTTTGTTTCTTATTTTGAGACAGACTTCCCCATATTCTTTGTCTATATTATTCTACAAAAATATTTTCTGGACAAAACAATAATGTACAGCATTAAAAAATATGCACTCTATATGTTGGTTCCCAATTCAACCAAGTGAGCCTGAAACTTATTTTTAGGAAGTTTTTGGGCTGGCTTTTCTCATCACTATTCCATGACCATTAGTACTTCCACTGTATCAGGTCTTATAAACAGTTTGCATGTGATCTATAGCAGACAAGAAGGTTCCAGAAGGCTACTTGCCAACACTACACCATTCTACATTCTGGTATTTAGCCTCAGCAGCGTTTGCTACAGGAGATAAAGATTCTGGAACTGAGTTGCATACCTGAGATCAATCACCCTTCCTATTTGTAAGATAGAGTTTGTAAAGTCACTTATTCTTACTTGTAAAATAAACTGAATGGTTTAATTGAGAAAAAGTTACATTATGAAAAAAAAAACTCAATAATTTTTGTGTACATTGTTGCTGTGCAAGGCCAAGGTCACTAGGAACAAATGTGCTGTCTATCCAGCATAGACATAGGAGGAAGATAAATGCAGGGCTTGTTACAAGCCTCGGGGAAAAGTCCAAGGGTGTCCCTCCCTTCCTGATCTCTAAGGAAATGAGCCACCAGAATGGGATTCAAAGAATTCTTCTCTCTCTCTCTCTCTCTTTCTCTCTCTCTCTCTCTCTCTCTCTCTCTCTCTCTCTCTCTCTCTCTCTCTCTCTTTCTTCCTTCACTTTCTCTGACTGCAGGGAGAGAGGAATCCTTTTCTTTTACATTTTATTTTCATCATTTCCTTCGGCCCTCCCCATCTTTTTCCTTCCTTCCTTTTCTTTCTTATTACATACTATCTATCGATTATGTATCCCTTTACATGATCTTCTATTAACTTATATTGTCAAATTCTAAGCTATTCAGTTACTATTATGTGTAATAATACAGAATATTAAAGAAAGTTGTCTTAAATGATTTCTTACATATCTAAACAGTACATATTTTTGTTTTTGGTTCATAAGGGTGATCACACTCAATAATCTGAGGATCTCATTCTATCAGTATTAGAAATTAATTCTGATGACAAGCAAATTGAGAAACTGTAGAAATTTAATACACGACAAATAAGAAAGCTATGCAGTGATTTGAATTTTTCTCTTTGTCTTTTCTTTTAATGTTTTATTAAAATAGAAAATAATGAGTTTCATTATGAAATGTTTCATTTATTTGCATCGTGTGCTTTGCCCACATTTGTTCCTACTAACTATCTCTTCTCCGCCTCCTTGAACCTCTTCCTCTATAAATGGTATTATTCTGCTTTCATCACACACACACACACACACACACACACACACACACACACACACACACACGGGACAGAGAGAGAGAGAGAGAGAGAGAGAGAGAGAGAGAGAGTCTAGATTACGTATCTGTAAGAAAACATGACATTTGTTCCAGCTTCCTCTCTGACTCCTTTAGCTTCTTTTTTCTTTCCTATAAAGTTTTTCCTTACAAAATTAATCCCCTCTCTACATTCAGGCCAGATATATTTTCTGCATTGACAGAAAAATCCGTATTTGTTTTTTGAGTCTGGCTTATTGATTTTAAAGTAATCATCTTCAGTTGAATCCATATTCTTGCAAATGACATGATTTCATTGTGCTTCATGGTTGACTATGACTCTTCTCTGTGTGGCAGGAAGTGTAGTATGGTTATGGTCCCAGTATATTTTATTTTTATAGTGGAACTGCGAGAAATATAGATGCACAAGTATCTTTGTATTATGCTGCCTGGCTTCCTTTTATTTCTTAGTCAAGATTGGTATACTGGATCACATTATACTTCTGTGGTTAGCTTTTGAGGTGCCGCCATAGTAGTGTACCAGTAAGCATCACTGTCAGCAAGCCGGAACCGTTCAAGGGTTCCTCCCAAAATTCTGTTTTTATTGTCATATGTTTTCTTGGTGATAGCATTTTGATTGGGTGTGAGAGAACTTCCTTGTAGTTTATATATTTTTTAATTGCATTTATCTATCATCTATCTATCTATCTATCTATCTATCTATCTATCTATCTATCATCTATATCTCTTTATTTTTCTATCTACAATCTCTCTGGGCTACCAGTTTACTATATATTGTGTGTGTGTGTGTGTGTGTGTGTGTGTGTGTGTGTGTGTGTGTGTGTATGTCAGGAGGTACATGCCATGAAAAGGGGGGAAAGGTCAGAAGTCAAATTGCATGAGTAAATTTTCTTCTTCCATGATGTGGATTTCAAAGACTGAGCTCAGATTATATGGAATATTAATAATATGTACCTTTACCTATCAAGCAGTCTTGCCAAATCTTATGTGCAATTTAGCTTTAATTTGTATTCTTTATGACATCAAATAATATTGAACATGTTACCATATAATCTTAGGACATTTGCATTTTTTCCTTTTAGAATTTTCTATTCATTTAATATGCCCATTGATTAATTGGATAATATCCTCTATAATTTTTGAGTTTGTTATATGTTTTAGATAGGAATTGCACTTTGTCTTCAGTCTTAGCTCTCCTGACTGTTTCCTTCTCTATGCAGAGGCTTTGAATGTCACAAACCTTATTTGTCGATTCTTGGTATTATTTATTGAGCTTTCAGAGACTTATCCCAAAGTTCTTGCCCATACCTACATCTTGAAATGTTTTATTTATAGTTTTCTCTATCAGTTTTGAAATTTTAAGTTTTAAGTTCATATCTTTGATCCATTCTGAATTGCTTTTTGTGCAGAGCAAGAGCTAGAGATCTGTTTTTATTCTTACACATGTGGATTCACTTCTCATGGTATCATTTGCTGAATCAACTCTCTTTTCTGACATTTGTATCAAACATCATTGTCAAATATTCGTGACTGTAGCTGTGTCGGATCGTTTTGGGGCCTACCGTTGTATTCTATTGATGTAAACATCAATTTTTCTCAGCCCATACTAGATTTTTGCAGTGGCTTTAAAGAGTGATTTGACATCTGCTATTGTGAAACTTACAGCATCGAATTTTTACCCCCTTAGGATTATTTTGGCCATGCAGTGTCTTTTGAGGTTTCATATAACTGTTAAGATTTTTTTCTAGTTTGGTACAAAAAGTCTTTTGGATTTTAACAGGGATTGTATTAAATGTGTAGATTACTTTGGGTTACACAGCCATTTGTACAGTACGAATTCTGCTGATGAACATCAGAGGCTTTTCAATCTGTCTTCTTCAATTTCACTTTTTCGTGCTTTAAATTTTTCATTGTAGAGATCTTCTGTTTGCTTTGTTAGATTCAGCTATAAGTGTTTTAAAAATACAATTCTGAATAGCACTTGTTTTGTATTTCTTTCTCGTCTTGTTCATTATTGGTTTACAGAAAAGTACTGTTCTTTACAATTTATTTTTGTGTCAAGCTGCATTGCTGAATGTTGTTTTTATTGAACATCAAAATGTTTTGATGAAGACCTTATGGTTTATAATTATAGGATCATGTCATCTATGGTAGGAGATTATTTGTCTTTTTCTTCCTATGTGAACGTATTTTAATTTTTATGCTAGTTCTTTTTACCAAGATAAAACTTTAATCACTACACTGAGTAAGACAGGAGACAATAGGCACCCTCATTTCATTCCTGGTTTTACAGAAGTACCTTCAGGTTTTCCTTACGTAATACAAAGTTAGAAATAGGTGCTTTGTTTATAACCTTTGTGACACTGAGGCATGTTCCTACTATTTGTCATTGCTTATTGCTTAAGAGCTTTTATCATGAAAAGATGTTCGACTTTTATCATGAAAAGATGTTACAAAAGGTCTTTTCTGAATCCTTTAAGATCTTGATGTAACTTCCGCTTTTGAACCTATTTGTGTTGTTATGCATTATATTCATTGATTTGTGCATGGTTTAGTGTTGCAATTATTTTTGTGTTTCTAAGAGATTGCGGGATATGTCAAAGGCAATTCTAAGAGTGAAATGTAGTCCTATAGGTGGCTCTATTAAAAAATTATGTATGATCTCAAAAAAACACCTTAATGATGTACTGCAATATCTGTAACATCTAAACTCATTAAGCATTATTTGCTTCACTGGAGCTGCTAGACTCTGGTATTAGTTCGTGTGTTAGAACTCTGACATTCTCAGGTTTTGCAGCAGTAAACCGATCATATAGATAGCTCCAGAATTCAATCCACATGAGTTTGCCTCAGACTCAGGGCTATCTGACTCCTTGCATTTTCTAAGAAGAGGCCGTTTCCTTGCTGAATACAGAGTTACCATTTCTAGCATATTCAAGTGCCTGCTGTGATCCTCTCGCCTCTGGCTCCTTTTAGATTGTCACAATCATGTGTTTCCATTCACTCAGTAAGGGGCACTTTGGGGATCTCTTATCCAGAATCAAGGCAAGTTGACTCCAAGCTCTCTGGTTTACACTAGTTCCTTTCTCTCAGGCCCCTAGAATGACTCAAATGTAAGCAAAAGATTCTCTTTGAGATGTGGTCACCCACACTCTTTGAGTCTGATATAATCTAAAACAAACACACAAATAAATGGAAATAAACTTTCCTATAACCAATCCCACAACTATGTCCCGAGGCTTGTGAGATTTACAGACTCCTTAGGCTGGTTGGCAGCCAGTGTCTTTTCAGAGAGGTACTTAGCTTAGGTTTTAGGTGAGATTTCCACTACTCCTGCCTGGAAGCCCTGTGGCTGCATTCGTGTGCTGATTATTTCCTTTCACATGATTCTCTTTTCTGTGCTTTGCTGTTCCATTCCTCTCCACTTGGGATGTCACATGCTCCTTTACCTTTCACTCTTCAGAACTGAGTCTGTGTTCTGTTGTCCTGACATTTTGCCTTCAGCACATCACATGGAAACAATTTCTAATCAGTCATGGGTAATATCATTTTCTTATTTATGATCTAGAATGAATACTATGGTATGTATTATCTAGTTCTCCATGTATTTTAAGCATGAATGTTTGTAATTTAAACAACAAAAATGATCAGTATTTGTTATTTATAATAGTCCGATGATTGTGTCTATAGTTGAACTTAAGTCATTCAAATTGCTGATCCTAAGTCAAACAGGCAAGGGAGCTGTCACTACGTTTTGCAGGGAGGATGACAAGACATAGGCAGATGGCTAGACAAAGTCCAAAATGGTAATGGGTGAACCTTAAATTCAGACCTAGGTAAATCTGCCACATACTTACTTTTTTTCCGTTTTCTGCATGTCATCTCAAGCACAGTAATTTTGCCACAAATCTGAGGACATGTTATCCAATCTTTTTTTTTTTTTTTTTTTTGTTTTTGTTTTTTTTTGTTTTTTTTTGAGACAGGTTTCTCTGTATAGCCCTGGCTGTCCTGGAACTCGCTCTGTAGACCAGGCTGGCCTCGAACTCAGAAATCCGCCTGCCTCTGCCTCCCAAGTGCTGGGATTAAAGGCGTGTGCCACCACCTTATTCTTATTTTTTGAATGACTTATAAAATGCTTACAATGAACCAACCACTTTTTGTTCAGTTTACAGTTGGAAATTTATTTCCATCATACAATCATTTACAAGCTCACAATAACATGTGAACATCATGAACCGAAAAATCAGATATTTTCTTAGATCATCAGAGATCTTTGGAAAGCAGAACCTATGACACATGTTGGAACACATACACTATTCAAGGCAATCAAATTCAGAAATCACTGATGCGACCGACCCATGGCCTCAAAAATTTGCTTCTCTGGGGCTGTCATGAAAAGCTATATTCTCGTTCCATCCATTTGCCTGCAAAACTCAGGCTGTCCTCATTTTTAATAGCTGAGTAGTATCCAATTGTGTAAATGAATCACATTTTCTGTATCCATTTTTCTGTTGTGGGACATCTGGGTTGTTTCCAGCTTCTGGCTATCACAAATAAGGCCACTATGACCATAGTGGAACATGTGCTCCTGTGGCATGGTGGGGCATCTTTTGGATATATTCCCAAGAGTGGGATTGCTGGGTGTTCAGATCTATTTCCAATTTACTGAGGAACCTCCAGATTGATTTCCAGAGTGGTTGTACCAGTTTGCAATCCCAGCAGCAATGGGGGAGTGTTCCTCTTTCTTCACATCCTCACCAACATGTGTTGTCACCTGAGGTTTTGATCTTAGCCATTCTGATTGGTGTAAGGTGGAATCTCAGGGTTGTTTTGATTTGCATTTCTCTGATCACCAAGGAATTTGAACATTTCTTTATGTGTTTCACAGTCATTTGAGATTCCCTTGTTGTAAATTCTCGGTTTAGTTCAATACCCCATGTTTTGATCGGGTTGTTTAGTTTTCTGGTAGTTAGCTTCTTGAGTTCTTTATATATTTTGGATATTAGCCATCTATCAGATGTGGGGTTAGTGAAGATTTTTTTCCCTGAGTTTTGCAGACAAATGGATGGAACTAGAAAATATCATCCTGGTCTATTTGGTTTTTACATTCCAGTCTCTTAATGGAGCATGTGAGCTTCAAAATGTGCTTATGTTTCAACTAGATTCCAGATACATAATTCCATAACCCACTGTTCAGTGTTTCCCTAGCTCTCCATGGTAACAGGATTAAATACCTCCTTTTTATTGTTCTTGCTACTGTTTGGAAAACATAGGTATAATCAACCATATTGCAGCTGGCTGGCTCTGCATGATAATGTACCATTCCTTGCAATATAGAAACCGTGAAGCTCTTCCTTCATCATAAAGGCAACCCCCTTCTCTGAGGTAATCATTATAGGAATCATGTCCACACGTCAGTGATTTTATAATACTTGGGTTAAAGCCATTTTGCAGCCAGGTAAGACAGAAATCTAAACTCTAAGTTGTCTATTTCATTGAAAATAAAACACTGCCATTTCCAAAGATTCAAGAGGCTCAATCCACTTGTTCCTAAGGTGTTGGTTTCAGATGTAGGATACTTTGTCATGTGAGAGATTTGTTGTCTAAGTCTAATTGCTAGCAAGACAGACTTTGCTCTCTTTTCTATATGTTCTTTTCTAATTATTGGTTATCTAACCAACCAAACATCCAAACCACTCATCTCTGCCTAAAGTCCCATAAGTAAGAAAATACCAGAATATATCTTTCTTCAAACAATTCTCCAACTAGATGTGTATCTCTGATTGTATTTAAGGTCAGAGGCCAAGGATGTTTTGGGGGCAGATGCTACCCATTTTTCATATTTAAGGGAATCAATGTAAGAACATGAGATTCATATTGTTGAAGATTTATTTTTATTTTTTACATATATGATAGATATCAGTGTTTTTGATCTGATACATATATGTGTACTATGTGAATGCCTATTGCCTAAAGAGGTCAGAAGTATGCACTGAGTAGTTTCTGATGTTTGAGATGCCATGTGAGTACTGGGGACTAAATCTAGGTCCTTTGCAAGAGCTAAAAGTGCTCTTGATCACCAAGCCATCTCCTAAGACTCAAGACACATATTCTTAGCCTTCAGCAACAAGTAATTTTTAAATGAACAATAATTAAATAAACCTTAAATCTATTACAAATATAAAAAACAATGAGTGATTAAATGATACTAAAATCAAGATAACTATAACTTGTTCCTGATGAATAACAAAAGTGATTTGGGCTTTTACTTGGATTTGACACATCATATTTTTATGAAAACTGAAAATATTCTAACAAGGAAAAAGTAAGAATGTGTTTTATAAAAAATATGCTCACCACTATCCCCCATTTTTCCCTTAGGTGATAGTTACCCTTAATTTTGTTATCATTCCATTCCTATTTTATATTACATATGTACACACATCAAACCATACATATTTTTATAAATATGTCATTTCTCTTTCAGTTCTAAAGTGTTAATATTGTCTCAAAACACATGAGGCTATATATTTGGGTAACAATATCACAGAAGCACAGTGCCGCCACCATCTAATCCCATCAGAACAGGCTCCCTCACAGTGCAGGTGATCCATTACCATTTTATTTATGAGCCCTTTGCTGCCATCAAAGGCTTGAGTTACCACCACATCCTTCTCAGCATGATGCAATTCACAGACCTCAGTGAAGCAGTTGTGCAATGGACACACCCCATATCTTACAGCTTGCTCTTTTTGTGTGGGCAAGAACATCTAAAAATCTACTTTGAGCAAATTTACAACTTCAAATACAACACTATTAATTGTACTCCTCACACTGTGTGTGCGATTCCATATATGCTCACCCAACCGAACGGCAACTTATATAGCTTCTAGGTACCACCCTTTCTGTCTAACTACCACTTTATTTCATTGTATTCAACCTTCCTTTTTATTGCTCTTCATTTGTTATTGTTGCTGCCATTAAATTACACGCATACATCCTTTGATTTCTGTATTTGACCTTTTTTCCCCCAGTACAAAAATCTTCTCACTTCATTGATGTTGGTACAAGAGGCAGAGACTTTTAATAAAAGGCAGAATGATGTGTACAGTCACGGATATGGCAGCATTACATGTATTTTATAAGTTACTCATCAGGAAAGAAATTCATTTTCTGAAACAGTTCACCAAGCCAGCAATCCTCAATAGATCCAACAGTGTTTTCACACATTCCATTGAGATTGAACACAGTGAGAAAGAAGGATGAGACTGCTGTTTTCTTTTGCCAGTCCTCATTCTATAAAGTGAGGAGTGGACTAAGATGTGAATCAGCAATTCTTCAATGCATCCTACACACAACACTAAAAAAATCCTGATATAAGTAAGATATAAGAATGAGATTTACTCTTTACTCTGAAATTGTTATTTTGATCAGAGTCTTGTAGAGAGACTTAGTTATCAGAAAACTGCAGCAAATAACAGCAAAGAACAACAACAAACTAATAAAAACTAATAAAAACAAACCTCTCGTCAGTTTGAGCCTTTGTCCTTATTGGTCTGAAGAGTCGGGGCTATTTGCAAAAGCACTCTCATTACGCCAGTACCACTGGCTGAATGAGACAGCTTGCTTGGCAAGGTGAGTGAAATAAAAGCTAATGGTAACAATAAAACTTCACAATGAAGTTACAATTGTTTGTGTGTCCTACAGGTACCTACTGTAAGTGTCAATTAAATGTTTCTTTTTGTTGGGCTAGCTAAATGAAAGCCCCACCTTTCACCTTCTGATTATTCAAGCTGGATACAGACATTAGAATATAAGATTGCTGAGTGGAGATCCCTAGCAAGCCTCAAATGGAATAGTTAAATAAAGAGACTGAGACATTCTAGAAAAATTGCTCAAGTCGGAAGTCCTCTTTTCTAACTTACTGAGAGACTGCTTTCCTTGCTTCCATAACCCATCTCAAAACAAGACTCACAAAAAAGCATGGCATTGTACATCTGAGAAAGGATGGTACATCTTTTGTAAACTTACTGGGCTTCCTCAGAAATAGGAAGCTTACCATTATCATGGGAGTAGTCTAAATTGACAGTTTTTATCATTGCTCTTTTGGAAGTGATGATTTCTTTTCAATATGCCAAGAAATATATTCTGTATTTACAAATATCACTTAATAATCATTGTTAAGCAAATGCTAAGAGTTGTACACGATATAAAGGCTAACACTTATGCAATGAATTTACAGCATAGCTATTGGCTATTATTATTATTCGGTGCTTCTGTATACAGTTTGGTTCACAACTTCTAATATTTTCCATTTAATTTTTACTGTTATGACACTCTACTCATCTATGTCATTATTATTCTGTAGTTCTGCACAGATTCAGAATGCAATCAGAACTATTTGACTCTATTCCCATGATCGTTAAACAGATGCTAATTCTCATTCCACAGGATGTTCAGATGATGTTGTGTGAAGCACAAATGTAATTTGCTTCGGACCATATTGCTAGGGACTATAACTTACAGGGATCTGGTAAATCTACAGTTATGTCTTAATTTTTGAAATTGAGTACTTTTGAAAAGCTCTCTAGGAATCCAGTGTAGCCAGGACACTGTGTCTACTCAGTGTGACGAAATTCCTTGGTTTGTACCTTGTCCATTTTTGGATTCTCAAGCGTATATCAATCTGGAGTCAAAAAGTAAAAGGTTTAGAAGTAGACTTGGGATTTATTATTTTATCAGCATCCTTAAATAAGATTAGGCTAAGTTTTGTATTATTTAATTTCTGTTGGTTTAAGGGTTCTTTTCATTTAGCCCAAGCCTTCTTTGTTCAGAATTTCATTTAAATCTGATTTGTTATTTTATTTTTCACTTGTTTTGATATAGGGTGGCTTCAAATTTGTAATCCTTCTTCCTTAGTCTTCCAAAATCATGTGTGAATATACTTAACATAATTGTGGTGTTTGGAGACATTTGTTGCCCAGGTGAGGTGCAGGGCCCACTCCCATGAATGCTACAGCTGGAGAGGGGCACAGCCAGCTCACTGGATTTCATGACTCCAGGCCCAGCTCTTCCACACTCAGACCTTGGGGCTAGCTTACCCACATCCCCACCACCAAGCTGCCTTTGCTGAGAGGTGGAGTCAGTTCTCCAGGACACTGCAGCCAGTGAGGGGCCAGCCACTTCTGCACAGCCTCTAGACATCCAAGTCAGGGCACCTGCCAGGGACATCCTCATGTTTTCTAGTGGTAATATGAGCCAAGAACATAAAATATGACCCCTCCTGCTATGTAGTCATAGGTCCAGCTTAGGCCAGGATCCCACCATGGCCCAGGTGGTAGGGTTGGCCACTTACAGCAGGCTACTCCTCTCCACTCTTGAATCTCAAATTCCATCTCTCTTCATAATATTCAAGCTGCTTACTTCTCTTTCTTTTCCATCTGTCCACTACATACTGGCATACTGTGGTTGCTCCCGCTGCAGGCTGTCCATGAGGTTGGCAGGATCCTGGGTGACATTCTCCAACAGCGCTGCTGTATGGTGTGGTGGTACACGGGTGTCGATGTCCTGATTATGCCATGTGGGTGGCATGGTGATCCACATGGCCTCTGTCTTCCTCCTCCCACACTGTGCTGCTTGAATTTCATTTGATTTGGTGTGTCCTAGGCATAAAACAGCTTTGGCCGTCAAGTCAGGCATCAAGCTAGGATGAACAAAGGAGTGTCATCTGTTCTTTGCCCCTGACTAATATAAAAAACACCACCAACAACAAAGTGTCTCTTTGTCCATTGCTAGGGTTTGGGAGACACTAATAATTCTTATATCCTCAAAAATTTTCTCATGAACATTATTGGCTTTAAGCACTGGAAATTAACATTAAATATTTCAAAATTCTTGATATTATTTTAAATCTGTCTGTTCTTTGATTCCTACAGAAATGTGTGAGTGTTCTTCCTTGGCTGTTAAGGTTAAAGAACTTTACTTCAGTTCTTTCCTGAAGGCTTGTAGACAGATGTGAGTTGTGTCTTGATTCTACTGAAATGGAAAAATCAAACTACCATACTTGAATTCCAGTTTTTCCACTAGAGAAATGAATTAAAATGGACAGTTTTAGATACAGACCTTAATGTTAAGTGAAGTAAGGTGGACTTAGAAAGACAAAGACAAAAATAACATACCCATTCTTACATGCAGAACAGTTATATATATATATATTTCCTTGTGTGTGTGTGTGTGTGTGTGTGTGTGTGTGTGCATGTGTGTGTGGTGTATGTTTAAGATTTGAAACTAGAAACAGGGAATGAGAGAGGAGGAAGTCATCGAAAGGAAGGTTGGAGTGGTGGAGAACACAGAGCAGTAGAATAGTTTAACATGAAAGCCAAAAAGAGGAAGCTAAGGCTTGGAAAGGGACCATCAATATGGGAGGTGGAGAGATAGTAAGGCAGTGCTGAGGGAGACAAATAGAAGCAAAGTAAAAGAATATATATCCGGGGAAGTGAAGCAAATTGTATTGTATGCTTTGTATTCTAATTTAAAATAATCAGTTTTAGAAAGAGAAATAAACAATGTGACAATGTGTTGGATTTCCATTGTAGGCTCCAGTACAGTGGCAGTCATCAGAATACAGAGAGGTTCAATGATAGAATTAACAATTACTACACACATCTGTCTGGTTCTTAGCTCAGCATCTGTGCTCAATAATAAGATCAATATTTGGCTAAACTTAAGGGAAACCAAGAAAAGGATAAGGTATTTAATAAGCTTAGAAATTTGCTCTCCCTAAAGACTGGTGACTGGGAACCACATCTGTGTTAGCTCTGACAAGCATTCAATCTCAGAGTAACGATAGAGAAATAATTTGAGAAGTGAGGAATTTAAGTAAATTTGAGGATTTTTGCAATCCAGACTTGGAAAAGTTGAATATAGGACAAGTGGCAGTAGAAAGAGTGACAGGACACAGGCAAATAGACATCAAAGAAAATATACAGGACTCATTATGTCTTCCTTTGTTCTTTTGAGAAGTAAAGCTTTCAACTTTCAAATGTCAGGAAGGTATCTGAAAGATAATTCAGAATGCCTGGAGTTTTAACTAGAACACGTGTGCACTCACAACTCTAAAAGGCATCCTAGGAAAAAGAATTGAGATAATGAAAATGCAATGAGGTACGTGGGTAAGAATAGGCTGCTGGTTTGTTTTGTTCAGAAAGGAACTTGTACAAGCTCAGCATCCTTACCTGATGGGTTTGATTGTACTCCTATCTCAGGCTCTGAGCACTAGATCCCAGAGTTTACTGTTAGTCCCGGCCACTCTTCCCTACACTCCCTTGTCTATATGTTCCTTCTTTTCACTCTATGTTTACATTAGCAGTTGACAAAGCAGTTTGTATTAAGTGGAGGTAGAAGTAAATTTTACAAATCATTTGCCCATTTCATTATATAATTAAGTGATCGTTCAGGAAGAAAAATAGCATCTAACATCTACAAAACCAAGACAAAACTAGACATGTCAAATTTGATTCTCTAACTACTTTATATCTTTAGACACATACTGAAATGACATGGCTTAATGTTTCTGTTAGAAGGCTTTTTGTTGCTATGAAAAGATGTGGGGGGTGAGTACCTTCTCAGAGGCAAAGGGGAGGGTGATGGGGTGAAGAACTCTTGGAGGCAGGACTGGGAATGGGGGCAACATTTAGAATGTAAAAAATAGAACAATTTAAAAATTAACATGCAAAAAAGAGCAAAGATTTATTTTGACTTATGGTATAACATGCTCATGACCAAGTGGTTTCAAGACAGCACATCATGGTAGAATCATGAAGTGAAGTAAACCCGTGTTCCTAGGGCCTGGAAGAAGAGAAGCTCAAGAGAATAGGTTCCCAAGGTCTTCTTTAAATGCATGCTTTGAATAATTAAAAATAAACCACTAGGCTCACCTCTTTTTATTTTTTATTAAAATACAATCATGTGACTTTGCCCTTTCCCTTGTTCTTAATATGTAAATATGTTCTCTTGAAACTGCACAATGTTATTTTTAAGTATGTGATTTCAGGACTAACCAGTTGATATTGGATAACCAATTGGTGTGTTCTTCATTGGTTAAGATTATTTCCCCCACACTCTGTATTCCTTAATTGCCTGCAGTTCTCTGCCAAGGTTTTACACCCGGTGACATATTCACCTTCTGTGTTAGCTATTGGCACCATCTTCATTCAGATTGAGTTAGGCAGCCATGCTGTATAAAACATAGCCAACTACGTGTGGCTTAGTGAGGGCGTGGCTCTTAGAGGAGAGCCTACTATTGCAACTTTACTAGAACAGCACAATTCCTGACATTTTAAACATTCAATCTTTATCCAGATATATAAATGTAGCTCTAACACCCCAAAACAGAAATTTATTTTTTCAACCATTACAGAAAACCACAACTGATCAAAATGTAAAGAAGTGATTTTGTGGTTCCCAGTACCAAACTCTAGCACCCAGTGCTCAGGGTACATTGCTGAAAAGGGGCCAGAAATATTGTAAGAGCAAGAGAAACAGTATGTCTGCTGTGAGATTGTTTTTCTAGAAATGTCAGGGAAGTTAACCACGAAGTCTCAATGACAGAGGGCAACCTCTTAAATGGTTCTAATAACACCACACTGAGCCTTTGACACACAGGCCTGGGAAGGTTATTTTTATTCCAAACTCCAAACATTCCTGGATGTTCATTGCTCTATATTAAGTTAAATTTTCTTCTTTAGTTAAATTTTGTTATGTGATCTAAAATGGAAAAAAATGGAGGAAAAGAAAATCACATACTTTGTGATTTTTGCCCCTACTCCATATCAGATCAAATAGCATGGCTACCAATGATGGTTATAGGGACAGTCTTCCGTTGTTAGCATGTCCCTGTTTAATGATCTGTTCTTCATCCTTTGGCTCTTTGGAGGCATTAGAAGAACATGAATAGCATATTGTAGGTTTCAGGCTATACTTCCCTACTCTCCAGAGACTCCAAAGCTTCCTCTTGACATTCTTAGTTCCATCTGCTCATGTTTAGTCAGATGTGTTTCAATGCAAGCTAATTCTTGGGTGCAAAGACATTGGTAGCTGACATAGAAAAGGATAGGAGAATCTGCTTTATGCCATGTTTTGGGCTGCTAAAGCTTGGTCTGTTGCTATGTGTTGTAATGCTAAATATTGGCCCCCATGGGCTGGCTACCCCAAGGGACAAGGAGATCCTCACATATACCAAGTGATGCTAGGCAACCTTGCTACTTAGTGTAAAGCTATTAGTAGAATAAAGATGCCTACAACCTATAGCTGAGCACAAGAGAGGTAGGCAGGACTTTGGTTTCCAGTGTTGGGGTCTGAGGTAGAGACCAGAAAAGGAGGAGAGAGAAGGTGGAGAGAGGAGAAAACACCATGGAGTAAGGGAATGTGAAAACATGGCCATGAGGGCTGGTCAATTGGAGTAAAAGCAGCCCAGATGGAACGTGACAAGTTATAACTAGAGGTTATTGAAAGGGAAGTAGATACTAATAATAGCTTAGAGGGTAGATATCTTCCCAGCTCTAGTGGGCTTATCATAAATATAATTTTTTGTGTCTTTTATCTGGGAACTAAATGATCTATAGCGAGATAGAAAGCCCCAATTGAGATTAAATAGTTATTGCAACATTGGGCAGCTGTCTGTAAGTACATATTTGATGGCAGGTTAATGTTAAATGCAGTTATGAAAAAGAAATGGCAATCTGGACGACCAGCAGATAGCATGCTTCAGAGGGTGTGTAGCTGTTGTCAAGTTAATGGTTACTACTTAGGCTTGGGGTCATGCAGAAGGTCTGTGTGGTCATTTTTTTTTTATTCCTGAAGTGATAAGAATCACAAACTATCTGTTTCGACTTGTGCAAACATGATCTGTAATATGGAGAGCCTTCGGAGGCACGCAGCAGATGCAAGCATGGAGCCCTGTGAAAATGACCACTCTTTCTGTTAATTCCTATAAAGGTGTTTATGAGAATCCTCACACCTTGCATGTGGCACTTAGGAAAGGTCTGACTCCTTCAGTTCTGGAGATAATTGTTTTTCAGCAGCAAATTCTGCTTTATTAAAACACTGGACTTCTGAAAACTCTTCAAATGAATGTGAAAGGAGGGACAGGATGATTTCCTAAAAGGACAAGTAGAAGACCATTATGGCATGTATTTTCTCTTTAACTTAGGACAACCATTACAGTATTTACATAGTTTAGAGGACTGTGCATCTGCATGAGCATAGAATCATTACATCATCAAGAAATATTTTATTTTTAGTCTTCGGAAGAAAACACAAAGGTCAGATATGGACCTAAGGCATTTCTGGCAGCATGTGTCTATAATCCTAGAAGTCAGACTCCTGAGACAGGAGGATAATGAATTTGAGGTAGCCTGATATCCACTCTTTAAAACTTTAAATAAATAAATAAATAACAAATTAGAATTAAGTAAAGCTAATTGATTAACTGGAATAAAAGACAGTTGACAACTTGTTAATAAATGATAAAAATTAACACTGTAAATGTCAAAAATATGTAAGGCTATTTTCAAAAAAGGAAAGACTATACATTTCTAAGTGTTGTAACTACAAAATATTGTGAGTATGTATGGTAGAACACATACCATTTGCTCAATTGGTCAATTGACATTGTATACATATATCATAATTACTTTGGGCATCATAAATATATAATTAGGTTGATGAAAATATAAAGAAGAAAAGAACATTAGACTATGTAAGGAGCGGCTAGAATATTCGCCATTACAAGATGGCGCTGACCTCCGCTGTCGCTCTAAGGAAACTTACGGATAGTGCGGGAAAACCCCCGAAGCGCATTATGGGTGTACATGACTAATCACCGCCCACTCCCGGGGCGCGCCAATCAGTGGAGGACATGCTGCCTCAGGGGCTATATAACAGCGCCATTTTGGGGCCCCGGGGTCTTTCCTCTTTTCATCATGCAATAAACGCATTGCTGCAATAGGATCCGTGTGTCCGCGTGGGTTCTTGCTGGCGAGAGGTGCGCAGGACAAATGGTGCCGAAACCCGGAACGTAGCGACTTCATCATCGCCGGCGCCGAGGAGACCCTCCGCTTCTGCGGAGTGTATTCAGAACTCCTGGACCAGAGGCAAGCTCTGAGAGGTATGTCTGTCCGTGAGCTTCTCTCCCATCTTCCTCCACAATTGGCTGACGCAATAGAAGCTATCTTTATTGTATCGGCCATACTCGTCCTCTTTACGGGGACCATGTCTTTGTGGAAGCTGGTAAAATCATGTTTGGAG
>CM052704.1:58367951-58388012 GCA_028551405.1 Uromys caudimaculatus
CAGTGGAGGACATGCTGCCTCAGGGGCTATATAACAGCGCCATTTTGGGGCCCCGGGGTCTTTCCTCTTTTCATCATGCAATAAACGCATTGCTGCAGAAGGATCCGTGTGTCCGCGTGGGTTCTTGCTGGCGAGAGGTGCGCAGGACAAGACTATTTCAGTTTGAACTAGTAAACCAATTTGGGGAAATATGATCTGTAAAATATTGTATATACATGAACAAACAAGTTATAAGTTTAAGAATAAGTGACAATATTAATCTATATTTTATAGCAAAGTTGAAAGAAATTCAGAATTGATGATAGAATTTAACATGCTGTTTTTATAAATTCCTTTAGATATTCACTTCCATATTTATGCCTGAGAAAGAGATAAACATCTTTCATTAGTTCTGAAGTCTCTCTATGATGAAATGGAATATATTTACTACTGTGTTTTTTCTACAAAAAAATGTAATCTTACCTCATACAATACCAAGTGAAATTGTTTCAGTCTTTAGAAGAAATAAATGTGTAAATTTATTTGTTCTTAGAAAAGATATTATTTCCTGACACAATCTAATTCTGTTTCCAATCACATGTTGAATTATGGCCTAATCATTTTACATTAATTATTTTATACTAATTTGTTATCATGAGTGTCTAACATTTCAAGGTGTATAATTTTAATAATCAATCATTAACTCATCCTATTGATTTATAAAGGGAAAAGATAAGTCATGCAGACACTGAAGGCATTTATCAGCATTTCCTAGGACAGAGTTTAAGTAATTCAAGGAGCTTTATTACTTGAGTCAGTAGTGATTATGGTCACAAAAAAAGAGCCTGTTCTTCATTACAGGGCTGGCATTGCTTTATAATTTCTTTTTTTATATAGTTATGATAGTATAACAAAACAGAATTCAGGAACAGTGATTTCTACATTGATTGGATAATAGTTCACAAGGACAGCATTCAAAGATAATCCAGATTAGCGTACAGATAAATTTATATCAACAAAATACGTGTAATCAGATCCAAATACATATATACACAATATAAACTTACTCTTTTCCTGTATGAAATATATTCTGACACTCTCTTCTAGAATTAGTCAATATTTCATAGTTAACTAGAAAGTGGCTAAGTTAGTTCCTTGATTCCTAAATTGGTTGTGACTTATGAAATGAATAGTTAAGATTTGAGGAATTTGAATCTCAAAGTGCCTATACTGCTTTTATAATAAAATTTGTAGGGCATTAAATGCTGTTTTCTAGAATATCAGCTAGGATATAAATGTTATATTTAATGATTAAAAAGAAATACTTTTCAGAGTTTAGTTCTAGAGAAAAACTGTTACCTTACCTTGGTTCAAAAAGCTAAGAAGAATCCTGCTGTGCTGCTCAAATACAAGTCCTTTTTGTTGTTGCTGTTATTTATTTATTTATTTATTTATTTATTTATTTATTTATTTATTTATTTTGACACTCCAGATTTTATCCCCCCCCACGTCCACCCTCGGACTGTTCCATATCCCATACCTCCTCCACAACCCCCTGTCTCCACGAGGATGTCCCCTCCACCCACCACCCACCCAAGCAGACCTCTAAATTCCCTGGGGCCTCCAGTCTCTTGAGGGTTAGGTGCATCTTCTCTGACTGAACCCAGACCCAGCAGTCCTCTGCTATATATGTGTTGGGGGCCTCATATCAGCTGGTATATGCTGCCTGGTTGGTGGTCCAGTGGCTGAGAGATCTTGGGGGTCCAGGTTAATTGTTACTGCTGGTCCTCCTACAGGGTTGCCCTCCTCAGCTTCTTCCAACCTCTCCCTAATTCAACCACAGGGGTTGCCCACCTCCAGCAGGAAGACAGGGCATCAGGTGAGGGAGGGGGTTGCTATCCCACAGTCAAAACTTTGACCCAGAATTGTTCCTGTCTGAAAGAACTGCAGGGATGGAAATGGAGAGGAGCCTGAGGAAAAGAAGGTCCAGTGACAGGCCCAAAGTGGGATCCAGCTCAAGGGGAGGTCCCAAGGCCTGACACTGTTACTGAGGCTATGGAGCACTCACAAAAAGGGACCTAGCATGACTGCCCTCTGGAAGATCCACCAAGCAGCTGAAAGAGTCAGATGCAGATATTTGCACCCAATTAAATTCCAGTCTTATGGGACATGGAACCTGCAGAAGTTTGACTCCTTGGAAACCTCTGCTGCCTTACCACAGCATCATATCAAGGCAATGAGGTAGTGACTTCCTACATCTTAACTCTGAAGACAGCTAATATTTACAATATTTAAACAGAAAGCTCTTGAATTAAAGGTGTAAGCTAAGGATGAGCCACCCCACAACTAAAAACAGTTTTTTTCAGAAAATAATACAATCTCAGGGTTCACACTATGATCAAAGATCCTGCAACACAAGATCCAGCAACATGGCTGCTCTGCCCAGTTAAAAATTTTATAACTGAAAGACAGTCTGAAAACTATAAAAGAACACACTTGGAATTTAAATTTAGACAACATAATTTGGTAAATGCTCATAAATAATTTGAATCACAAAATATGTTGTGTAAATATAACTTTTATTTCCTCAGATGAAAGAATAAGATGAGAACTCTATCTAAGCTTTATAAATACATGGCTTGGGCTGAGCTCAGAGCATTTCTTTCTCTACTAGCCCTAGGTCTAGGCCTAGAAGGTTTTAGCCTTCGTTTAATTTAATCTTCCAAGACAACTGATCTAAACTGGCTTCTCTCTGTTTCTGACTGAACTGTTCTTCTTCCCCTAACTCTGAGAACCTATTCTAATCTTCTGGCTCCTTCTCATTCTCTGTCTCATTCTGTCTTCACCTGCAACCTCTGTCTGGAAAGCTGACCCAGTAAAACTACACCCTGTCTTCTCTCTCTCTCTCCGTCTGTCCTGCTCTTCTTATGTTGACTCTATTTGTTGTCCTCCTGAGAGTTGGGCATAACCTATCTTTGACTCATTTTGTGAAATCTCTCTCTGATTCATCACTTTGTCTGCCCATCAATTAGATGTCACTTTCAAACAGGAATGCTTCCTTCTATAAACTAATCTTACCTTCAGTGTTAGGGATTAAAAGTATGTATACTAACAGCATGTCTGTATTCCAGCCAGATCACACATACATAGCTATGTCTTTGGATGTGATCTCTTGCCAGAGCAGTTATGTTGCTGGATTAAAATTCCTCTACATCTTGTGTTGCAGGATATTGGATCACACTGTGAACTCTGAGATTGTGTTATTTACTTTAAAAACCTGTTTTTAGTTGTGAGGTGGCTCAGCCTTACCACACAACTTTAATCCAAGAGCTTTCTGTTTGAATATTGTAAACTGGATTAAATAAAGTCAACCATAGGTCAAGAGGTGGAACAAACAATGAATTGACAGGAAATGATCATAAGATTATTAAGAAAAAATCATAGAGACTAAGAGGGATTCTGGGGGAACAGATAGAGAGACCCACAGGAAGTAGAAGGGGGTGGGCATTGAGTTTGAAGAAGTTTTATTGAGATGTGGTGAGAGAGGCTGGCTGAGGAGGAAGGTCAGTGTGTGCTTTCCCACTTTCTCTAAGCTAACCGGCTTCACTCCAGCATCTGGTTCTGCAGTCTTCATTGATAAAATTGAACGATTGAGATTTTATTAAAAAACAACAGTCTTGCATCTGAAATTGGAAGGAAGCAATGAAGTTTAAAGAAAATATGCATTTGTTTGTTGGGGGGGTAGAATAATTCAGAAGACTCTCTCATGTGTGCCTAGGGAATTCTGAAGGTTTTTCAGAGCTGGTATATTAGGAGCCAAAAGTATACATTTAAAATAAAGTAATGAACTAATAAATAAATGAGGAAGAATCAGACAAAAATGTTAATATGTATTAAAAGTATGTTCTCATGAAAAGATAACATTTATAGAAGGAAATCTATATTAATATTTTTGTCTTTAAGAAATTTCTATCTGCTTTATCTAGTGATGAAAGCATTCATAATTTGTGAAAGGCATGGGAAGAAGCTCAGTTTATGGTGGCAGAACTGGACAACCAGAACTGTTGCAGTCTCAGTAGAACAGGAAACAGAGAGCATGATAGGAACCCAAGATAGGTATGGTCTTAGGAGACTAGTACTTTCTCTAATGAGGCCCCACCTCCTAAAGATTTCATAGTTCTTTCAAACAGTGCTACCATCTAGAGCACAAGTGCTCAAAACATGAAGACACGAAACTAGGTTTCACCTGTTCACTTTTCCATAACTTTCCAACATTACTCCCGACTGGAGTCAGGTCTTTGGGGAGCAGTTACATAAAACATTAACCTTTTTTATTTTTTTAACTTTTTGGTTTTTGATTGTTTGTTTGCTTGTTTTGGCAAGGGGGTCTCTTTTATTCATCATTTATTCATCAGCACAAAACGTCATGCTAAAATAGCAGAATCCTATATCAATTGGCTATGACAGTAACTGATATTGCTTATCAATTCTGTTTTTATTAAATTGTAGTTTAACCCCTATGCATACTCTGATTTGTTTTATAGGAATTCATTCTAGTATCTGGAAAGCAAAATTCATCCTGTAGTATTTCTGTAAATACTTTTCTTTAATAAAATACATTTTTAACTGATAAAAACACTATACAGCATTAGAATACTGAACATTGAAATTGCAGGAATTCTACAAAACTTATAAAATCACAGTTAATAATATATCCCACAAAACAGAGATTGCAGTGTATAAAACTTCTCCCTAACAGTCCTACCAAAGAAAGGTTTTTAGATCTGTTCTCAAAAATAGCAGTTTGTTTAGATTCAAAACTTGTGAGAACTCCTCTCCTTTGGAGTCACTTAACATGCTTCTAAGGCTTCCCATTATGTAGAATGGCAAGGTTAGGAAATGAGTGCTGGGTATCTTGGCATTGGTCTACAGCCTCTTTTTTGTGGGATGGTGAGGCCAGGAGCTACATGAGTTCAAAGCCAGCCTGGACAATTTAGTCTGGCCATGTCTCAAAATGAAAAGTAAAACTAGGCTGGGCTGACAGCTTAGTGAGAAAGAGAATGCACAGCATTCGTTAAGTCTCTAGTCCTGCAAAAGCTAAAAGAAGGGAAAGAACTCTGGATGTTTTGGATCTAGGTGAGGAAGATGACGAATTAGATTTCCCATCATCTTTGCCATTTTCACCTGGAGTAAGAGGTATGCTTCAATTTAAGATGGAGTTTGCTTTTTATCTCTGTTTGTTTCAATCAGCTCTATTTCATTTTATTTCCAAATTATCTTCTTGAGAAGCTACTACTCTAGGGTTCACACTCATCCCTTCTAGAATCTTATACATTTTATATTTCAGACTTTATTTTATATTTACTTTTCCAGATTCCAAGTCTTATGAAAAACTCCAGCAGGTAATTTAAAATTACCTGCTCCTCAAAGCAAGACGAAACTGCTCATAGGCACTGCCTTTAGCAGCTTTCTTTCGTTCCTTTTCTTCTGAGTATGTTAAAACGATGTAAACCGAACTGGGTCATGGTTCTAGAAGGTGTGTTCCTGGAAACCCCGAGCCCTGGGTTGTTACTTTAGTCAAATACAGTTAATCTATGTGATTTTAAAGTTGTGCATTTGTTTATTATTAAAGTTATATAAATTTTGAATCTTGGGGGGAAACAATACCTGCTGCCTGTCTCCGTTTATTTTGTATTTGCTTCTATGAATTTGTGAAATATTTAGTATTTAACATAATTGCTACACTGAGTACAGGAACATTCCATGCAGTAAGCTTTAATTATTATTCAGTTATTAACTGAACCAGTCGAAGCCTTCAGTAACTAGTGAAATAGTGGAAATTCATACAGACTTCACTGACTCCCATCCAGTTCATTTTTCATGTCAGTTTCAAGATTTACTGAGTTTTCTTTTTTGTTGTAGGTGTTAGAAAGGAGCTTCTACTGCTTTGTAAGGAAGAGAATTAAGATGCATGAATATACTAAAACCTCTATCTTGATAGTTGTCTTCTTCTCCTTCTTCTTCTTCTTCTTCTTCTTCTTCTTCTTCTTCTTCTTCTTCTTCTTCTTCTTCTTCTTCTTCTTCTTCCTCTTCCTCTTCCTCTTCCTCTTCCTCTTCCTCTTCCTCTTCTTCTTCTTCCTCTTCCTCTTCCTCTTCTTCCTCTTCCTCTTCCTCTTCCTCTTCCTCTCTCTCTCTCATTCTCCTTCTTTTTTTCTTCCTCCTCCTCTTTCTGATCATTCTCCTTTCCTTTCCTCATCCTGTTCCTCTTTAGATTAAAATTTTTTACCAAAACCTTTTTTACCAAAGTAGATTATATATTACAAACTCACATCAGAGTAATAATATTAAAAGTGCTTTCAGTATACCATAAATTATACCTGAAGACAAAACTCAAATAATAAACTAGCAAACACTGAAATCTCATGGTTAAAACATCACATTGTTTAGAAAATCTACATACATGTGTCACAGTCATGCATATGTTGATAGAGCTACACATGATCTGTATTTAATAAACTCATGCACTAGTATTCATTCTTTGAATAAATTGTCAGAGGCTCTAAGAGCTTACAACCTTTTCCCCATACAATATTTTAATTAGTTCTGTAGAAGATTTCCATCATGCACCCTGTCACAACCTCTTCTCAGTCCTTTCATGTTCTTCTTCTATTGATATCTTCCCCTTCAAAAGAAGTAGAAAACCACAACAATAACAACAAAACAAACAAACAAAAAAGACAAGTCCAGTTTGTGTTGTCTATATACTCACTGGAGTATGGTTAAACTCTCAGTGACCTGCCTGTCCCTTAAATAGAACTGAGTCCTTCCTTTCCCACATTTGTGCCAGGAGCCATCGATTGTGGAGAGCTATTCTCCACCACAGTTCTTAAGACTTCTCTATCATGCCTCCTGTCTAGGATGTTGTCATCTTCTCTTTATTTTGATAGAGGTGGGGGAGTCAGTTTGTCACAGAAGCAATTCATGTCTCTCCCTTTCAGCGGTGTCTCTGCAGTTATCAATATTAGTACTAACATAGCCTTTTTGCTCTTCACAGTCAGTGGAACCACAGATTATTGGCCTCTGCATGATTTCTGAAAATGACAAAGATCACGAATACAGCCCCAGTTTCAGTAGAACTACAGACCCAGACAGAACCCCTGAAATCAGTCTGGACTGGAGACATCAACATGCTCTCAGGTGGCAATGTAGGCCACCCACATTAATGTGGCCCCCTACAGCAGCATAGCCTACAGTTATTGTCAGGGCTTCTGTCTGCAGCACAGACCATGAATATCTGCAAGGCCCTAGATTGTAACATGTGCCACAGATGTCATCTCAGCCTCCAACAGGATGCTTCTGGTTGGGACAAGGGTGGTCAAGGGCCTGGCTGGCTTGCCCAGCTGCTGGCTGCTGGATCTGCCTGAGCTGGTACAGGGTGTGAGTCTAGGCTTCTGACACTTCCTAGGGTGTTGTTATTTTCCAATGGCTTCTTCCTCATAGATACATTGTTTAGGAAAGTGATATCTTCTTTCACTCTAATGCTGTCTATTAGGGAAGTAATCCATGATCATTAGCCTATTACTGAGAACACAAAGCTAACCTAGCATATATGTTCTAGTACCCAGGAATCTTAGCATTCAATAGGAAGTATAAGGAAAGAGACAAGAAAGTACACTAATGTGCAATACAGTCAGTTGTAAGTATATGAAATGCTCCTATTTGAGAATGATGGGGTTTCAGAAAGAATTTTCTGAGAAATTGCTATCTATGGAATGGCTATCTCAGGTCATGAGAAGCAGTAAGATTATGGAAGAAGTAAATACTAAAAGTGGAGAATCTCCAACATGTTGAGCAGCAGCTTGCCAGTCCTTCAGAGAGCTCCAGGCTTGCAACTTATCAGAGCATCACCTGTGCTGGGTGGGTTTTTTAGTAATGTAGTTTCCTTTCCTACATCCATAAAGGACCCCTTTCCCCTATTCCTGTAAATAACCCTAATACACTCATTGGTTCACCAAGTTGGACATTGGTATAATCAGTAGTTTGTTATATCACTAGTTCTTTATCTTGGGTGAATAGATACATGTCTTATCTCCCAGAGAAGAAATCTGATACATAACCAGCCAGCATAAATTGATAAGAAATTGACTTCTGTTACAAGACATTGACAAGAACATAAGAATTTACTTCTGTTATTGACATCACATGAAAATAGATAAGACCAGAAGTGTGCCATGATTGTTTATAACTATAAAGAATCCACATAGGTGGCACCTGTACATGTTCGCATTGGGTCCACCAAATGAAAGAAAGCATAGCTGAACTTCTGGAAAGGCCAAAGAACATATAACCTTTTTCAAAACAAATTTGCTATGGCTTTGGAAGATTTCTTTTCTTCAACCATAATTATCTGTTTTCAATTATTGTCTAAATTTTATTTTCATAAGTGAAACAATTTTATAAACTACTTTAAGATAAAATAATTAAGTGGCATAGGATAATTCAATTTTCAATAATTGAAAAATTTGAACAATTCAAAGTATGCTAGTTTTAAATTATTGTCATGTTAATTTCCTTCCCATATGAAAACCTTATGTTTCTAAACTAAGCAACACATACTCTATTCAGTTATTCTCTTTATTTTACTCACTACTATTCATATCTGTGTAATTATTTATTGCTAATAAATATAAAAGTTCCATCAGATTATACTCTTCACAATTTCATAGTTCATAATTTTATTCAAGCACATAATATATTTTAAAAAATTGAATATATTAAAAATATTATTTTACAATAATCAGAGCAATCCAAACTGAGATATAGCTACAACCATTTGAAAACAGTTTTTGAAAATTGCTATTTCCTTAATGCTCCCAAGAATTCCTTCACTTGGGAAATGGATATAAATTAGTATGCATTTAATTACAAAATTAAAAATGAAATGAAGCAAAATAAATAAAAGTAAATGTTTTTGCATATCAAAAATTTCCCTATAATATTCCTTTGAATTAAAAATATTTAAAATTCTTGAGGAATTTGAATCCAGCAACATGGATACTCTGGCAAGCTGATCACATCCTTCTAGGTAGATATGATCTTTCAGGAATGCAGACATGCTCTGGACTACAGTATGAACTGGCTGGAATACAGACACACTCTTAGTAAACACCTTTAATCTCTAACAGTGAAGGTAAGATTAGTTTGTAGAAGAAAGCTGCCAAGTTTGAAAGTGATGTCTAATTGAGGACAAACAAAATGTTTAATCAGAGAAATATTTGGCAAAATGAGTTAGAGATAGAATATGCCCAACTTTCACAAGAACAGCATAGAAAAGAGAAGTTACTTAGCAGCACAGGCAGAAAAGGTGTGTGTGTGTGTGTGTGTGTGTGTGTCTGTGTGTGTGTGTCTGTGTGTGTCTGTGTATGTATGTATGTATGTATGTATGTATGTATGTATGTATGTATGTATGTATGTATGTGTAGCAGTTTTAGTGAGACCATTTTACAAAAACTGGTGGTAGAGAGAACAAGTTAGACACAGGTGAAGACAGAACAGGCCCGAGAGTGAGAAGGAGACAGAAGATTAGAACATATTGCCAAAGTTAATATGAGGCCAAGCAAAGCCATTCAGTGAGAAGTCAAGAGAAGCTAGATTGAATCAGTCAGCTTGGAAGATTAGATTGTATGCAGGGTAAAAGCTTTCAGACCTAGGTCTAGGAATAGTTGGAACAGAGAAAGAAATGCTTTGGGCTCAGTCCAATCCATGTAGTGTATTGACACAATTTGTGTGGGACTTCTCATCTCATTCTTACATCTAAGGAAATACAAGCAACATTTACATAAATTGCTCAATTATAACCTTAAATGCCAGTTTGCACAAACATACCTTCGTATTTATGCACAGCCTTAAGTCAACATTCCATCCACAAGGAGGAATACATACCAGAATAAATGTTTGCCTGTTTTTACTGTCATAAACATCCACTGTTATTTAATTGATAAACTTGAAAAAGGATTAGGTCAGTGCTAATTAACATTTTCCTTCCTTTTATATTATAAGCACAAATGCAAGAAACATGGGGAGAAATATATCTGTGGTGGTTTGAATATGCTTGACCCAGGGAGTGGCACTATTAGGAGGTGTGGTCTTGTTGGAGTAGGTGTGTCCTTGTTGCAGGAAGTGTGTCTAGCTACCTGGAAAACAGTAGTTGTCTCCTGTTTGCCTTTTCAACAAGATAAAGAACTCTCAGTTCTTCCAGTGCTATGCCTGGCTGGATGCTGCCATGTTTTCTGCTGTGATGATAATGGACAGAACCTCAGAACTAGTAATCCAGCCTCAATTAAATGTTGTTCTTTGTAGAAGTCTCTTAAACATTCATGTTTATATCCATGACCAGTGCTGCTCTCAGTATGGGATATATATAGGTGTGTGTGTGTGTGTGTGTGTGTGTGTGTGTGTGTGTGTGTATGTATGTGTGTGTATTTATAGTATTTCTTTCTTTATTTATTTATAGAGGTTGATATGCAAAGACTCACAATTGGTCAGATTGCTGAAAATAAGTAATTAGCAAGTACTGAGCCCTAAATGAGATATGTGTATCAAATACTCTAAGTCCTAGGGAACATCACAGAAAAGTTGGAGGAAAGATTATAAGGGCTGGGAGGTGGAAATGAATGTTATAAAGCCCTGACTAAGATACAACATTGATTTTACAGTCTATACCACACAGTATATGTGGTCAACCACACAAATTGGGGATGGTTGTATGAAGGAGACTGGTTGGGAAAGAGAGCAGCAGCAAGGGTTGGTGGGAGATAAGGAAGGGTAATGGTAAGGATGGTTATGATCCAATACTTTCTATATATGGGTGTAATTATAGAAACAGAAATGTCTGTTTTGTGCTTACTCACAAAGAGGATAACACAAAACAGAACAAGGCATCTATGGCCAGTCATCTAATACCCTTATTTAATCAGCCCTGGAGAATTCATGTGTTTCTAAATAATAAATGAATGCTAAAGCCACATGAAAACACATGTTTCTTTGGCTATTAAGACATTACTTATTGTGTTGTAAAAAATAAAAAAGGTCTTAGTTCAAAGCATGTGTGACTGGAAAGCTGTGATAATATGAGGGTATGTAAATTATAAAATAAAAAGTTAATAAAAGAACTCAATGAAAATATTGAGGGTTTATGATATGTTTATTGCTATCCCAGTTAATAAGAGGAAAATACTATCATACTATAGTCTCCCAGCTTAAGGGATTTAAAATTTAGAGGAATAAGTGAAAGTCTGAGGGAATCAGTGGAAACTGAGAGGCTGTGAATGCAGTGAGGTTGTTGTGGGGCCACTTAGGTAAAGCTTCTGTACACAGAAATGTGCAGGAGCATATTCCAGCTCTGAAATTGCCACAAGGAAGGGAAACATTGGTTGACTCTAGAGAGATAGATAGGACATATTGGAATGAAATGGAATAAAAACTTATTCATAGACATAGATGGATATCAAAATAGAGAAATATGTTTATTAGGACAAGAAATACAAGCCAGACTCATATACATGTTGTGATAGTCCCCTGAATGTGATTCAACGCAGAGTTACATGATTCATGTTGCTTCTGCATTATTTGTTTGCATTATTATTATACCTGGTTGACAGTAAATATTCTCTCCTAACACACTTTTGCAAAGAAGACATTTACCTAGGGCTCTTTTCTAAAGTTAATTTAGTTGAAATCTCAGCATGAAAAAGTACAATGTGTCCATAGATTTTTATTTGGACATCACTACCAATTGGCTTAATGTTATGCATTTCTCCTTAATGGAAATATATGATAGCACTGAAGAAAGTGAAGTCTCTTAGATTAATGCAATGCTGTTTTCTAACTGCAGCAAATTCATTTTAATTTGTTCACCTTATTTGTCAGAGAGAATTTCTTCAATGGTCTGGCACTGAGCTACAGCATTCTTATTTAAGTGAGTTTTAATTTTGATCTCTCCAGGCAAAATCACATATATGATGAAGCCTTGTCAAAAATGACAAGACGGTGATAAATACAAAATTAAAACCAACTTCTAATTTTGCAGACACTTTTATATTATGCTTACTTGGCTTGCAGTACTGTAAGCTCACAGAAAAAGTGGCAGCCTAGTTAATCACGGGAATCACAGGGTAATTTGTTCTGACAGAACACCATGTGTGCTCATTAGAAGCAAGGCTTCTTTCATCCCGTTAATCTTACTTTCTTCCTTTTAAAATTCTTGTCTACTGACTCTAAAGGCTTCACAGCAATAGGGATCAAAAATTAATAGCCATGTCTAACATTGCACAAAGCACCATACAGATTCTTCTTCATTAAAATTGTGGGAAAGAAATAAGTCCATTAAATGGTGCTGCAACCACCTACATTTATAGATCATGAATGGTCACATTGTACATTTAACTCTCACTTAATAATATGATAGTGACAAACCTGCTAGGTGATATATTACCACTTTTGCTAAAACAATATGTTGTTATCGAATTCTGGAAATTTATAAAGTTTTACAAGGCCATTCTTCATAATGGTGGGAGAAAACCTCAAACAGAGTTCATAAAATATAAAAAAGTAAGACCCTTAACATTTCCCATCTTTCTCAAGACTCATAATTTACTTTTAGATTTTGATCTGCTTAGCACATTGAATGATTTGATATATGCCTCTGGACCCTCAGGGATTAAGGTTATGTTTTTAATAATAAAACTCAATCTAGTATAGGAGTTGATATATTGATATATATATATCAATATATATATGGGGTAAGATTCAGACAACGTGGCTCAGAGTCCTGTCTGCAGTCCTTTTATATGTAAGCAAGTTACCTAGTTTTTAGGAAGGACAGTTCATATTAAAATATATTTTTACCATGAATGTTAGAAGAAAAAAATTAGTGAAAGTTTTAGCATTTAGTGGGTGACTACTAAATAAATTTATGTTTGAACACTTGATGTTTGTAAGTAACATTTTTTTAGCTAAATGATCTGAAATAATTTAAGTTTATAAGTAGAAAAGGCATAAGGGTTTGAACTTGGATTGTAGGCTCATGTGGCAAGCATCTTTACCCACTGAGCCATTTTACTGGCCCAATATAACTTGTCTAAATGAAGAAATGGAGTACACTTTAATACATTATCTACAAAATTTTGTATGACAATATCTTAGTTAAGGTTTTATTGCTGTGAAGAGACCCCATGACCAAGGCAACTCATTTTTTTGAAAAGAAGCTCAGTAGTTTTTATTTATATATTAATTTGTTTATATGTGTTTACTATATAATAATAACTAAATTCAAAGAGACCATGTGTGGGGCACAAGAAGAGTTTGAGGGAGCTTAAGGAAGGAGGAACGGTAGAAATATAGTACATATATATATATGGAATAAATAAAGTAATATTTCACTGATCTAATTTTCTTTTGGGTTGGATTCTGAATGTTACCTCTGAACTCATAGTTTACTTTCTATAATGAAAATATGACTTACTGAAAAAATTTCAGTAAGTTCCATTTGCCTTTAAGTAGTACTTTCAATTGTGGACCTCATTATGACAGGTATATAGCTATCTCTATAGCCTCAACTATTCTGTAACTTGAGCATTGTAAAAGAAATTGTATTTTTCTTTGCTTTCAAAACTCAAAATAAAAGGCAAAATCAATAACTTTGAATGCTTTGGTTCAGGAGACAATTTCCTAAACAGAACACCCATGGCTCAGGCTCTAACATCAACAATTGATAAATGGGACCTCATGAAACAGCAAAGCTTCTGCAAGGCAAAAGACACTGTCAATAGGACAAAATGGCAGCCTACAGATTGGATGAGGATCTTCACCAACCCTACATCTGACATAGGGCTCATAGCCAAAATTTACAAAGAACTCAAGAAGTTAGATACCAACAACCCAAATAACCCAATTAATAAGTGGAGAATTCTCAACCTAGGCATCTCGAATGGCTGTGAAGCACTTAAAGAAATGGTCAGCATCCTTAGTTATCAGGGAAATGCAAATCAAAACAACTCTGAGATTCCATTTTATACCCATCAGAATGGCTAAGATCAAAAACTCAAGAGATAGCACATGCTGGCAACTCTTATGCTGGGAAACATTTAATTGGGGCTGGCTCACAGTTTCACAGGTTTAGGTTGTATAGGGTTGGTCTGGAGCAACCATGTATTCAAATGCTAAGTACTGGACCCCAAGATCTGGTTGCCAGATGAGGAGATCCTCATGTACTCAAGTTACTTGGTCAATAGATGGCTAAAGCATGTGATTAGGCAGTAGATAGAGGTAGGCAAGGTTTTGGTTACCAGGCTGGGGTTGCAGGTAGAGACGCAAAGGAGGGAGAAAGGAGCATGCTCCTCTCACAGTGGCTTCCTCCTCCCTTGATCACCTTTCTCTCTCCCTTGCATCTCTACCTGTATTCCACACCATGTGGTCAGGAGAAACAGCAAGTAACAAGAGACATATGGCTGGAATATAAATTAGAATAGCTCCAAAACCAGCCCAATCTGGCTTGTAAATAAAATACCTGGATTGTGTGTCTTTAATATAGGCTAACTAGAATTAGCAATTTCATTTACATTAATCCATTATTGTCACGGTGGGAAACACGGTGCCATGCCGGATGACATGGTATTAGAGAAGGAGCTGAGAATTCTACATCTTGATCTTCAGGCAGCAAGGAGAGATTGTGTGCCACACTGGGTGTGGGTTAAGCAGAGGAGAACCAACAGTGACACACTTCCTCCAACAAGGCCACACCTCCTAATAGAGCCACTCCCTATGGGGCCACGCATTCAAATATATGAGTCTATGAGAGCCATTCCTATTCAAACCACCACAATGAAGAAAAAGCTTTAATGTTCTGCAAGGTGACTTTAGAGTATCTGGAAGTTCACACTTACAGATATATAACTGGAAAGGTGTTTAGGTTTCTTAGTACTATTCCACTTTACTAAAGACGAAGTTCAAAGTCAGAGTCAGATACTGACTTCTCAATATCATGAAATGATATCAATGCTAGTTTTAAATATAAAAATCTTATTTCTCTTATGGAGAAAATTTCAGAGATATTTTCACTACTTTTTAGATTATACTTTAACAATTCTGAAAATAAATGATTTACTAGAATCATATTTATAATCCTTAATATTAAGAATAAATATTGAGTTCTTGCAATGTGCTAAAATGTCTTTAAGTACTAGAAAAATAAGCACCTACTAAAGTGTATAAACACCCTATAAGTTAGTGTATCAGTTACCCTCACTGCAAAACAAATGAACCCCAAAGTGTGTAACTTAAAACTGCAGCCATTTTTTCTAGTTAATGACTTTGTGGTTTAGCAGTTCTCACTTGTCATACTGAGCCAGAAATGCCTATTTGGAGCCAGATAAGAAGAAAATGCAGAGGTAAGATCTTTGAGAAATCATTATAGACCAGGTGCAAGAAAAGAAAGGATAGTTATAATATCCTCCTATTTTGTAGAGTTAAAATAAAATAATGAGAAACACTTGAAACACAGAAATGCAAATATATAACAAAATAATGAACATAAAATTAAGAAAGAAAATGAAATAGGTGATATCATTTTTGTCAGCATTTCTCCATATTAAGCATGAATGGAGTTTTTTCTTTCACCTGATAGTCTTTTGTAGCCATAGCTGTTCATACAGGGAGTGCCATCAGCCTCATGAATCCACACAAGCTACTCTGTGAGGTTCTCCCTGCTGCGAGGAGTTCAGTGTAGAACTCTGTCTTTGCAGGAGGAACTCCCCAGTCGGAGAATATCTTGCCCATTATTATTTCCTCTCTGCTGTGGTGGCGGTGGTGACACTTTCCATGTAAGGCTGTATGTGGCAAAGGCTTAGAGGATCATGGAAGACCTGTCTACCGGTGTTTATCTTTGTGGTATCCGGGCTGCTGCATTTCAACCTTTTGTTTGTCTGCTTATTTGTTTTGCTCTGTGTTTATTTTTTATTTATTCTTCGTAGTGTTTTTCTCTCTGGGAATACTAGCATCTGTGGGGCAAATTCACCGTGCATTCAGACTGCAGAATGCTTGTGGAAAATCTGAGTCTCAGGCTCCCACGTCAAGCTTGTGCCTCCATCTCCACATCTCCACATCGCCACTCACAGCTTCACTTGTACTCAGCCTCTGGTTGCATCTCTCCATTTAGGTCATTCTTGCTCACTGTTTTTCTAGCACCTATGGCCAGGAGAGGACATGACATCCCTGGCAGCTGTCACTTACTCCTGCAGCTCATGAGTAACAAGTGTACCTGCCCCTAAATCCTTCTGGAGAGGATTCGTAGACCTCACCTCGCTTCACTTCTTGTCTTCTGCTCTCTGACAGGGATAGAGTCTATTATTTTCTTTAAATCACAATTTTATCTCTCACTGGTCATATCCAAGCAGTTTATCTAAGCTCCCATCTTGCCCCAAGAAGTTCTCAATGTATTCCTCTGACACCAGTGTGAAGTATCTCACTTAAGGAGCGTTAAATTCTGCTTTGTTCACGTCATTAGCCCTTCTCATGACTTCTTGAAGCCATTCTGATATCTGAATGATTTTAATTGATGCTTCAGAGAGTTATAGTAATTTTTCATTTTTAATTACCTATTTTTAGTAAATTTGTACTGAAATATATTCTTTTATTTATGCATATTAATTTTAATATTAATATGTATTAATATTCTCTGTAATATTTGCAATGTTATCTTATTTGTTGTCTCATTGCTATTAATTATAAATGATGTATTGCCTATCTAAGTTCATGTCTTATTCTGTCACACCTGCTGTTTTTCTGAGAGAGATTTATAATACTATTCATACTTTAGGCTATATATTTTTCTAGATATTAGTGTGACTCAGTATTTTAACAACACATATATTTATATTTTATATCACAAATGCCAAATATATTGTAATATATTCAGATAACTGTAGTTCACTTTTTTGGAGGTAAATAATGTGTGTATATATGTATGAGTATATATATATATGCATGTATATATAATATATAATATATATGATATGTTATATAACACACACACATTGATTTTGAGTTTTTGGTTGTTGAATTTTATTATGACAGTTTACATTCCATTGTGGCTGTCATATAATTTTCTCTTTAACTTATTAGCAAAATGATTTACATAAATAGATTTCCTAATATGAAGTCACCCTGGCATGATAAACTAAAACCAATTTGGTCATAGAATATTAGTCTTTAATAACACACATGGATTCTATTTGCTAATATTTTATTTGGGACTTAATGTATTTTTAAGTGAAGCTGATCTGTAGTGCTGTTTCCAAAGAAAAGCTTTTTGGTACACTGGTTTTCTCTAGGAGCTAAGAGAATTTTAAAGAATGAACTTTATATTAGCTTAGTTCAAGATGTCCTGAGATCATTATGTGGCAGAATAAATAATGCATTATAGATGACTGGTTGCAGGAAATTAGTGGTAAAAACCAGGAGGTTTCTCAATGTGTAAACATTTCTGACTGTGGAAAAAATAAAACTACAACCTAAAATAAACTGACAAAACCTTGAGTGTGAAACTGTCACCTCCAAAATGTTAAGATGTTGTATCTAAGGTATGGATCCAGCCGGGCTTTATCTGTCTCGTAACAAATCAAATGGCATCACAAAAGAAGAATAACAAAATTTGGAGCAAAGAGACATTACGTTATATACTATATGAGGACATTTTCTACACCTAGATAAGAAAAAATAATTGAGATCCATTTCACTCACATGAATTAAGGGATAACATGTAAAAATTGAGATAACAGAATTAATAGTAGAAAAATGTTTCTTATATTTTTAAAGATTTTTTCAAAATGTCTATGAATATTTTGTAGGCGTGTGTGTGTGTGTGTGTGTGTGTGTGTGTGTGTGTGTGTGTGTATTGTCTGCATGTGTACATTTGGGCCATGAGACATGTGTGGACATTTTCAGACAACTTTCAGGGATCAGTTCTCTTCTTTCACCAGGTGTCCCAAAATCAAATTCCTGTCATTATGCTTAGTGACAAGTGTCTTTGCTAGCTGAGTCATCTCAAAGACCTCTAAAACTAAAATAGTGTAAAAGAACTAAAAAAAAGATGAAAATATCTCTTGGGATATGCAACAAACATGCTCAAAGTTATTTAAAACCTTTAAGTCAACAATGCACCTATTAAAGGAAGAAAATGCTTTTGTCTTTTCACTAAAGTAAGAATTGTTTACATATTGCACATAAAGAACAGAGCAAAGACATTACTCTGAAATATAAAGAAAGTTGTGACAAAACCTATGCCTGTTAATGATCATAACAATGAAGATTATGTGATTCTTATATGAAACAGGTGTATTTGAAGCCAAAAGAATTGCAGATCATATATTGGGGTTTTTTTTTTCAAATAAAAACTTTCTACTTCATATTAAGAACAAAACATTTCTGACGATCTATATCCTTGACATTAAAGAAATTAATTCTACAACCATAAATATGGTAGGAGGTGCAAAAATAGATTTTAAAAATGAATAAAATTAGACTTTGATGTCCTACATTCAATTAAAGACAGATCCAATAGAAAAGTAAAATAGGATATGACTGATCTCTACAGTGGAAGAAGCATCTCTTCATGATGAGAACTCTGAACACTCCAGGTCCAAGGGACTGTACTTCAATATAATAAACTATGCTTTATACACCCACCGGTAAAATCAGAGAATAGAGAGAGGCTTAATACATGTCCAATAAGATAAAATTCAAGACAAGGTTGTCACCTCTTGCTGTGCTTCTTAATATAATATTCTAAGTTTAAGTACAACATATAAGCAGTAAAAGAAATATGGTGCACCAACAAAACCACAAAAACAAAAAACAAACAAACAAACAAAAAACCAAAAACCAAAAACCAAAAACAAAGACAAAGAAGCAAGCCATACCTGTTTGCTAATATGTTTATATATTTATAAAAACTAAAAACCCCACTAAATGTTTACTAGAATGGCTAAATTCAGTAAAGAATTGTGCTACAATTCAATACACAAATGTAAGGGAGGGTTATATGGAAGAGTTTGGTGTGAGAAAGGTAGAGGGGAGATGATATAATTATACTCTTTTTTTGATACTTTATTTACATTTCCAATGTTTCCCCCTATCCAGGTCTCCTCTTTGGAAATGCCATATCCCCTCCCCTCCCCCACCTCTATGAGGGTATTCCACCTCCCACGCACCTGCCCACCCACTCCTGAATTCCCACCTTGACATTCCCCTTTACTGGGGCCTCTAACTCCCTCAAGCCCAAGGACCTCTCCTCGCCCTGATAGCCAAAAAGGCCCTCCTCTGCCACATATGTGGTCCCAGCCATGGGTCCCTCCATGTTTATTCTTTGGTTGGTGGTCCAGCCTCCAGGAGACCGAGGGAGTCAGGCCAGTTGACACTGTTGCTCACTCTATGGGGCTGCCACTCCCTCAACTCCTTCAGTTCCTTCTCTAACTCCTCCATCTGGGACCTCAATCTCAGTCCAGCGGTTACTATAAAGTGAAACTTGGGTATTCCGGACTTTTGGGCTAGTATCCACTTATCAGTTCCTTCTGCTGTGACTGAGTTATCTCGCTCAGGATGATATTTTCAAGTTCCATCCATTTGCCTGTGAATTTCATGAAGCCATTGTTTTTAATAGCTGAGTAGTACTCCATTGTGCAAATGTACCACATTTTCCATATCCATTCCTCTGATGAGGGACATCTGGGTTGTTTCCAGCTTCTGGCTATTATAAATATGGCTGCTATGAACATAGTGGAGCATGTGTCTTTATTACATGTTGGAGCATCTTCTGGGTATATGCCCAGGAGAGGTATAGCTGAATCCTCAGGTAGTATTATGTCCATTTTTCTGAGGGTTCACCAAACTGATTTTCAGAGTGGTTGTACCAGCTTGCAATCCCACCAACAATGGAGGAGTGTTCCTCTTTCTCCACATCTTCCCCAGCATCTGCTGTCACCTGAGTTTTTGATCTTAGTCATTCTGACTAGTGTGAGGTAGAATCTC
>CM052704.1:58388512-58405295 GCA_028551405.1 Uromys caudimaculatus
AGGTGCTGGCTCTTTCTCAAAAGCTGTCACCTATTGCCTGGGAGGAAGCTGGAGGTATGGTAGGGGATTAAAGAAATGACATTGGTGTTGGCGGCCTATAGAAGAGAAGCTACTGTTGCAACAAGACACAGAATACAATCTAGGTAGCCCTATGATCAAACAGATGAATCCTCAGGCCAATGAATGACAGTACCAATCCTCTACCCTGTAGGTGAAGGAAAAGGTCCACTTGGGTGTAAGAAACAGAGAAACAAAACCCAGTACCTGTAAAAGAATGGCAGGGTGAGCATGGAGGAGGGCCTTGTATCAAGAACATCAGATGTCTCAAAGGCAAGATTTCCTCTTACACAACATGTCAGAGGTACAAGGCAGTGACGGACTATGGTAAGAAGGCATGGGTAGTGTGAGAAAAATCTCATCCACAAAGCCCAGGGCCACAGGGTTTCATAAGTCTTCCATTTCCAAACTGGTGAGATTAAAATAATAAAAAAAAAAAACAAAAAACAACCAGATCATCCTTCATATATACATACATACATATATATATATATATATATATATATATATATATATATATATATATATATGGTCATGCATATCATATTTAGTATCCAATCAACATGAGAAAGGAAAGCCTGTTGTTGTTAAGGGACAGCTATCAAAAGCAACTCAGAGATGACTAATATGGTGAAGTTATTAGAATAAAAACAAGAAACTATACTTGATACATCCAAGAGTCTAGTAGAAAATGCATAACATGCATCTACGAAGGGGAGAGATAAGAAGAAAGCATGAGAAAGGAAGAGCAGAAATAAAATTCAGAGAGAAGTATTTCTCTTGTTGAGTTCAGCACAGGAAACATGAGTCATTTGAAGATAAGAACGTGAGAACAATTTGAAATGCACAGAGAACAGAAGGTGAGGTAATGACAGTTCACCTTCCACGGGTATGGGAAAATATGACAGTCTGACACAGGACTTCCTATTCCCCCACAGAAGCGATATAGTCAAGAAATGTGGAAAGAGATATCAATGATTAATTTATTCAAAATAATAAAATACATCAAGCTACATATCCAAAGTCATAGGACACTCTCAAAAAATGTTTGCGCTTAAAAATAAATAAGACTATCTTGGCTCATCCTAGTCAAGACAGTGATAACTAAAGATAAAAAGAGTAACAAGACAGCTTTAAAAATACCAAAGGAAAGTGCCAATCACAGAGAATTCTATAGCAGGAAGAAAATAAGGTAAAATAAGGGCTCTTTTGGATAAAACTGAAAAATGATTATTAGGAGATAGATGCTACAGGAGATTTTAAGATATTCCCAATGCAGAAGAAATGTTACATAATCATATTGAAGAAATTCTGGCTGACATAATGAAATATTTTTCTTCTCTCTCTCTCTCTCTCTCTCTCTCTCTCTCTCTCTCTCTCTTTCTTTTTCTTTCTTTTTTATTTCCCTAAGAAATCTCACTCTGTCTAATACAAAAAGAACAAAATTTCTCTTGAGATCTCTGTGGAGAAGGAAGTATAAGATTAACATTAAGGCAAATCCAGAGAAGAGGAGCAGAAATTTGTTACTGAGGATTACAAAGTAAGTATGGAAGTGTAACCGTGCTCAGATTTTCATTTAAAAAGCACCAAAATAATATTAAATTACAGGTCATAACTGAGAGAATCATAAAAGGAGAAGAGAGCAGATACCATAGCATAGATTGTGAAGTCAAACATCCAAAAGGGTTTCAGGTTTGAATCCATTCAGATCATTTCCATTGTACAAATTGTCTAAGGACTCCAATTAAAAGTGGTTAAATTACAAATAAAACAAAGCATTATCTCAGAACCAAACCTAGCAAAATCCTCTACTTAATGGAAATGGAAAGCTAAAATAAATATAAGTTGCACTGGGCTGTGGATGCATCTTAGCTGTAGGTGCTTATCTAGCATGCCCAGGCCTTAGGTTCTCTCCACAGGACTCTAAATTTGTTAAATAAATTATGATTTTTAAAAAAATATACATGGTATAAACAGTAATCTAGAAACATAGTAATGACCGTATTGTATCAATTGGACTTCAGAGCAAA
Source organism: Uromys caudimaculatus (assembly GCA_028551405.1). Classification (NCBI taxonomy): domain Eukaryota; kingdom Metazoa; phylum Chordata; class Mammalia; order Rodentia; family Muridae; genus Uromys; species Uromys caudimaculatus. The sequence goes on from CM052704.1 coordinate 58,390,600, forward strand.
AACATACCAGGGGAGACAGGGTGATGGCTTATAATGTCAACATTTGGAACCATGCCCTAGAGTCTTACAGCTGGATCATAAGGAAGAGTGGCTTCACCACTGTGTATACCCACAAACAACGAGTAACGGTGTTCCCTTCCCAGCAACCTTGTCAGCACCTTTTGTTGCCTTTTGATAATTTAACAGTAGTCACTTTAATTTTCAAAGTAGCTCTAATTTTCATTTCTACAATGGCTCATGCTGAATAATTTTCAACTGTTTATTAGCCCTTTTATTGTTTAGACCTTTCTATTGCGATCCCAAACCTATCTTTTGATAGTTTGTTTCATTGATGTTAAATTATTTTAATTCTTTGTATATTTTAGGTATAAATTCTCTATCCTTGTGTGTAGTTCGGAAAAGCCTCTTACAGTTATATTTGTTTCTGTGTGACCCCACCCACTATGCTATGGAAAAGCTGTAAGTGTTCCGTTATCACCGGAAGAGATAAGTGGGAACTTGTTTCTAAGCTTGCCCTGAGTGTACTTTGGAACATTTTGGTTTACCTCTTCTAACATGTCTGGTCACACTAGAGGAAACATTGTTTCTATGGAACTTTAAACATTTAGCATAAAAAAAACCCAGAGACAGAATGACAGAAAGTAGCTGAGCCATTGTGTTTTCGAATGTCACAACACTGAAATATACATAAGTGGCCTCCTGTCTCAAAGGTATTAAGAGATCCTCAAGAACAGGTGTGTTTATCATTCCTGAGTTACATTCTAGTCCTGCAAAGATCTAGCAATAGTTCAGTTTTCATTTTATGACTTTGTGTCTTTCTGAAGTATTGATGAGAAAATGGTTTAGATTCTTTTTCTATTTAAGTTGACTTTCATGTATTTCTTTCTTGTGTGCTTTTAAAATACACAAGTTGTTGTTTATTTTACATCAACATTTATGAGTCCTGCATTGTGTTCTAGTTACAAGATTTAATCCCTTAACCTGATACCAAGTCTCTATTTCATATGCCACTCTTACTTACTTAATTTTTATCTAATATTTTTCATTCAAGATTGGTGAGCTGGCTCAGCACTCAGGAATGATTTTAGCTCTTACAGAGACAACACAATGATGTTTCCCAGAACCCACATTGGACTTCTACAGGCACCTCCACTCACATGCACGTACCTCCACACTTACATATAATTTCACAAGTAAAATAAATCTTCCAGAAAGGATTAGAAATAACCTCTCCCATTTCAGAGCTTCCTGATGGATTCCATTCTCAGTAATTTCATTGGCCTTGTTGAGGCTCCTGTTGCTGGACTAAGCTGTTACACTGAGCACCACTCATTCCCACATGGGGCATACCTCATCCTCATCACAGCACAGAGCATCCTGAAACTGGTAGATGAACTAAAGAACCCCGTTTTCTGCCATCACATGCTTTGAACCTCATGCTGCTAAACGTACAATTTTCTCCAGTCACATGACTGGCTCGGGTTTGGATTTTCTAAATTTTCTTTAGTTTTACTTCTTTTATGGGAACACAGAAAGTTTGCATTTCTCCATCTCTTCAATAATTATTTGGGATGGATGTACTTCTCTGGCCAATGGCTACAAGTAGAAATCTGATGTGATAGCTACAACTTAAAGACTGTCTCTTCTCCCACCTTTCAGTATATAGGAAAACAATTAGATAGATGTTCAATACAGGGTGGATAAAGCCTCCAGCATAGATTCACATAGAGAAGAGCCAGGGGGAACTTGACATAAATTTTCTGTGCCATGTTGGTGACAGGGGAACTTTGCCATGCTAAGTCACTACCTCATTCACTACAAATTCAGCCACTGGAGAGCCTTTTCACACAGACCTGCCAACCTGCCATGTCTACAGTGACATATCACAACTCTTTCCTGATGGAGCAATCCTGTTACAATTGTGCATAAAAGTACACTGACACTGAGGTAAGATTATCTGTAGCATCAGACTGTAGTCTGTTCCATTCTTTCAAGCCCTCAGAACCCAGATCCAGCAGCAAAGATCTGCTCAGGTCAAGAAAAGTTGACAATACACCTTCTGGTTCTTCATATCTTTGACTGTATCTCACATAACATAGGAATATCAATCATTTCCAATTTTCTCTTCTATCAATATTCAATGGCAAAAGTGAAATACAAGTGGAGAGCAAAAGTCAGATTGGAAGGTCTCTGCTGTAGAAAGTGATTTCAGTCTTCTAAAATTAAGATGGCTTTGCTTGCAATCTTCCATTCTGAAATTACAATGCCACCATATATAATAAAACATACATAGTATCATTAATATTGATCATAAAAATTCTGTGTTAGAGGAAGATATAGGCTTTTAAATATATTCAGATGTAATATACCATTTATGGAGGTGTTCATTCTGTTGTTTACATGAATTCTTCAAATGTAAATGCATGCTAAAGCTATATTGGATGATTTAACAAAATTACTATGCAGCTATACTCCTTTTATTACTTAACTCCATAAAGACAAATTTTAGAGGCTAATGTGCATATTATTTGCAAGATAGAGGTATCATGATGCAATTCGCTGTCTTTATTGGACAGTACTCACAGAATCTAAATCTGAAGTGCTGAATGGGTTTTGCTTACTTTTTGGAGTGAGATGCAATTATTTACACCCCACAGAGCTAATAAAATCTTTAATTGTGTGGGTGGCTTTGTGATTTGGTTTTTAATAATAATGTAATGTACAAGTAATAAAATGTCAAAATCAGTTATCTGTGTTCTATAGTAATTTATGATATTCATTTTCTTCAAAATGTTCCCTATAAAGATGCTTTATTGAAAAACAAAGTCAGAGAAGAATCTAACAAAAGCAGCAGAGTTATATATGCAATGGGATTACAATATAAAGAGCAATTAATCTTTACACTCGCCTATTTTATACTTTAAATATCCAAGACTTCAATTTAAAAACACATCTCCAACCTTAGCCTTTAGTTCAATGATTTTCCTATGTTTACCTGCCCCAGGTCCATGGTGCAGATGGATGCTGAGCTCCAAAACATTATCAGCAACAACTTTGAATAGAAACATTGTGAACTCTGCAGCTTAGCTGGAGGTCAACTAGAAACTGGTTTCCTGCGTTGGTTCTTGCATATTTCCCAGTAAGTCTTTTAGGAAAAATCTCCTGTATGAAATCCCTCCAGTTTGAAACACACATTTAAATTTTCTGACTTAACTTCAACTCATATCTACACTTTTTGCCAGTTTTTTAAGTTCTTTGGAGATAAAGGACAAAATGTCCTTTAGAGCATTGCTCTAGCCTTGTCTTATACCAGTCACCAACCCTTGGGGTGATATAGTTGCTGAAGTTTTCAGAAAGGTTCTGTCCCAGTTTCCTGAGGTCTGGTATTGTTCAATAAACCTTGCACTTCCATAGCTGAAATAAACCAGCATTTTCTAAAATCTTATTTTTTGTATAACTTTATAAAATCTTTTAAAGGATATCTGAACTTATTTCTTTATAATATAATAAATATAATATAGCATCATTATTAGTCCTTTGACAATGCTCAGGTAGTGTATATATTTTGATTATCTTCACCACCTACTCCATCACCTAACTCCTTTCAGATCCACGTTACCCACTCTGGACTTTGTGTCCTCTATCTTTTTAATTACCCATCGAGTCTAGTTTGTGCTTCCCATTTGCTTGTGGGTGTGAGACCATCCACTATTGATTGGTTGACAAGCCAAGGACTATCTATACCTTTGAAGAAAACTGACTTTCTCTATACCAGAAGCAATCAACTGTCCATAATTCCTCAATTGTTGGCTGTGGCTCATTAGGTCCTTCTTGCTAGACTGTCTACTGGATTGACCTTGTACAGGTCTTGTGAAGGTGACCACAGTTGCTGTGAGTGTATGAGCATAGCTATTCTATTATGTTCAAAGGACAGTTTCACCACTCCTCCTAGACTTCTGGCTCTTACAATCTTTCCATCTCTTCTTGCATGATGGTCTGTAAACTAACTAACTAACTAACTAACTAACTAACTAACTAACTAACTAACCAACCAAACAACTAACTCTCTCTCTCTCTCTCTCTCTCTCTCTCTGCATATGTGTGTGTGTGTGCGTGTGTGCGTGCGTGTGTGTGTGTGTGTGCGTGTGTGTATGGATCTTTGTGTGTGGTATAGATATCCCACTTATGGATGAACAGTACACTACTACAGAAACACATCCAACAGCACTCTATTCACAAAAGCTTTGTCATGGAAAGACATAGATATCCATCAACTAATAAATGGATAATGAGAATATAGAAGCTATACACAATGGAATTATTTCAGGATATAAAGAAAAATGGAAAAATAGAATTATGATATATGCACTTAATATTTACAATTGTATGTTGAAACCAGAATTTTCTTCTTTTAAAAATATTGTATGTGTATATGTGTTTGACACTCATGCATGCCCATGTGCCATGAGCTTGCCTGGTACTCCTGAATTTTCAGAAGAGGACATAGGGGTCTTCTGAAAATGGACTTAAAGAAACCACAATGTGTGTTCCATGAACCAAACTTGGATCCTCTGAGAAAACAGCAGATGAATGCTCTTAGTCACTGAGCCATTACCCCAGCCTCCAGAATTTTCTTCATAATAATATTTATTTCAGAACATTTTGATGATTTCCTAATATCTACCTTAAAAAGAAAGAAAAACAAATAAAAAGAACGCTCAATCATCAGTAAAATCTTCATTTTAATGTTTCCTAATATGTTTTGTGTGCAGTTAAAAAAAATTAGGTTGTATGTGGCTTGCACACATCACTACTCTATTAGAGACTGCTCTGTGTGTAGGCACTCTAAACTTCTTCAAATCTGTTTACCAAATCTCTTCTTTCTTATGAGTAACTGTAATGTTTCTAATACTGTTCCCAGTCAGAGGAATACTCTCAGAGCTGGGTAGGTCCTCAGAGTGATGGCTACTCTTACAAAGGATGTAGATTTGGTTCCCAGCACCTACATCAGGCAGCTTACAACTGAATGTATATTTAATTTTGGGGAACCCAGCATCCTCTTCTGTTCTCCATGGAAATGCATACACACACACACACACACACACATACACACATACACACACACACACACACACACACGTACACACGTACACACACACGTACACACACACACACACACACACACACACACACACACACTCTAAATCTTAAAATGTATGATCTATATAATTACATATAAAAATTGCTCTGTGACTGTTATAGCACAATTGCTTTTGAGTGAACATTACAAAATGCTGTATTTATTTTATTGTCTTTCTACGGATTTGAGGAAAACTCGGTGTTTTAAGGCCTTTAGAGACAGATTTTGCTACCATATGGAATATAGGACTGCTATCCAAATAAGGCTGAAGATATATTAGCAATAAAATTCTGTTCTTCATTTTTTAAATATGAAATACTTAAAAATGAAGATATCCAAATCACATATATTTTTGAAGAGTGAAAATATATTTTTTCTTTTGATTAGTAAGAATACGATGAAATTAGGTTCACTAAAACCTCAGTAATAAAAATAATCTCTAACTTTTAAAAAATCAATTAAGCCAAATGAAATAATTTCATAAAAATAAATGAATAAATGGTATCTTTTCTGTATACTCATCAAGTTTTCAAATAACATTTTTATTTATTTATTTATTTTTTAATTTACATTTCCGATGATTCCCCTTTTCTTTGGAAACCCCGTGTCCCCTCCCCCTCCCCGCCTCTGAGAGGGAATTCCTCCTCCCACCCACCCTCGATTAAGCATTTGAGTTTTTCAGTTCAGCAGAGGCCCCAGGGAGGTGATGCTCTACTGAGCCCTGCTTCCAGCTGTATGCGAAAGGAAAAGGAGGCTTATGGAGGAGCGACCTTTTATTCTACATAGATGTTGGCAAAAATAGAAAGCGGAGGATAGAAAATTACTGGTTAGGTACTGTACATTCTGTTTGTGAAAAACGCGTGCTTTCACATAAATGCCAGCACAAAATCTCCTTTTGTTACATAGTTTACCACACAGTCTTAGTATATTTTACTATGTTCTTTAAGAAAATAAATTTTGTTCAAAATATTAATATGGATCAATCTCTTTGACGTTTTTAAAATCACACTTTGTTATGAACAAATTACACTTACAAAAATTGAGACCCCAGCACTGTAATATTCATTGTTTCTCTCACGCTCTTAAGTCTGTCAGTGACTGTATTATTATTATTATTATTGTTATTAAACACTAATCATGCTTTCTGATGACTAGTCACATATTTTTAATTTAATTTAATTTAATTTTTTACTTAGTCACTTTACATCCTGATCACTGTCCCCCTTCTGTTTACCCCCCTCTCCCACAATACTTCCCCCATACCCCCTGACTGATCACAGTTTTAAATACAAATTTCTTCATAAACTCTTTCTTTGTTTTATGATTTACTATAATATTTAATTATACTAAAAGTAGGAATACATGCAAAATAAGTATATAATAAGTGATATCTATTACAATGGCCAATATTTTTATAATATGACCTATCAAGTACCTACCCATTTACCTATCCAGTAAATAATTAGCCTTATTGATCTTGGGATGTTAAAAATGTGATATCTGTATTCTGTTAATTAAGAAAATCTTGTAAAACCAGATCACTCCCTACTATGGACCATCCAGCCCACTTACGTTTTGTGGAGACATATTTCAAAGGTGATAAGCACAGAGACCCACAGCTGCTTGGGGGGGCAGAGGATGACACTGTGGGATGCACAGCCTAGATGGAACAGCTATGCCACACCTCCTCCACTCTGCTCTGATCATTGAGGAAGAGGGAGCAGCAAGTGTGTGTTAGCCTGAAGATATGGAGAGCTATGAGGAAATAGCATCCACCATACACAGCGAGCTGGCTGTGTATGTGACCTCATAGTGCTCACGAGAGGGTGCACGAGATCTAAGCAAGCTCAAGACAGACAAATATCAGTGTGGTAGACAAAAACTTGAATGCAAAGTCCAACCCCTAGCTGAGGAGCTATTGGCAATTGACAGCTGGTGGGAGGGGATGAAGAGGATGAGTCAGGCTTCTTTAAGATTAAAATCCCTGGTGAGTTGATCATGTTTCATTTGTCTGAAAACGCGTGGGCTGCACAGATTGGACTACGTAGGTTTTGCAAAAAGATGACATATGGTTGATGGGTAGGGAAGGGGATACCGCTAAAAAACTTGGGAGGGATGAATATGATCAAAACACATTATACAGAATTCTGAAAGAACTAATATAAGATAAAAACAAAAATAGCCTTTTTTTCCTTCTCCTTTTCTGTTTATGTAAAGACCCACAAATGAAAATTGATTCTATATTTATCTTCAAATTAAAAATCAGTCTCATAATTTTCATACACAGTTTTAAAAATACACACACACACAGAAAGAGAGAGAGAGAGAGAGTTTCTTCTTAGGAAAAATGCTGCCTACCTTCACAAGCACTCAAATGGCTCAACCAAAGGGAAAGGAAGCATACGTATTTCCATGCACATTGGCTGTTAGCAAAATCATTTTATTTTAAGATTTGCAAGTGTGCTTTCCTCCGATGTGCCCTCCTTTAATACGTTGAATTAAAGCTTCAAGTACAAAAGCTATCACTGTTAAAGGGAAGGAACGATATGAAGCTCACAACATTGCACAGAAACAGTTAAATCACTTAGAAAAACCTAGCCAAGGCTTCAGACTCCCACTCTCAGCTGAGGAAAGGTGCAGAACAGAGAAATGATGATCACAAGATTCTTGAAGGAAGGGACATTTTCTCTTTCACATTACAAGGGGACTATTTAGTCTTCTTGAAAAATCTAAGTCAGGTTGCCTAAAAATAAATGACATGCAATGAAATTGGGGCCTCTAAAACCAAAAGGCACATATATAATTAATTTCTCTTTGGCAAAGAGCTTACAGTGCACACTGCCTTTTATTATTTCGACTAGGAGCTAAAAAGAGTGGGAGAAAGCCATGGGATGAAGAAAGCAGTGTGAAGCTCTCCATATGCTCGCCTTGGCCCAGAAAGGTTGCTAATCCCCCAAGGGTTAAGTGGTAGTGAAAACCAGCAGGACATGAGCTGTCTCACTGGTATCCTGCCCAGGAGCAGCACACAGTGAGAGATACCATGGTTGTCTGCCAAGTGCACAAGCTGCGACAGTGGGGAGAACTCAAGCAAGCGTGAATTTCTCACATTAAAGAACTGTGCTATAAATTCCTTGTAGCTAGCTCTGAAAGAACTCATTTATGATATTACCAGGGAGCTGACATGTGATACACACCATACACAGGGCATGGGGTGCCATTCAGGTTACACAAGGTCACACTAAACGTGCTATAGCTTCTGACCCTCACTTGTCCCTTTTAATGTCACCTATCCTCCAGCTTTGTCTCAATGATGGCATGAAAAATTTATTTCTTACACATGTTAAGTCTCAATGGAAACTTAAAACTTGATTTTGAGGTTGGCAGATGTCAATACTTTTTAGATATATATTTAAAACAAACAATTCATTTTTCTAGGTCATCAGTTTCAAAAATATGGAATTATGTACAGAAGTTACATGGAGCAGTGAGACATGAATACAAATTCAACAATCGATGCAGACCCAGAGACTTTTGGTTAGAACAGGGAACACATTACTGAATTTATGACCAGATGTTACCTTACAGTCAGGGCTAGTTGCCTGTTGGGCCTGTCATACATTATATTTTGTTTTGTGTATATTTATGTATAGACACATAAATATGTATACACAACATCTATCCATATGGATAAACATATATTGCATATTCAGTTATTATTCAGAAAGGAAAGAAATAAAAGTCAAGCTTTGATGATATTAGTTAAAAGTATTATCCTGCCTGAATTGCAGAAAATGTAGAAATTACAATGCTTGGAAAAGAAAAGCCTATTGTGCTGATGAATATACTTTGACTACCTTAATTGAGTCATACCTCATTCTGTTTATGTTTGCATATTAGCTTCTTCACTCAGGTACCGATTAGTCTCTGCCTGGTAACCTGTCTCAAATTCAGTAGTAGCTATCAAGAAACATACATATGTAAATAAAGCAAGATCTGACACAAGATAGGTATTACATGAGTACAAGATAACTTGAAAAATAAAAGTAGGTTAAGTGTATATACTAAATGTACAATTGTATTTATCTATTTTAATATCTATTTTAAGCAGTATTTTTATTTCTGTGTATGTGTGTATATGCCATGTATGTATGTGACCCATGAGGCCAGACAAGGCACTGAATCCCCTGGAGCTGCAGATAATAAGCAGTTTTGAGCCTTCTGACATGGGTTCTGAGATCTGAAATCTACCAGAATTTGTAGCACGTACTTTTAAGTATTGTAACATTCAGTCCTATTTACAGCTTATTAATACAGATTGATGGTCACATTTAATCATAGACACATAAATATGTTACATATATTATATAGACTCCATATATAGGTATGTATTAGTTATAAATATATTTATATAACAAAATAAATGTTAAATATAAAGAAGCACACACACACATATATAATACACACATACATAAAATCATCTGGAAACATTAACATGACTCAATTTTTATTTTCATTTTTCAACATTATTGTGAAGAATACACTGCCAACTTATAATTTAATGAAATGTAAAATAAATCTAGAAAAATATATGCATAATTTCCTTATAATGGTTGTCATTATCTATGATAAATCATTATATCAAAGCTATCTTGGCTCTACATATATCTGTGACTTTACTCTGACTGGCAAGGTAAAATGTGGGCAATATTGCACAGACTGTTAGAAGATCAGGAAGTAATTGGTAAAACTCAAATATCAAATCTGAGAGATGGTTTGTAGTAAACTCTATTAACAAATACACATTAAACTGTGAGTTCTATATTACTTGGAGAATAGTATATTTATTTTATAAAATAATATAATATATCTTACCCATTCTGAGGTGTGCTTTTTCATGAGCAAGCTTTTTAAGAGTCACTCATACTCTTAGTAATAACAACAGTAAACTTATGTCACCAAAAGAAACGTGGGTAGAATTGTTAATTTGGTCTTCCATCAGCCCTGTATGTTGAGTGATTTTTTTTTATATTTTCCTAGGAAAAGTCACACAACTCTAAAAGTTTTGTAGATTATAGACACATAAAGAACTATTAAAAGGCACCTGTGAGATAAGTATCCTTGGCTTGTTTTTTCTTTCCTATATTTGATTTATTTTTTGTTTTAATATTCTACCTTTCTCTGTACCTGGGAAGGACTAAAAATATTTTAGTTTGATTTGCTGAGGAATACCTGTAGTATCAGCACTAAAGAGGCAGAGATAGAGGCATAAGGATGTTTACTTGAGGCCATCAATTACAAGAAAATATTAATTGTTTTTGAGGGTCAATAGCTTAGGGAAGTTCTCAGAATAACTAATAAAAATCCAGTGACAGGAAGGAGTTACCTGTTTCTGGAGTTGTTGACCAATGAGGTCCCATAGACTCCAAAATACTACCATCTATTGCCAATGCTTTCATTATCCTCCAGAACTTGACAGTAAATTCCTATTGCAGAAGGCACCAAACACTTCATCCACAGACTATGAAGAAAGCAAGGTAGTACTCACCTTGTAAGTTCATCCCTTCTACTAGATTTCATAGTGCTGCAAGGTGCCATGCACACTACTGAAGGAACAAAAGAATTACTAATCTTATCTATCCATGAACACTATGTGCTACATCGATGACTGATCTGGTAAGTAATATGACCTTGTGGATTAATGGCCACATGTGGTGAGAATTACCATCTGCTTGATGAATACATTTAAAATCCTTTGCAGAAGTTGACACCCATATCTGGCACTGTTGTCAGGAGTATTTACATATGTGAACTCACAGTGGTTGTGATCGCATGCATGAGACCTAGACAAGTCATAAGCTCTATTGGAAAACCCACTCCTATTACTCTGCTAAAAAGACCTAATATTAAACCAATTCCTATGATTTATCATGCCCATAGATTAGAGTATCTCTCAATCCTTATCGGAGAAGCTTGTTTTTATAGTAGATAGTTCTTAATGTAAACACCCACTCCCCAGGTACAGAGAAGAGTCTGGGGCATGGTAAGTCATAAACGAGACATCAATATCCATCTCCTTCTACTAAGTCTCAGGACTCAATGTGAACAAAGGGGAGAATGACTAAGAATGAAGGTGGTGGATGACTATAAGAAATAAGAATATCCCACACACAACAGGGAGTGGCCCATGAAAACTCACAGCAGTTGAGACATAATGCATGAGAACTATACAAGCTGAAGATAGACAAACCTCAACTTGTAGATGGAGGCAGACGTATACTCCTGGCACTAGAAGAGGATCTATTGGCAACTGACAGCTACTAAAAGAGGGACAGTCAGAATTTTTAAAAGAATGTGGCCACTGGCAGGTTAATCAAATTACATTGGATGGCCATACATCCAAAAGTGCATAGAGAATATATATTGGACTTTGGAGGTTTTCAAAAGAAAGACTCAAAGTTGAATGGCCATGGGATGGGGGACAATTCTCAATAGAAAGTACTCAAAAAAAAAAAAAAGACATATGAGAATATTTTTTTCATTTCAAATAATTGTACTCAGAAAACTTTGAAATCTTTTAAAAGGTTGTATCTGTCTCTCTTTGCGTGTCTTTAAGTTTGTGTATGTCTGTGTGTCTTTCTCCATCTCTGTCTGTCTCTCTCTCTATCTCAATCCTTCTGTTTCCCTGTCTCTGTCTCTTTCTCTCCCTATGTGTGTGTGTGTGTGTGTGTGTGTGTGTGTGTGTTTCTGTGTCTGTGTAGGTAAAACCGATTCTTGTGGAAGTATTAATGGGTATTTACTTAATTATAAAACTCAAATTATTTTCTCCCTCAACAGAAGAAAAAAAATTATTCTCATGAAATCAGACATGATAAACTGAAATGGGACTCCTGTAGAGCTGAGGCAAAGTCTCCCCAAGGCTCCTTGCAAACTATTTTTTCTCTACTGTATTAGATCAATCACTTGAGGATATTGTGGAGATTATATTTGTCGCTAGATAATCATCACATGCAGAGAATATGATTCTACTTTGCTATTTTTAAGAAAAATGTTTCTCTCCTGGACATACCAACTACACTAAAGATTGAGAGGATATTTTGTTTTAATGAAAGTAAAGAAAGAATTGAGCTTGTGTGTCTGTGATTGTTGGCATATGCTAATTTCTTAGTGTAGATGAATTTAGAATAAATAATGCTTTTTAAATATTTATGAAAATAACTTTTATTCTATATTTCTTGGTCATTAATTCTCATTTTAAATCATAAAATAAACATTACTTATGATTATTAATTTAAAAAACCTAAAAATTTAAAAAATATTGTGACATATAGAGATAGCTAAATGATTAGCAATTTAAAGAGATTTCTATTGGATTATGGAATTATTCAGAGAATTTTCTTAATACTGGATGTTTTATATATATAAATATGTATATATAATGTCAAGTATATATATAAAGTTTATAGTGGAATTTCTTGTTATGCCAAATGTACCTAGCGAGTTTTATGGGGCAACTACATAGAAAAAGAGATATGTATTCCCCATTAAAACTCTACAGCTAGAATTTTCATAAAGATATTACAAAGTAGGGGGTTGAGAGAAGTAGTACAAGAAAATACAAAGACTAAACACAGTGATAGGAGGGATTTATCCTGCTTTCATGTCTGAAATTAGATATGCCCTCAGGTGAGCTCTGTAATTAATAATGAAGACATACAACCGCCTAGTATTCCTGTTGCTGAATCAAGACACATATGAATGTCCTGCTAATCTCCAGTTTCTTCCTACTAAGTGCCAACCCTGGGGTTATCTGCTGAAAGGACAGAAATGTATTGCCTTAAAGCTGTGCTCTTCTACAATAGTCACAGATCTAAAAATTAGGTAAAGAATCTTGTCTTTAAAATATGTCTATGTAAATAAAGAAAATATCCAATAAAAAATAAATAAAATAATGTGTGTATAACATAATATTCTGGGTCATTTTTCTTTTTATGTTTTTACCATATTCAGGTGTAATGTCCATTTATAGTTAGTATAGAAAGAAGTGGGGGTCCTATCTTGTTTTCCCATGTTGATATATTATGTGAACATTGTAAAGAGGTCATCAAATCCCTGTCTTACTATAGTGTGTTCTATTTGTCCTATTTTGAAAAACAAGTCAAGTACATCTAAAATAAAATATTATCATTTTTGCTCAAGTAAACCAATATAGACTGTAACCAAGAAAACAATCATCTGAATAGAAAAGAAATTATATGGGCATTGTTTAATTTAATTTAATAATTCATCAGCAGCTGTTTTCATATTTCTCCTTACTTTATATGATTTCATTGGTATTTTTCACTTACCTAAAAAAATATCTTTACTACATTCATTAGTAGTAAATATGGTACAGATGTAAGAACTTTCCTAACTATCATAAAAAAAGACATTGCCTCTGAGAGTTTGTGAGGCACTGTGGCAATATTTATTTCTCAATGAGCATCTGACCGACAGCTGGAACCCTCGCCAGTGTCAGCATTCTCTGGTTCCAATGAGGAAATGTCCCACTCCCTATAGAACCCTACGCTCTCAGAGCAGAACATTGTCTTCTGTTGTCCTGCTCAGTAGCATGCTCCATGTAGCACTGTAATGAGCTTCAGGTATATATGTTACTTAAATTAGTGTTCACCGGCCAGTAGACAGATTTAAAATTTTATAAGATACATGCATTATTTAAAGTAGTTCTTCTTATAGTTTCAATTTTCTCAACTCAGTAATAGTAATAATGGCAATAACAGTTTGAAAAAAATGAATTCTTTATAACAACTTTAAGTGCAGTGGGAAAACATAGAAACAAATTCTTATATTAAACCAATGTTCTGGGGAATCATAACTATGTTCTAAACTCGTTTCAATGTTTTCATTTTTATCATCACCTTCTCTGTAGAACACTAAGCCCTAAAGGAAAAATGATCAAATAGCTAAGGATGTGAACTAACACAATTCATGTTAACAGAATTGTGCCGACACAGTGGATTTGTACAGTAGTCACCCAGGTAATAATGACAGCATTACAGAAAATGAGAGTGCCATGGTAAATGTGAGGGAGACATCTGTGAGCCCATGTGTGGCACTAATGGGAAAAATTACAGAGAAACCTTCCATCTAAAGGAGAATAAACTTATGCATTCTAACAAAAGTGCAATTTCAGGAGTGCTTATTGGAGATAAGATGTGTTCCCTAGAAAGAGAGCAACTCCCCCTCTTGATTCAAAAAAGAAGAGGCAAATTCCTTATGCTTTAAACTTGGATCAGTAATTAGACAGAATTTTCTGGTCACACACACACACACACACACACACACACACACACACACACACAGAGAGAGAGAGAGAGAGAGAGAGAGAGAGAGAGAGAGAGAGAGGCATGCATGCATACATACACAAAAGCACTCATGTACACAAACACACATTTTCTAATGAGCTTATAAAGTTATCAAAGGCATGTACTTAAAATGTACATTGGAGAAGAGAAAAGATTAACACAGACATGAAGTCATTCTATTTATTTATTTATTT
>CM052704.1:58405795-58437164 GCA_028551405.1 Uromys caudimaculatus
AATTATCAATCATTTCTAAAGATCCTTGCTGTTAGGCCCCCTACAGAGAAAATAGTGACTGACTGGATTATCTTATGAAGACTCTGATGTTGGGCTTTATATAAATTGTATGCTGAAACTTACATATTTTTAATATTATTTCTCTCAATTCATCCAGAGGCAGATGTTTGAAGTAGCAGTGGCCAACAGCAAATAGATAGAAGACAGTAAACCTCCTCAAAACAGGTTGCAAATAAACAGCAAGAGAAAACAGTTGGAATCCCTTACTGACTTCTTTTTTTCCCACCAATTCCTTTGAAAATGGAAATGGGAGCTAGCCATAGAAGGAAGTTTAAATTTAAGTAATAGAGAAAACCATAATTGTTTTTGTGGAATTATTTCTTGTAGACTATGGTCTGTGCTAAGTGATTAAAATTATGACATCATTTGATGTTTTAAAAACTAGTAGCAATAGATCAGTTGCCTGCCCCTCTTCCATACCCCACAGCCTTCCTTTCTCCCAGAAGGTCCACTATAACCAGGGACACAGCCTGCCTGTCTCCCAGAAGGTCAGCCATAACCAGGGACATAGATGAGAATCCTGCCCCAAATACCTACACCAGCTGGGACCCAAACATAGCCACAGATGGACATGGGATCTATCCTGCTCTGCCTGAGCTCCATAGTCCTTTCGGTCCATACCTCCATCTTCAACTGGGACAGATTCTGTCCCCAGACCCCAAAGTCTGCCTGTTTCCAAGGAGATTCA
The DNA here is from genome assembly GCA_028551405.1 of Uromys caudimaculatus. Classification (NCBI taxonomy): domain Eukaryota; kingdom Metazoa; phylum Chordata; class Mammalia; order Rodentia; family Muridae; genus Uromys; species Uromys caudimaculatus. The sequence continues at coordinate 58,406,544 of CM052704.1, forward strand.
CCCTAAACAGGAACACAAGAGACCTGCACTGACCAAGGATACAAGACGCCTTCTCTAACCAGGGACACAGGAACCCTCCCCAAAGCACAGAAAGCACTACCTGCCTCCCAGGAGGCCTACTGTAACACAGGTCACAAAGTTCTAACTGCCTCCAAGAAGGCAAGATCAAGTCAGGGACACCCACACCAGTTAACACCAGAGATAACCAGATGGCAAGAGGCAAGCACAAGAACATAAACTGCAGAACTCAAAGCAATTTGACATAATCAGAACCCAGTTCTTCCACCACAGCAAGCCCTGAATATTCTGGAACACTAAAAATGCAAGATTATGATATAAAAACACATCTCATGAAGATAATAGAGTCCTTTAAAGAGGACATAAATAACTCCCCTTAAGAAATACAGAAAAACACAGGCAAACTTGTAGAAGCCGGTAAAGAAAAAACAAATGAATCTCTTAAAGAAATACAGGAAAACACAATCAAGCAGGTGAAGGAATTAAACAAAACCATCCAGGACCTAAAAATGGATATAGAATTAATAAAGAAATCACAAATTGAGGCAACTCTAGAGATGGATGACTTAGGAAAGAGATAAAGAGCTACAGATGCAAGCATCACCAACAGAATACAAGAGGTAGAATAGAGACTATCAGGCATAGAAGATATCATAGAAGATATTGACACATCAGTCAAACAAAATACAAAGTCTAAAACTTTCCTAACCCAAAACATCCAGGAAACTTAGGACAGGATGAAAAGACCAAACTTAAGAATAATAGGAATAAAAGAGGGTGAAGATTCCCAGTTTAAGGGGTGAGAAAACATCTTCAACAAAATTATAGAAGAAAACTTCCATAATCTAAAGAAAGAGATGGTCATAAACATACAAGAAGCCTACAGAACACCAAATAGATGGGACCAGGAAAGAAAATCCTGTCACATAATAATTGAAACATTAAATTCATAGAACAAAGAAAGAATATAAAAGGTGTAAAGGAAAAAGATCAAGTAACATATAAAGGCAGACATCAGAATTACACCAGACTTCACTACAGAGAGTCTAAAAGCCAGAAGATACTGGAAAGATATCATATAGATACTAAGAGAACAAAAATGCCAACCCAGGCTACAATACCCAGCAAATTTCTCAATCAACATAGATCAAAAAACCAAGATTTCCATGACAAAACCAAATTTAAACAATATCTTTCTACTAATCCAGCCCTACAGAGGATATTGGAAGGAAAACTCCAACACAAGGAGGGTAACTAAATACCATAAAACACAAGAAATTGAACATCTTGCAACAACCTCCCCCCAAAAAAAGACAATCACACAAACATAATACCACCTACAACAATAAAGTGATAGAAACTAACAATCAGTGGTCTTCAGTATCCTTAAATATCAATGGACTCAATTCTCCAATAAAAAGACACAGGTTAACAGACTGGATACATAAAGAGGATCCAGCATTTTACTGCAGCAAGAAACACACCACAGTGAGAAAGACAGACTCTACCTCAAAGTAAAAGTCTGGAAAAAATGTTTCCAAGCAAATGGTTCCAAGAAATAAGCTTGTGTAGCTATTCTAATATCCAATAAAGTAGAGTTTCAACCAAAATTTAACAAAAGAAATGGGGAAGGATACTTCATACTCATCAACAGAGAAAAATCTACCAAGAGGAAATCTCAATTCTGAACTTCTATGCCACAAATCCAAAGGCACCTACATTCATAAAAGAAACTTTACTAAAACTCAAAACACGCATTGGACCCCACACAATGATAGGGAGAGACCTCAAAGCCCCACTCCCACCAACAGACAGGTCATTGAATGTTGTGGATAGCCCTAGGGCTGTTGATATTCTGCTAATTCTACCCTCAGGTGAGAGGCTTCAGACAAGGAATGAGTTATACCTGTGACTTCTTGTAAACCAATCTCCTAATGAATAAAGGACTCAATCACTGGGCACAGAGAGGAACTTTGAGGTTGGAGAGAGGAAAAGAGGAAGCTGGAGGAGGGAGAGAGCTGCCTTTTGGAACAGGGTCAGCATGTAGGTAAGATGTAGCTACTAGAGTCTCCTGGTATGGTGGATCCGAAAGGATTCAACACCAGAAGAATCAGGCTTTGATAAGGTTTACAAGATTAGGTTTTAGTTGATGTGCCCAGAAATTGAGTTATCATTGTTTCTGAACTAAGTTTGTCTTGCGTTTTCCTTCACGAGGTGGTTTGTCTCGGTTCCAGAGAGAAAGATACAGCAGCAAAGTGTGGATTTGCCTAATGTGCACCACAGAGGCCATGGGGGTATTGAAGCTTGGGGCTGGTGTGGTATCGACCCTCCAGTGGGAACCTAGCAAGCTGGGTGGAGAGATCATGGAGTCAGAGCTCCATGAGATGAAAGCAGGTTGGCCATTGCCTGCTAGTGCATGGCTAGCCAGCCTGCCGAGGATGACAGAACCAGGGAGTAGCACGGGAACATGCTATATATTCCTTCTTTTTTGATACTTCCCGCAACAATTGAAACAGAAACGAAACAGAGACACAGTGGGACTAAAATAAGTTATGAAACAAATGGATTTAACATATATCTACAGAACATTTCACCCCAAAACAAAAAAATATATAACTTCTCAGCACCTCATGAAACCTTCCCAAAATTAACCACATAATAAGACAAAAATCAAGTCACAACAAATACAAGAAGATTAAGATAATCCCATGTATTCTATCATATCACCATGGACTTAAACAATAACAAAAACAACAGAAAGCCCACATACTCATGGAAACTGAACAACTCAAGAATAACTTGGTCAGTGAAAAATTAAGAAAGAAATTAAACACTTTCTAGAATTAAATGAAAATGAAGTCACAGCATACCCAATCTTATGGGACACAATGAAAGCAGTGCTAAGAGGAAAATTCATAGCACAAAGTGCCTTCATAAAGAAACTGGGTGACCCTACACTAGCAACTTCACAGCACATCTCAAAGTTCTAGAACAAAAAGAAGCAAACACACCCAAGAGTAGATGGCAGGAAATAATGAAACTCAGGGCTGAAATCAACCAGTTAGAAAGAAAGAGAACAATATAAATAATCAATAATCCAAATAATGAACAAAATCTACAACTGGTTCTTTCAGAAAATCAACAAGCTAGATAAACCCTTAGCCAAACTAATTAAAGGGCACAAAGACAGCACCCAAATTAACAAAATCAGAAATGAAAAGGGAGACAAAACAATATAAAACCAGAAACTGATGAAAATCAAAACTATCATCAGATTTTACTACAAAACCCTATACTCAACAAAACTGGAAAATCTAGATGAAATGCATGATCTTCTAGACAGAAATCATGTACCAAAATTTAAATCAAGATCAGGTAAACAATTTAAACAGACTCATAGCCCCTAAGGAAATAGAAGCCATCACTAAAAATTTCTCAACAAATAAAGGACCAGGGGCAGATGATTTTAGTGCAGAATTCAACCAGACCTTCAAAGAAGAGCTAATACCAATACTCCTCAAACTATTCCATAAAATAGAAACAGAAGAAACACTACCTAATTCATTCTTTGAAGCCATAGTTATTCTGATATCTGAACCACACAAAGACCCAACAAAGAAAGAGTACTTCAGACCAATTTTACTTTCGAATCTCAATGCAAAAATACTCAATAGAATTATCACAAACTGAATAAAGAACATCCCATAGCCATCATTCACTATGATTAAGTAGGTTTCATGCTATGGATGCAAGGGTTGTTCAATATCAATATACAAAATTCCATCAATGTAATCCACTATATAAACAAAGACAAAGAAAACATTACATTATTATCTTATTAGCTGTTGAAAAAGCCTTTGAAAAAAATACAATACCCCTCATGTTAAATCAGGAATTCATGGCACATACCTAAACATAATAAAAGCAATTACAGCAAACCAACAGTCAACATCAAATTAAGTAGAGAGAAAATAAAAGCAATTCCACTAAAATCAGGGACAAGACAAGGGAATAAAAATTGAAAAGGAAGAAATCAAGGTATCACTATTTGTGGATGATATGATAGTATATATAAGTGAACCCAAATATTCTACCAGAGAACTGGACACTATCAGAGCTAGCAAGCCACAAACCAAAGGGCATACATGGGCTGGTCCATGGCCACTGGCACATGTGTAGCAGAGGGCTGCTTTGTCTCACCTTAGTGAGAGAAGATGAGCCTAATCCTATAGAAACTTGATGCCCCAGGGAAGGGGGATGCTGGTGGGGTGAATCGGGGATGGGTGGGTGGGTAGGTGGAGGAGCAACCTCTCAGAAGCAAAGGGGAGTGGGAGGGGATGAAGAAAATGGGAAGAAGGAACTGGGAAGGGGACAATATTTGGAATGTAAATCAATAAAATAATTTAATAAAAATAGCAGCTATTTGGGGTGAAATGGAGGCTTTACAGAAATCGATAAATATACAATTCTTTGGAGGAAGTAAAAATATAAGATGAGTATCTGTTGCTCCAAAGTAGAGCAGAATTCTGGATTTCACTCTTGGGACTCATCCCATTGGATCACTGGAGCAGACCTGTTTCATGCTCCGAGGCTTTTTTGGTATTTATATGCTCTCAGAATTGATCTCAAGGGATGTAGCAGGTATTAAAGTTGTTCAGTTCCCCTTGTGTTCCATATTCTATCTTTTTGTCTGCCCCTGGTGATACCGATAACCAGTAAGAGTTGTTTATTGCCACTCTAATGTTTATCTCTGAGGATATGTATCGGCTATTTTGTATGAAAATTTAAGTGATAAACTGTCAGAATTTGCTTTAGTTAATTTTTATAAAATATTCATGTAGAAATCTGCCCTTTTCAGAAATATGTGGGTATACCAAAAATCTTGGTTCCTGACAAATTGTTCGCTGTCATCTTCAAGTGGGTCAAATTAGCACATTGAACATACAGGACTTTCTATAATGATACACAATGAGGCTTCATGTCAGTTACTTGGCTCAGTCAAGTTTTTTGAATAAAGAAAAAGTAAATTTAGTACCTTCAGAAGATTCAGCTACTAAACGAAAACAGTTTGGAAGAGAGTTGAATCTTTGGGAAATTCTGACACTGTTTATTTGTGTTACAGAAGCTCACTCATTAAAATTATAGAAGTGACACTGGGGAAATAATGAATTTTGACATCTGGTACATTGCAGTGAGAAAATATTATTAAGTGGAATGTCTAAGCCATCATTCTCAGCTGTGACTTTTTATATTATAAAAGTGAAATAGGAAAGATCAAAAAAGAAAATAATTAAATTTTCTTCTTGGAAAAAGACAAACAAACAAACAAAAAACCAAAAGTATAAATTGTCAACCCCCCCCCCAATGTATTTTTTAGAGAGTCAGGCAATGCATTAAGTACAGCTGATTAGTGTTCATAACTAATAAAATAAGGACTTTGACTTTGAGGACACTATACTCTTAACAGCTTATTTTTCTCATTGGAAAAATATTAAGGTTGTAAGCTTTCTTCTTTGGATCCAATGGCACTTGCCAAATAGTTAATCCAGATGTACTGAATGTTCTAAGGTTGTGTATTTTGGATACACAGGATTCCATTGTTGGCAATGACAATTTATGTAATGGCATCAGGCAATGAAAAATTGGTTTCAAAGAGAGATAATTAATGTTGATTGTGATGGCAATTATTCCTTCATCTCTTTATAGATTCAAAATTCATCAATTTTTGGTTAAATCTGTATCATTAAGAAATGAGAAGTTTCAAAGTTTTGGCAGGTGGTTCAATGAACAAAACGCTTGCCTCACAAGCCTGACGATCTGAGTTTTCAAGTTTCAATATCAATAAAACCAACTCAGCTTGCTAGCACATTACACAGGCGGGTGGGAGGAGACAGGGAGACCTGGGGGATTCATTGGCCAACCAATGTGGCCAAAACAATGACCCAGTTTAGTGTAGGACCCTGTCTCAGAGAATACAATAGAGAGCATAGAAGAAGACACTGAATATAAACTTCTCTCCTACACATGCCCAATCAGGTAAGTAGAACAGCACATACGTTACAAACATACATATGACACAGGCATATATACTCATGCAAAAGAAATTAGAATTTTCTAATGTTTGCAATATAGACATTTAGTGTTTTTCTAGAAATTTGACTTGGCCATTAGAGTTCACCTGCGCAAAATGTATCTTTAAAATGTTCATACAAATTGCTCATGTAAAAATGTCTGACTCAAAAGTGACATATCTTATAAGCTGTCTAATAAGCTTATGGCAATATGTTGTTTTAAAAATTATGTTACCTAAATATAAAAAATTGCAGGTATGTTTGTATGGATACATTTATACCTTTGCCTCTACTGTATTTCTGCTCTCTCTCTCTCTCTCTCTCTCTCTCTCTCTCTCTCCCTTTCATGTTCCACAGACATACATCTATAAGCACACAGAGATACACTTCCAAATGCATTAAAGTCTATATAAAATAGGAGTAAACATTGCTTTGAATAAAATTTTCAATAAAACTAAACTGATTTGCTGGCTAACAAAGAGCTTTGAATCTGATCATGGCAATATACCATAGGTTTTAATTTCCCATGATGAAGAACTAATTTAATCTGAACAAAACTAAAACAATGATTTTAATAGATTAGAAATGACAGCAGACATGATCTATTATAATTGAGCAATTGAAAGATGGTCTGTCTGACAGCATTTTTAAATCATAGAAGACAGAATAAGATCACTAATCTTGAGAGGTTGAAAAAGGGTGACCCAGAGTGACTAACAGAAGGCAACTGGCACTTAGAGACTTGATATAGGTGAAAAGTAGGGAGAAAAGAACTAAAAGTTTGTGCAAAGTTCTGCTTTGTCTATGGCCAACTTCATTGCAACCACACACAGTGAGATTCTCAGATACAGATGGAGGAAGCACATTATAAGCAGAGAGGTAAAGAAAATTCTGCTTTTTGTTAGACATCTACTCCTGACAAGCCATTTCTATTGTCCAGAAAAGAATTTAAGAAAGCAGAAACTTGAAGAGACTTAAACGTGACCCTAAAACTAAGATTATGCATGACCTAAGGAAATTAACTAGATCTTCTCTGTGGAAGAAGGTATATTAACTCAGCATCTCCATGGCATTCCATTTCCAGTGTTGGCCTAATGTAGAAAACTCATTAAATATGTAAAAACAGTTGAGCTACCAAATATTTGAATTAATCATTGGAAGATGATTCAAAATTAACCAGACAGTGGATAGCAACTACGAATTCTAAGCTACATTAAAGGATGAAGCAAATTCTATAAAAACAAAAATCAATCAAAGCAACATTTTAGGCATCTATAAATTATCTGGGAATTACAAATAATTTGTTTCATAGATAACTGGACCTACTCAAAACCAAGAATTAATGAACAAAAAGAAAGGTTAACAGGAAAATCAAGCATCTAAACTAAAGGAACAGAGTAAAAGAAAAAGAAAGAGAAGAAAGACAAGAAAATATGTGCTACATAGCTCCTTTGTTACAGATATAGATGGACTTTGAAGACTTTGAAAATGCTTAGGCCTTTTTAAACCTAGTTTTATATCTGCTTTACTACTTCTCTCTTCAGAGAACAGCTGTATAGTATGGAGCCTATATAGCAGAAATACATGGCAGAGAGGAGAAAGAATATGGAAGAGAAGAAATACATCTAAAGAGACACTGGATAAGGCTACTTAGAATCAGAGTAAAGCAAGCTTTAGATAGAGAAATTTTAGAGAAACTAGATGAATCTAGTTATTGTCTATAGCATTATAGTTTTCTATCTGTATTCAAATATAGCTGGTTTGGAATTACTGCAGATGCATTATGTAGTACTTGGTAATGTCCATCTTTGTAAATATCATTAATATAGAATTGAACAATTATGTCTCAAAGGTTCATTAAAAACTATAACATTCTTATATACCTAACTTAGATACCTACTGTGCAAAAACATCACATAAGAGAACCCTGATTAATTCACTCTGGTAAGAATACAACCCTTCTCTATTAAAATTTCCATCAATAGGAATGCTTTTGTCCTGGTTTCTATCATTTAAATGAGAATTTTAGTAATTATTATTATGCTATATATTACAGAAGAGATATTGACAAATTATAAATATTTCACATTTTTATTACATTGAAATCATACACTTAGGATACACAAGCATCCACAATCAAGAGCACAGAGGAGTTAATACATGCATGGAGCTTGCTTGTTTAATTAGCATTTTATTCTCTTACATTCTAGGACCTAAAACCCAGGGAATGGTGCTGCCCACAGCAAGTTAGATCTTTCTATATCAATAAGGCAATAAAAGCAATTATAAAATACCAAAAATTGAAAAATATAGTTATATGATTTTTAAACGATTTATTATTATTTATTTTTATTTATATGAGTACACTATAGCTGTCTTCAGACACACCAGAAGAATGCATCAGATCCCATTACCATGTGATTGCTGGGAATTGAACTCAGGACCTCGGAAGAACAGTCAGTGCTCTTAACCGCTGAGCCATCTCTCCAGCCCTAGGACTATGATTTTTGAGGAGCTGCACTGTACAGCAAAATAAGCATTAGCCACAGTTTCTGCTATTGAATAATAGAAATCAATATTTTTAAGTTTTCTATTTTCTAGTTTTTTTTTGGATATTTACTTTATTTACATTTCAAATGTCTCCCCTTTTCCAGGTCTCCCCTTTGGAGACCCACTATCCTATCCCCCCTCCCCTATCTCTATCAGGGTGCTCCCCCACCCACCCACCCAATCTCATCTTCCCTCCCCAGAATTCCCCTACATTGTGGCATCTAATACCTTCAGGCCCAAGGGCCTCTTCCCCCCCTAATGGCCAACAAGGCCCTCCTCTGCCATATATGTGGCCAACGTCATGGGTCCCTGCATGTGTATTCTTTGGTTGGTGGTCCAGTCTCTGGGAGCTTTGGGGGGTCAGGCCAGTTGACACTGTTGCTCCCTCCATGGGGCTGCAAAGCCCCTCAACTCCTTCAGTCCCTCCTCCAACTCTTCCATTCAAAACCCCACGCTCAGTACAATGGTTGGCTGTGAGCATCCACCTCTGTATTTGTCAGGCTCTGCCTGAACCTCTCTGGAGACAGCTTATCATGCTTCTTTCAGCAAGCACTTCCCAGCATCCTCAATCCTTGAAAATAGCATCCTGAATGAGGTAACTCAGTCACAACATAACACATATGGTATGTATTCACTGATAAGTGGATATTAGCCCAAGTGTTTGGAATACCCAGCATTCAATTCACAGACCATATGAAGCCCAAGAAGAAGGAAGACCAAAATGTGGATGCTTTAGTGTTTCTTAGAAGGGTGAACAAAATACTCATAGGAGGAAATATGGAGACAAAGTGTGGAGCAGAGACTGAAGGAAAGGCTATCCAGAGACTGCCCCACCTGGGGATCCATCCCATATACAGCCGCCATACCAGGAAGCTATTGTAGATGTCAGGAATTGCTTGCTGATGGAAGCATGATAAGTTTTCTATTTTTTTGAAAGAAAAATATATATTATCTAGAGGTTTTCTGTACAATGATTAATATATGATTATTTGATTGATTTTCCTATGTTGTTTATTATACCGTTAAGTTTCTTAGTTATATTATCTTCTATAATACATGATAAAAATATTGCAAAATTGCCTATTTATTTTTCTTACAATTTAAGTAATTTTACTTCACGTATTTTTGAAACCTCTGTTTTAATAACAACCAGATTCAAAATCTTTATCCCTACTAACTGAAACTTTCCACAAGTGTGAAGTGGCCCTTTCAAACTACTAATGAGGTGCTTTTGACTTAAACTTATTTTGTCTGGTAACACTATTGCCACTTTCTCTTTGGTTGTATTTACACTTTTGTTGTACCGTTCTTTTAATAAAGCATACATATTCATGTATTTTTATTACTCTTACAAACTACCAAGGCTCATTTCTATTTCATTTAACAGCTTTTGTCCTTTACTCGATAATTTAATTCATGAATATTTACTGTAAATACTAATTTTCTTGATCTTTCCTGATGCCAGCTGTGTGATTTTTCTCATTTTCTATAAAATTGCACTTCTGTGCTTGCCTTTGTAAGTTTATTAGATTTCTTCTAATCATTTGATTTTTAATCTTTATCTTCAATGGCTTTGCAATTTTACAAAGATGAACATATTCACTAGTGTTCATTACCATATCCTTATGTATTTAGTAAATGTTATTTGATATTTTAATTCATGCAAGATATCTAGAGCAGATCATATTAATTATCTTCTTTTGTGACATTTTTAGTATTTTAATTATGAAATATCACATGAAATTTTATGATTTTTTGTTAATATTTATATTTGTTTATTTTATTTGTTGTTCTTTATTTAACCACTCACCTTATTTCTGTTTATATTTAGAACAGTTTTCTTTATAGCTTATAAAATTATCTGGTTTCCTCTAATATGGTTCTTCAGAGTATTAATTCAGTTTTTGCTTTTCTCAAACACAGCTTTAATTTGACCATAGCCTGAGAAAATAGTTTAATACAATGAAGTTCTAGAATATTCATTTTCTTTTAGACAATTGGCAATGTCAACATGCCAAAGTCCGTGTCCTACCTCATAGAGGATCAGTGTCATTTTTCACAAAGTTAACGTCTAGATCAACTCTGGGTGCTTCTGTGTTTTTTGGTTAGTCTGCAGCATATTTAGTACATCTGTGAGTAAATATTTCCATTTTCTTTATCCTGTCAGGATTATGAGCTTGTTAGTTCTATAGCTTAACAAACTGCATTAGTTTATTTTGTTCTGTGATTATAACTTTTATTTTTCTGTCATGGCCTCTGTCTTCTGGGAGCAATTCTCCCAGAGATAGCCTCCATTTGTGCCTGCTATCTTTCATGTTTTTTGTTTTGTTTTGTTTTGTTTTTTTAATCTCATTCCCTTTTATGAGTTTGCATAGCATCTTCCAACTCATGTCTCATTTATTAAGTCTACTAAATCTGTAAATCATCAACATAGTATATAATGTGTTGTGTGCTTCCATTCTCTTGTTTGATTTGGTTAATTTGAACTGGAAAGATGCAGTATATTACCTATTTCTTTACTATGAGAAAATTATTAATTTAATCTTTACCCATGATTTTTCAGTTATGCATGGTCCTTCTGTTACCTGGAGGTAGGGTAGTCAGTTGCTGCTGCTCATTATTGCTCTGGTTCTCCTTCATGTCAGGTGTATCTCCACATGTCTTATGATTGCTGATTTTAGTTTTAGACTTCAGATTTAAAACTAATTGTTTAAAAACAAAAACAACTGAGACTTGGGCTGATGTTATGTTCTTCCTAAGTAGATGATTTCTTATGATTTACACACACACACACACACACACACACACACACACACACACACACACACTCTACTGAATTCAATCAATGCTATACATATGCAATGTATATACAAGATTGTCTACTGGGGCATGGGTAACTTCTCAGCCAGTGGCTACTCCTCAAAGAAAAGCTACGCTCACTCTTGCAGCAGGCATCAACTATTATCCAGCTTATGTTTTGAGGCAAATTTCTCTCTGAACCTGAACCCAGCATTTTAGCTAGCCTAGCTGGCTGGCTGGCCTGAATAAGTTTCTTGCCTCTGTGCCTCAGAGCTGTAGTGACAGACTTGCCTCCCTATACCCAGGGATTGGTCTCATATTTTAATCACTCATGTTTCCAGAGGAAAACATTCATATCAGAATTATAAAGTTTGGATGTTAAGATATAAATAAAATGCAGCTGATAATATGCATAAGCTAAATTGACATCTGAATAGTAAATTTTCTTACTATTTATTACACTCTTTTTCATTTGATCCATTTCACTAAATTTTGACAGTATTTTACTAAAGATGGAGTTAAATTAGACAAACTAAATAGCAACTCAATCATTATTTCAAACAGCTAGTAATAAATTAAAAGATTATATCAATGAAACATCACATTGCAGTAAAATATAGCCCCAAAGGGACAGGAAATATCCATGATTAAGGGTGGCTTGAATGAGACCTTAAGAGATTAAAACCAGATCTTGTCATATCAAATATAAAGCATGGGATAATTTTTCATGCTGAAACTTTGTTCTATACAACTATTAACTGCTGTGCATTTTGCAACTGCCATATGTGCTTCATTATCAACAGGATGAATATACCAGTTGTCTCTACAGATTGTCTCTTCAGTATCTGTGCTCAAGGGCCCACTTTAATATTACAGTTAAATGAATGAGCATGATTGGTAATGTCACCTGTACGACAATCAGGAAGATGAATTCACACATTCTCTTATGTCATGCACTTATGGAGGTGCCTGAAACTGCTTGTGATATTGGATCAGTTAGCTGATGAGCCTGGGGACACTCCAGGTCTTCTACAACTCAGTCCCACACACTTATCTGGGAAACTGAGTGTGTACATCCCTCATCTGCCTTTCTGTCTTAATTCTTAGCATATAATACCAGCATTTGGTAATTAAGGATATAAGAATGGTGATGGCAAATAGCCTGCCCAGACTGTAGACAATAGGAAAGGAAACAAACTATGAAGAATTGTAAATCATAATAAAAATCAAAATCAGTCTAAAAGCATTGGCAATTCTATTAAAATTTAATTCTATAATTCTGTAGTCTAAGATGTTCTTATCGGTTAAGTCCAGAACTACTGCTATAATTGTATTGTAATTTAATGTGTGGTGTGTACGTTTTGAAGCAATTGGTACTCATGTTTTATTCTTCAGTTGAAAATTAGGTATATTTTCATGTTAGAGAACTTTCATGTGCAGCATAAGCCCCTGATTGACAAGGACATTGACGTGTGTGATGTTTAAGGCCAATTGGCTGTGACTCACTTTGTAACTAAGTGGTTTTGAGTTTGTGAAGGCCTTGAATTGCAAGTAAGTCCAAGCTTACTTCAGATACTTGTGCATCTCTTTTTGCTCAGGCCTGTGTTGAAGCCCAGGTCCCATGGTGCTTTGAGTCACATTCTTAGCTATATTTCTCCTATTTTGATTAGTGGTTGCTAAATATTTCTTTATTTGTTTCATCCCCAAACTCTAAAAAGCATTGTTATTCTATCTTTCTTTCTTTTTATGAGTTATTTTATCTACACCCCAAATGCTGCCCCTCCCTGTTCCGCTCTCAAGTTCTCCCCCCATTCCCTACCCTTCCACCATGTGTATTAGATGCACCCTTTCTCCTGAGGCCAGACAAGGCAGTCCTTGGCTATATATGTGTGGGGGTGAGCAGGCACTGACCTGTCCCTGTATGCTTTTGGCTGGTGCCTCAGTCTCTGGGTCCTGGTTAGTTGACACTGTTGGTCTTCCTATGGGGTTGCTATCCCCTTCAGTTCCTTCAATTCTTCCTCTAACTATTCCATAAGGGTCTGCAATCTCAGTCCAATGCCGAGCTATGAATATGTGCATCTGTCTCAGTCAGCTACTGGGTAGAGCATCTCAGAGGACAGCCATGCTAGGTTCTGGTCTGCAAGCGCAGCATAGAATCACCAAATGTGTTAGGGATTAATGCCAGTACGTCAAACGGATCCCAAATTTGGCTGGTCTCTAGTTGGCTATTCCTTCAGTGTCTGCTCCATTTTTGTCTCTGAATTTATTTTATACAGGAAGTTTTAGGTCAAAAGTTTGATAGGTGGGTTGGTGTCTCCATCCCTCCACTGAGTCCTGTCTGACTACTGGAGCTGGTCTCTCAGGTTCAATATCCTCATTGTTGCACATTTTGGCTAAGGTCACCCAAATTGAGTTCAGACAGGTCTCTGGAACTTCCTAGAGATTCCCACCATCCCTATCCCCAGCAGCTGCACAGTTCTATTCATTCTCCTGGCCCTCTGGACCTCACTCCAGTCTCCCCTTCATATCTGCTCCTGCTCCCTTTCCTCTCCATTTCCTCTCTCCAACCCAGATCTCTCCCTCCCTCTGTCTCCCATGACTATTTTGTTCCCCCTTCTAAGTGGAATTTAAGCATCCTTACTTGGGCCTTCCCTCTTGCTTTGGGGTCTATGGGGTGTATCATCGGTTTTCTGAGATTCCACCTTACACCCAGCAGAATGGCTAAGATCAAAAATTCAAAGAATAGCACATTTTCGATAGGATATGGAGAAAAAGGAACACTTCTCCATATATGGTGGGATTATAAACTGGTACAGCCTCTCTGGAAATCAGTCTGGTGATTCCTTAGAAAATTGGAAATAGTTCTACCTGAAGAACCAGTTATACTACTTCTGGGCATATACTCAAAAGCTGCTCTATCATATCCCAAGGACAGGTGTTCAACTTTGTTCATAGTAACCTTATTCATAATAGCTAGAAACTGGAAGCAACCCAGATGTCCCTCAATGGAAGAATTGATACAGAAAATGTAGTTCATTTACACAGTGGAATACGATTCAGCTATTAAAAACAAGGACATCATGAAATTTGTAGGCAAATGGATGGAACTAGAAAATATCATCCCAAGTGAGGTAACCCAGACCCAAAAAGGCATACATGGTACATACTCACTAATAGGTGTATTTTAGCTAGAAAGCCTTCTTTAAATGTTATTTTTAGCTAATATATATTTCTTAAATAGCTACATACAAGTTAAGCTAAATGACTTAATTTTCTCTGTATTTGTTTATAAGTGGAGACAAATGAAATAAAGGCAATTCTTAAACCAGAAGGTATATATGTGTAGGAAATACTATTTTGTGAATTTAAGTTGTTATTTAAAATGCTTATTATAAATGAGATCTCTTTTCTTGTTAACTTTTGTGCATTTTGGGAAAGAAAATTTATAACTTTTCTTCATATGTGCTTCTACTAAACATCCTTCCTAAGAAAAGTTCCCTTGGAGGCTTGATATTCTTATACTAAATAATTTATCCTAGATTCATATAAGAGGCATGTGTTGAAAGTCTTGTTGTTCATTTCTCCCTGTACAATCCTCTTGGAACTGAAGTTTACTTTCACTTTATTGAAAGAACACAGAAATGTTTGCTATTAACAGAACCACTAGCAAGACCTTTGTTTGAACCAATGCTCCTCATTTACTCCCACAAATTCTAATGGTTTAACAAGTTTATGAGCTAGGCAATAGTGCCGTCCTCTGACAGTTGGTTAGCAGACTCAGTAATGACAGTAAATAGGAGAGTAAGGTTCAATGCAAAAGAAGGGAATACACTATTCAACTGCCAACATTTAAAAGTTCTGACTACTTTTAAATGAAAAAAAAAAAAAAACCCAACATATTGATAGAAAAAAAAGGTCATGTTTTGATATGCTTCTAACTCAAGACAGTTAACCTTTATGAATGAAGGAAGCCTTCACGATAGGAACTATTTTAATTGCTTCATTTAGAGTATCCTCTTTAATCCTTATTAATTGTCCTATAAAGTGGGGAAGTTACTACTTTTGTCTTATGGTACAATGAAGATGCTAGATATAAGGTGAAAAACTTTCCCAAGGGAACCCAATTCACTGTAGTTGATGAGAAGTCAGTGAGCCTCACTCCAGGGCTAAGGATATTTCATATTTATTCTGTAGTAAGTAGATGTCACAGGTGAGCTGCTACCATTTTTCCATAGTGACACATCACTGAAGAAAGTTAGTTTGTTGTAATTTGCATTAGAGATCTATATCAAAGGGAACTGTCATTCCAGGAACTAAAGTGGAATTCATAATTAGATTTTTATACTGTGACCCATCACTATTAGAAGTCAAGATATATTGAACTTTGGAGTAGTTGAAAAGGATGGTAGCTGCTGAAATCCACCTTTCCTAATGTCTTCTCGAAATACAAACCAGATTAAAAAGAAAAGAAAAGAAGGTAGTGTACACAAAGAAGGAAGAAACTTCAAAGCAGAAAGGTTAAGGAAGGAAGGAAGCAAGGAAGGAAGGCAGCAAGCAACAACAGCATCTGAACCCTATTACGAAATCTTTCCCACTCACATCTTGTCATGCCCCTTCTCTGAAACTGAGGACAAGAAACATGGCAGAAGGACAGAAGGCTGCAAAAGTGACAAAGCTTAAATACCACAGAACCAAAAAGTCATGTTCCTTTTCACATATTACATGTGAAATGGTAGTCCTAATCAACATATTAAAATCGTGTTTTGATTTGACTGAACTGAATTTAATAAGTTACTCAAGTTATCATAAAACCTGATTAAAAATGAATGAGAAACTGCTGTATCAGTTATTTTCCCAGAGGCATGAGGCAAAGACCTGAAAAGCATCTTAAGAAAGGCTCCTTTGGTTCATAGTTCAGGTACAACCCAGCATGAGGTGAAAGACATGGCAGCAAGAGCTTGAAGCACAGTCAGAAAGCAGAAGAACACAGAGGCTGGCACTTAGGTTGCTTTGTCCTTTGTGTTCCCACAGAATGATGCCACTCACAGTTATGGGTCTTCCCAAGTCAATTATTGTAATCTAGATAAAATTTATAGGTATGCCCATAAATTGGTTAGCCTAGTCTAGGTAATCCCTCCCAAGCATTGCTAGAGTCTTGTCTTCTAGATGACTCTAGTTCCTGCCAGCTTGAAAACCAGGATTAACCATCACAAAAAAAAAAAAAAATCAAGAAATGTCAAAAAGAAAACATCAAAAAAAGAACTTTTGACAAAGTTAAGATAAAACTTTGTAACACATTGTAGAAATAAATTTGAATGACGTATAAAGAAAAAACACAATTTAGCATTATCACAGTAATATTTATTCCAGGCAAGAATCACCAGAGATTCAACTTTGTGGGTTAAATGTAAAGAAAACAGAATCTTATAAAGCCTAAGATACTTCCCAAGAACTATACTGTAGATGCAAAGGGAAAGTGTAAAGTCACAGTGAAGAACCCTGCACCATAGCAGTTTCCACAGAAGATGAAAATTAACACGAAAAATGAAAGTCAATAAACATTATTATTGATCTGATTTTTAGAGAAATGTGTTCTTGTCAAATGCATGCTTTTGTTTCTAGAATGTAATTGAATGAAAGAAAGAATTCAAGAGAGAAAATATGCTCATATGTATGGATAAATAAATTATTGTAACTCAACATTCAAATTTGTTTGGCAAGCTAATAGTAAATTAAATCCACAGAGAAAAGGGTGAAGATATTTAATAAAATAGATCCTTTTTTAAAAATTCCTCTTTTATTAAAATCATATTTCTTTCTCACACAATATATCTTGATTACAGTTCTCCTCCTTCTACTCCTCTCAATTCCTGCCCATCGTCTCTCCCACCCAGATCCACTACCTTTCTGTCTCTCATTTGAAAACAACAGCTCTCTAAGAGATGACAACCATACATGACAAAATAAAATAGAATAAGATAAAACCAAGCAATTATACCAGAGTTGGACAGATATAAAAACAACAAAAGAAAAAGAGCCTATGAGACCCACTTGCTCACCTATTCAAGAGTCCTTTAGACTCATAAATGGAAAACGACATTGCATACATAGAGGACCTGGTACAGATGACCTGTGTTTCCTCTGTGCTTGCTGCTTTCTTCATTCAGTCTCTGTGAGCTCCTATGAACCTCGTGCAGTTGATTTAGAGGCCTTTCTTCTCCTGGTGTTTTCCATTCCCTCTGGTTCTCACACAATTTCCACTACCTCTACTATGCATTTCCCTGTGCTCTGAGGGAGGAATTTGACTGAGATATCTCATTTAGAGCTGTGTGTTCCAATGGACTCTATCTGTGTGTAATGTCTGGCACTGGGTCTCTGTATTTGTTCTCATTTGTTCCTATCTGCTGTAGGAGGAAGATTCTCTCTAGATGGCTGAATACGGCACTGATCTATGAATATAGCAGGATAGCATTAGCAGTCATTTTGTTGTTACTTTTTTAGATCAGTAGTATTTGGTTTAACCATAGTTTTCTGGGCTATCTAGTCTCTGAGTCTTAGTCACTTAAGCAACGTTTGGGTATAGGTTGCATCTCAAAGAGTAGGCCTTAAGTTAAATAGGACATTCATTGGTTACACAAGTTTTATCACACCAGTGCCCTAGCATATTTCTCAGGAAGGACAGACTGTAGATCAAAGATTTTGTGGCTGAGTTGATATTTACATTTCCTTTTTAGGTCACCTGTGAATGCCTTCCCATAACAAAGACTCTAGAACATAAGGCTAAAGGTTCCCTGTAGCATCTGCTCAACCTCTCAATGTTCACTCAGATGTGTGTGTGTGTGTGTGTGTGTGTGTGTGTGTGTGTGTGTGTGTGTGTGTTGCTCCTATCAGTAGAACCTTACTGTCAATTTGTAGAGAGCAATCCATTCTCTTGGCATCAGCTTGGATTGCTTAGGGATTTCTATGGGAATCCTTTGGCCAACAACTCAATTGGTTATAATCTAGGTCCAGTCCTGGAAGCTTCATTTGATGATAAGAGATGGCCAGTTAGGACTCTTGTCTTCCTCATTTTTTGGAGACTTCATTATATTTTAGGAAGATTCCACTGCATTAGTTTTCCTTACCACCTCTCAAATGCCCCCCCCCCAATTCCAGATGTTTCTCCCCATGTTCCCTCCCTTTACCTTATTTTCCCCTTCCCTTCCATACCTGATTTTCTCATCCCCATCTTTCTGTGCACCCGGCCCACCCATAAAATCTGTTTTGTTTTTCCTCCTAAAGAGATCTAAATGTCCCCCTAGTCCCTTCCGTTATTCCTTACTCCTCTGAGTCCACAGATTTTGGCCTGTGTATTATTTATTTAATCTCTAATATCTACATATAAGTGAATACATACCACATTTATTTTTCTGGTCTGTGTTACCTCACTCAGGATTATATTTTCTAGTTTCATCCATGTGCCTAAAAATAATGGTGTCATTTTTTAATAGCTGCAAAATAATTCATTATGTAAATGTACAACATTTTTTTTTTTATCCATTCATCTATTTAGGGACTACTAGGTTGTTTTCAGTTTCTGGATATTATGAATAGAGGAGCAATAAACATCGTTGAGCAAGTGTCTTTGTGGTAGGATGAAGAATCTTTTGAGTATTTGCCCAAGCGTAGTATAGCTGTGTCTTGCAATAGGTCAATTCCCATTAGGGGCAGGATGTTTGGCTGGTGATTTGACCAATAAAACATTATAATATTTGTTATTGTATAGGTATTTTTAATGTTATCTTACAGAATTTGTTTAAGATTTAAGTATGTTAGTCTACAGTGGTTTTGCTGTGAAATTCCAAGTCTTTACTTCTTACCAAAATGTTACATTTTAGGGACTTGCTTTATTACGGCTATTTTGTTTATTTGTTCATATAATTTCTGCAGAAATAATGAGTGATTTGGTAGTCTAATAAAATGTCTTGACTACTTCCATATAGTAGAAATAACATGAACATGAGAAGGACTGCTTACTCAGAAACATTTGTATCTTTTTAATCCTTAATATGAACTTCAGAAAATGATACAGAGTTCCAAACACCCCAGACAATTTGGGCTACTAATGTATGTAGTAAAAGCATATGACATTTATCTTTTGATGAAATAATAGAGGATTATCTGTAGGTGACAAATTGTGACATGCCAGGTTTCATGCTACAGTTACTTATGTCAAGAAGCACCAGCCCATTCCTTTGACTTACAGTTTGCCTACACGCAGGTAGCCACCATTTTCTCTCGTTGTTTTCCTTAAGACTCAAATGATTTTAAAGCTGTACAAAATAATGTGTTATTAAAGTTGATGCAATTCAAATCCACCTAATTCAAGACCATGCATAAAATTTACTCAGGGGATTTACAAAGAAATCACTTGATAAAATTGTTTTTTTTTTTAATCAAAATTCTCACTGACTTTTTAAGACCAGAGATCTTGCAATAAAATCCAAGGTACATTGGGCAAACTATGACCATATAACATTTATGTATGAGGTAAAGACATATTCTAAAATTGACAGAGTATAAATCAATATTTATTGTAGAATTGAAAGACAGACTCCATTTTTACATTTTTAATCAGGAAAAACACCACACCATTCCAGTCTGTAATACATTAAATATCTTGGGAATGCTGAACACATGAACTAAACAACAACTGCTTGCATATTTATAAGGGCAGCAACTTATTACTATGCTACATTGGAGTAATAGTCATGATTTCATCAAGAGCCCAGGAAGATGAACATGGAGCTGTAAGACTTTGTTTTCCATATTGGGATTTTATATTGGTTTGGTTCATTATTTTCTTGCTGTGTCCCCTTTCTTCCTTTTGGGAACAGGAATGGTTATCCCATGCCATTGTATGCTGGAAATGTGGAACATGTTTTTGGGTTGTATAGAGGCTTACTGATATGAGATTATCTTAGTCTCAAAATAGACTCTTCACTTAAACCACTGAATAATCTTGGACCTGTTAAAGACCATAGCACCATAGCAAATTTTGAACTTAGTCTGACTGTATTCTGCTGTATGAAATAGCCCTGAGTCCATGACTGCAAGGAATAGAAATTAAGACGTACAAATGATGACTAGATGCCTTGTTGACAAGAGTGGAACTCATGATGGTTAATATTGTCAACCCGACAGTGTAGAATCACTAGCAAACAAATCTTTAGGCATTTCTGTGAGGAAGATTCTTGATGACATGAACTGAGGCAGGAAGCCTCACGTTAACTGAAGGTGGTGCATTCAATGGGATAGGGTCCTGGAGTGGATAGAAAGGGATCGGTGAGCTGAAGAACAACATCCCTTTCTTTGATTCCTGGGTACAAACACAGTGTGAACAATGGCTTTCTGCTTCCCTGCAGGATGTTCATTTTAATGGAGACTACCCCCCAATTTAAACTCTTCCTTTCTGAAATTATTTCTTTTCTTAGATATTTTGTTGCAGCAGCAAGAAAAGTAGCTAACACAGTTACTATCTCAAACACTTGAGAATACCTCAGGACAGATGGTGAACTCCACTTACCAAGGCATTGAGAAAACAGCCATATATTTCTTAATAAATAAAATCAATAGAATTTCCATCCCCAAATTTAATGATAATTATCATTACAATCAAGTATCTTAGAAGAATTGGTATAGTTTCACCCCCAGAACATCATCGAAGCTTTGTCTATGTTAAATTTTAAAATTGAATTTAAAAGTTGTTTATGTGCAAGGTATTTCTTTTTTATTTTTATTTTTTATTTTTTTATTGGTCGTTTTATTTGTTTACATTTCAAATGGTATCCCCCTTCCTGGTTTCCCCTCCGAAAACCCCCTATCCCACCATCATCCCCCCTGCTTCTATGAGGGTGCTCCCCCATCCGCCCACCCACTCTTGCCTCGCTGCCCTATCATTTCCCTACACTGGGGTATCAAGCCTTCACAGGGCCTCCCCGCCTATTGATCACAGGAGGTAGAGGGCAGGAGGAACTTGGGAGGAAGAGAGGAGGGGGAGAGGAAAAAAGGGAGGCAGGACCAGGTGTGGGAGGAGACAGAAGAGATGTACAGAGGGGTCAGGAAATTGAACAGATGTGTCCAGCAATGGGGATGAGGAACTGGGAGTAGCCAACAGAAAGTCCCAGATGCCAAGAAAGCAAGAGGCTCCCAGGACCCAACATGGATGACATTAGCTGAAATACCCAACAAAGGGGAGAGAGAACCTGTAGAGACCACCTCCAGAGGTTAGACACAGCCCACGGTTGAGGGACAGGGCTACCCACCCTTTTCAAAATTTTAACCGAGAATTGCTCCTGTCTAAAGGAAATATAGGGACAAAGAGTGGAGCAGAGATTGAAGAAAAGACCATCCAGAGACTGACCCACCTGGGGATCCATCCCATATGCAGCCACCAAATCCAGACACTATTGCTGATGCTACGAAGTGCTTGATGACAGGAGCCTGATGTAGCTGTCTCCTGAGAAGCTCTGCCAGAACCTAACCAATACAGATGTGGATGCTTGCAGCCAAGGTACATCTTTTAAATTCTTTCTAAGGATAATTTTTAAAGATGAAGAAAAATTAGCAATGTTTCAAAGCATCTAATTATGATAAAGAAAATAGCAAAATGAATGTTTTATTATATATTTATATTTATTATTATCTATTTATTATATATTATTTATATTTATTATTATTTGTTTTACTACCAAATTAGTGTGTGTGTGTGTGTGTGTGTGTGTGTGTGTGTTTTGTGTTGTATTTAGGTGGACTTGTATGCCATGGCATGCACATCAACTCAAAGGACAACTCTCTGGAGTTGGATCTCTCTTTCTATCTTTCCATTGGGTACAAGATAAAATGGCCCTAAATTCTAATGCATGATGTCACTCATCAGAGCGAATGAATCTCCAGAATTGTTGTCTAATGTCTTAATTATGGAGTGCAAATTCCATTCTTAAAATGTCTCAGCTTAGACAATGAATGAGTAAAATTTTATCAATACTGTATTTCACATAAATAGGCGTACAGCTATTCACAAGATTTGATGAGCTGCCAACTGTTTAACAGGTAGCCCACTACCATTTCATTAGCTCACCACTATGGTTCAGAACAGTGTCATAAATTTATCCTGTTTCATTTAATAAAACAAGCACATTTCCTTGAGAAATAAGAGAAAGTAACTTGACTCCACTGGAAATCTTGTCATGTGCACTGTGCTCTGCCAATCAGCAGCACTGGAAGCATTTTAGAAAGATACATCAAGGTTCCCTATACACTTAAATCCTGCCTTGTAACAAGATTTGCTTTCATGTATGGAAATGTAAAGAGAGGTCTATTTGTGATGTGAGAAGGGAAGGGACATGGTGGACTAAGGAAGGAAAGTAAGAGAGCAGGTGCCATGATCACAGCACGTAATGCTTATGAACATATATAGTTACAATCACCATGGCAATGTCATAATGAAGCTTTCATTTTGTTCAATTCATATGTACTACAAATAAATTAAAATAAATACATAAATACATTAATAGATTTCAAGTGTCCTCTTTGCCCAGTGCCATTTGAGAGATCATGTTCCAACAGCTCCCTAAAGAGAACAAAGTCAGTTGAGCTTCCTTCCTCTCTTGGTGTATTGGGCTACAAACATCTACTGGCTGCTCTGCAGTGAATTCTTGAACTGTTAGCATTCACAATCCAAAGATACAGAAGTTATTTCTCAACATAGATCATATCAGTGTCTGTGATAGTCACAGTATTTTCCCCAGATTCTTTTTTTCAGCACCTGTAGTCATCATGCACAAAGAAAGTCTGTGAGCAACCAGAATGGAGATGGCCAGGACATTTCCTAGCATTGCCTCTTCAGAAGACTGCCCTATGAGTAAGTCACTTCTAAAGTATGCTGAGCCACAGGCTTTCTTATTTAGGAACATATGTCATAAGAACCTACTTATCTTTTGAGTGAGTAGGTTAAATACAAAACATGTTTTATTGTTGCTAGTGATATATTTTGAGGCAGAGTCACAGTTTCATTGCAATGGCAGAACCTAGTTCCATGTCCATACTCAAGGTTAGGTCAGGGAAATGATTACTGAGATAAAATTCTCATAGACAGAGAAAAATGATTATAAATATAGTGGGAGAATTTACATTGAAAAGGCTTAAGGTATATTTATGCTTTGTTTCTCTCTAAATCTTCAAATAAACAAAAATAATTTTTAAAAAAGCATACTCTAATAACAATAAATTTGCAAACTACTATTGTTACAAGCTGCCTTTCTGAGCCTCTCTTCTTTTTAACCTTTAAACATGGAAAACTCTAGCAAGTGCCTTAAAATGCCTCTCAGGTTTACCACATTAAAAAACAGTATTCAAAAAAGTAACAAGCCTATTATAAATCAGTTAGTAAGAATAAAACACTTGTACCTGAAAAATATCAGATAGTAGAAATTCTGACTTAGCATGTGTAATAGTGTTAAAAAGAAGTACAACTTTAATGTTTTTGTTATTCAAAATTCTCATCATAATACCTCAGAAAAAATTATATACAGAGTTGATATAAACTCACAAACTAGAGTTTTGATCTCATGCTTTCTGCAGACTGTGTTGCTTATGCACATTCTTAAATTTATCCTGATTTTCTCTTGCAGATTTGTGTTATATTTAAGAGACATCACACTTTTCTGCACTAAAGTAGTGACCTAAGTTTTGATTGTGTATAAATTTGTATTTAAGAGATATTTTTCTAATCAAATCGTGATGGTTACTAAATTCTTAATGAGAGATACTTATACCTGTATTGAACAGCCCAGTTTCTCTGATTTCAGTCACATTTTCTATATCCAGAAGAAGAAGGAGGTGGAAGAAGAAGAAGAAGAAGAAGAAGAAGAAGAAGAAGAAGAAGAAGAAGAAGAAGAGGAGGAGGAGGAGGAGGAGGAGGAGGAGGAGGAGGAGGAGGAGGAGGAGGAGGAGGAGGAGGAGGAAGAGGAAAAGGAAAAGGAAAAGGAAGAGGAAGAACAAATAATCACGCTTTGGTTTTATAGGTTTCTAGAAGAATAAAGCTTACTTCCATTTGATAATCATATATTTTGCCATAAATGGTTGAACTAATTTTATTCTACAAGTTAGAAAATATGTATCTGACCCAATTTTTAATTAAAATAATAATTCGAACTACTCTCTTTTGTCAAGTTCTTATAGGAATTTGGCAAAGAAAAAAGTTCAAAAATAAAAACAGGAGGAAGGCATCAAAGACAAGGATTTTGAGAGCTAGAGCAGAGAAAGTTATTTAAATAGAATAAGTAACAAGTATGTAAGCAGCCATGGGTCTAGATTATGAGCTAGGGGACTCATTTTTGTAAACTATAGATTTCGTCCTAAAATGTAGACACCAATAAATTGTTCACACTATCTCTTTTGATTCTCATGAAACAAATCTAGTGATTTCTCTGGCAAAATTCTGTAACTTGAACCAGCAATGAATTGGAGCAGCATAGGTTCCCTCTGGGGAGAGCAGGAATTCTAGGCCAACTTATACTGTAATGTAGGTCACTAGAAGTTCTTGTACTAGAACAAGCTATAAATAAAACCCCAGAGTAAGAATTAGGGCCTCAGAATTCAAAGTAACTTCTCTTTCTTTGTTGCGAGTCCTTCTCCATCTATTTTCCCTTTGAGGTGTCAGATACTCAGGCCACCTGTCTATGTCTGTCTGTATCTCTCTTATGTGTAATTCACATTCTTCTATACAACCCTCACTTTCCAGCTTCTAACTGACCTCCTGTCTCTTCTCTTCTCATCTAACTCTAACTGGGTGCCAGCCCCATGCTGGTCTTTGTCTTCCATTTCTATATAGTAAGAAATATACTTTACAACACCAGAAAGCATATGACCACACACACACACACACACACACACACACACACACACACACACACACACAGAGAGAGAGAGAGAGAGAGAGAGAGAGAGAGAGAATATATAGCACTAGTACCTGCTGCAAAGCCTAAACTACTTTTGCTTTCTAACTGTGAAATTAGTTCCATGGAAGGCTACGTAGAACAGAAATAGGAAATAGGAAAAGATCACAGCCAATAAAGATAGAGATCTTAATATTAATTGATGAAAGTGAGTTATACTTACATTCTGAGAGGACATGATGAAACTCTGAAGGCATTAGATAACATTAAATAAGTCAGCTTACTCTAGACATTGTCTTATCTTCACATAAAATATGATTAAATTAAGCATTATACTATTTTGCCCTCTTCTCTATACAGTACTTAAAAAAGCAACTAAGCTTACATCTCACTCTTGAGCTTTCTTGGAACTCACTATGAAAATCATACTAAGCTGCCACTCACAGAGATCTGCCTGCCTCTGCTTCCTAATTGCTAGGCTGCAGAAAGCAGAAGACAGAAGAGGGCATCAAATTCCTGGAACTGAGTGGTGACTGTTGGATACCTGATGTGAGGGCTCAGAACCTCACTGAATGTTCCAGAAGAACAGTATATGCTCTTAACTGCTGAGCCATCTCTCCAGACTCTACAATAGATTTTGAGACCTGATGATTTATATGTGTTCTACTGTACATTTTGTCTGTTTATATTTGATGATTCAAAGAATCTTCTAATTTCTCACTCACTGATTCTAAAAGTATCATCAAATGTATCAAAATAATAGTGAGTTCATGTAAAATGGCTAATACTTTGGGAATTTAATGTGACAAGTTAAGGATTTCTTTGTTATTTTCTGAACATTTGAATATATGCATTTTGTTAATTTCAGTTCTTAATTTTTCATTTAAGGTTTTGTGGAATACACTATAGATTACATTTATAAATTTTTAAATATAATCTTTGCTCCCAATCTCATTTTTCTTTTCAAACACATTCTTATTTACAAACATAATATGACTTTAATTTTCTGTTAAAATAAAACTTTAATAATTAATTTGTTTTTCTTGAGAAGCTGTGCAGTAGAAAATGACATAAAAATATAATGTATCATGAGTCATATACACAGAGGAACTGTGGAATGAGGTGTGAAAATGACCACAGAAAGCTTTTCATAGGAGGTGGCATCCCCCAGTCTTCCCAACTGGGTGGAGATTAAAGGATCTAAGATTTCAGAATGTTTTGTTAATCTCACTGGGTGAGAATAAGGCCACTACAACAATTCTTGAGCCAAATTTGAAGCTTTATTAAATACTTGTCAGGATGGTGGACTCTGGCCAGATTAATACCCAGAATTCCTAGAGAATAACCACAAATTACATTAGTCAGGTCTTATCAAGGGAAACCCACAAGGCTACATTCTTTTCTCCTTTGTCCAGCAGGGCACAAGCATATTTCTTTTTTATTTATTTATTTATTTATTTATTTATTTATTTATTTATTTATTTATTTATTTATTTATTTGATACTTTATTTACATTTCCAATGTTTCCCCCTTTCTAGGTCTCCTCTTTGGAAACCACCTATCCCCTCCCCCACCCTGCCTCTACCCTCTATCCCTGCCACTTACCCGCCCACTCACTCCCGTATTCCCACCTTGACATTCCCCTTTACTGGGGCCTCTAACACCCTCAGGCCCAAGGGCCTCCCCTCCCCTTGATGGCCAACAAGGCTATTAAAACCAATGACTTAATGAAATTTGCAGGCAAATGGATGGAACTAGAAAATACCATCCTGAGCGAGGTAACTCAGTCACAAAAGAACAAACATGGTATGTACTCACTGATAAGTGGATATTAGCCCAAAAGTTCAGAATACCCAAGTTTCACTTTACAGTAACCGCTGGACTGAGAGTGAGGTCCCAGATGGAGGAGTGGGAGAAGAGACTGAAGGAGCTAAGGAAGTTTGCAGCCCCATGGAGGGAACAACAGTGTCAACTGGCCTGACCCCCTCAGTCCTCCTGGAGGCTGGACCACCAAAGAATACACATCGAGGGACCCATGGTTTGGACCACATATGTGACAAGCATATTTCTTGACATACTTCCTGTCTGTGTACCTTCTTCCTACATGTAATCAGACACATGTGTGTATTTCAGGCAACTAACCTTGTTTACAAAAGTGAAAATGGATGTCTTATTTTCTTACGTGAACAACAGTCCACAGCACTCTAGGAAGTTATCTGCTCTTGGGCAAGTGGGGCTTACTTACAGTTCAGAGGCATTTTTGTTTTATAGATCTCCTAAGCACAGTAATTAAAATTTAAAACATAGCTTTAGGCGTCACAGTTTCAGCAAGACAAAATGTACTACCAAACTTTAAAATGATACTATCTTTGTAAGAAAAAGGTACTTTGTATTAATGTTTTGTGCATATTCATAAAAGATGTGTTTAGATTTCATTTGAGAATGTTACTAAAAATATAAGACTTAGGGTCAGTTAATAAGGACTGTTTTACACAGAACAGTAGAAGAAAATTCACAAGTAATTTCTATTTTGCAGTAAGGTCCGTACAGAAATTTATATTCATAGCCTTCCATCCAGTAGCTACAGAATTTACAAAATAATACTCCGGGTTGGACCAGGTTATCTACAAAGGAAGTAGGGAGGACAGAAGGAAGTAAGGGATGAAAGAAGGAAGAAAGGAAGGAAGGAAGGTAGGAAGGAAGGAAGAAAGAAGGGAAGAAAGGAAGGTTGTACTATAAAATATTTCAAAGAACTATTTTAACCAAGTAGCAGCCCATGCAATTAGAAGATGGCTCCACACTCCCTTGAGTATGTGATCTAGGAAGCCACCCTGGATGCATGCAGAATTGCTTTGTGCTTTATGCCCACGGCGCAAAGGCAAAAATGATGTATCAGGTCAAAATTACTGAAGATAACAAGCGACCACTGATAGATTAGTATATCTGAATAAGAGAAATGTGTTGAGGTTGAAGGCAAAGATCGTAATTAGGTGAGGATGCAACAGAGAAAACAGGACATAAAAGCCTTTAAGGGCAGCCCATAGACTGAACGAGCTCTTCCCTTGAGAATGACTAGTAGACAGTTACAAGCCCCGCGTCTAATAGGAGATTCGCTCTACTCATTCATCTTTACCAGCAGGGCACTGGGCACCACAGACCTCTATTCATCTCACCTACGCAGGCACACACACGCACGCGCACACGCACACAGTTTTTTTAATTGATCAAAAAATAGATTAATCCACTGCTGTCACCAACTTTCCTCAAATCCTTCCTGTAGACTTCCTGGTCTGGGATGATGCACTACTGATCATAATAGACAGCCATGTTAGTGCATTTATTTAGCCTAAATGCTCCCACTCACCCCATGCCTTACAATTCATTTCCCTTTCTTAAGTCACCTTGAACCCTCTTCCTTGGAGAAAACCATAGGATCCAGAAGAGAACTCCAGCAAATGCTTGCTGTGTCCACTTCTACCCAGAGGCGCTGCACCCTGCACTCAGTAATTTGTCAGTTCTCTCCTGTCAAGGTTAGATCACCTGCTGCTCTCACTGTTCTGAATCATAGTTACAAACGTTATTTTTCTTTTCTTACCTTTTCTTCCTTCTGTTTAACCACCACGACAACATCAAACTAAATTTCCTTGCAGATAGATCTCTACTCTTCCTTATTCCAAGTTCAAGCCTCAAGTTCACTTAGATTTATCTTTAGCATCTTATTTTGAATTCTCAAGCCTAACCTAGGAATCCAGATTCCTTTCGTTCAGGTCGCTGTTTAATTTTGAAAGTGCACTCTTATCACTGCATCTTATTTTAAATATTAATGCTAGAATTTTCTGTCCCTTCATCTGCAGAATGTAAGCTTGTAAGGCAGAGTTTGGGACTGTTTCAGGTATTTATAAAAACAAAACTTGCAGTACTTGGCAATTGCTCATAAGATATGAGTTGAATGAATAAAAAGTCTGATTTTTTCATAAACACTTACATTTTCTATGTAAAACAATATGACAACTTTTTTCTTAGAAGTCAGACTAGTATTTTCTACAAATATAAATTCTAAAGTATTTCTACAAATTTTAGGATGATTTATATGAATAATCAATCCAAATTATAATCATTTTCTAATTTCTTATTGTTCAGGGAAAATGAGAAATACGTATTTGGTTGTGGTATTCAGGTTTGAATAAATGGAAATATGCCAAAGATAGCTCTCTTTGTACATCCTTTGTGTTGTAACAGTATAATGCATGCTATTCTGGAATGTGACCATATGGAGGAAAACAGCAAGAATCTACTTCCTTAAAATCACTTTACAATCAGGGATAATCAGTTCTTGACTTAGCTAAGGACATGCCAAAAATTACCATCGCTGACCCTCATACACAGAAATGCAAACACCACATGTTTTTTCTCGTTGGTGGTTCCTTGCTTCAAATCTTCCAATGTCAATAGATAATCTAGACTGAATACAGAGAAGAATAAAAACAGTGCAGTAGGACCAGGGGTGGGAGCTAGAGAGGGAAATAGCAAGATTCATGTAAGATGAATGGAAAAATAATTAAAATAGGGACAGAGCTTTAATTGGGGGAAGAAGGGGGGAGGTTAATACAGAAGGAAGGGAAGAGAAGAAGAATAGATTAAAGTTGTTTGGAAATCTCTTAAAGATTAAATTATTTTGTGTTTACCTAGAATTATAAATAAACCATGTATAACATATACTTATACTGTGATTTTATAATAATTAAATTTTAAAACATTACCAAGGTATGTGTGTATGGGTGTGTGTGTGTGTGTGTGTGTGTGTAAAAATAATGAAGGAAAAGAGGTCATAAATTTGAGATGGAACAAGGGACTGTATGGGAAGTGTTTGAGGGGGAAAGGAAAGGGGGAAATTACATAATTATATTTTAATTAAAAAATAAGTTAGAAGCCTTCAAAATAGTTCTGAAATTTTCTTTTTAAATCACTATTACTGATGCTATGATGTACTTACAGACAGAAGCCTAGCATGTCTGCCCTCTGAGAGGCCCAATAAGCAGCTGAAAGAGTCATATGCAGATCCTTACACCCAACCAATGGTCAGAAGCTG
This sequence comes from Uromys caudimaculatus, assembly GCA_028551405.1. Classification (NCBI taxonomy): domain Eukaryota; kingdom Metazoa; phylum Chordata; class Mammalia; order Rodentia; family Muridae; genus Uromys; species Uromys caudimaculatus. Next base: position 58,437,009 of record CM052704.1, read on the forward strand.
GGGATCTCTGTGGTGAACAGAGGGAAAAGCTGGAAGAAGCTGAGGAGAAGGGCAATCACATTGGAAGACCAGCAGTTTCAACAAGCCTGGACCCTGGAGATCTCTCAGACACTGAGCCATTAACTAGGCAGTATACACCAGCTGATTTGAGATCTC
>CM052704.1:58437664-58472664 GCA_028551405.1 Uromys caudimaculatus
TGGCGTGCCTTCCCTTTAATGCTCACACTAAAATATGCAAAACTAGAAATTATTTAAAGAGAATTTATAATGAAAAGATAAACAGGATTAAGAATTAGAAAATTCTCAGGCAAGCATTGCAAAAGCCATCAAGCAGACAAGATCAAGAGCATGGGACAGTAACAATTTGATACAGTGATTACTATGGATAGAAGGAAGTTGGGTGCTGTTCATGAAGGCAATGGGACAGTGACCAAAACACAAATTGAAGACTCTCAGAAGCGGGCAGGACATCACCAAAGTTATCACAAGTCCAGGGTGTCTTGAGAGAAGAACAGATTCAGGGAAGTGGGGAAAAGGTTCAGGACAAGGACCTGGGATTTTCCTGAGACTCAGTGTTCATGACTAAGACTGGCTCAGAGCTCTGGCCACTGCATCGAAACGTAACAACAATTGGATACTACAGTTGCTGTCCTGATGGACCTGGGTTGGTCATAAAGCACAAAGTAAAGCATCTGTACTCCCTAAAGCCTTGAAAATGGAGTGCTTCAGATTCTGGACTCTCAGTCCATACCTCACTCACAGTGCCCCACAATGACACAGGGAATAAAAGATTTAGCTCTGTCTATATGATGGGTTCTTAAAAATGACTTAGAATATTTGTCTCTTCTTCATTTTTTTAACTATATGACTTTCTTATACATGTCCTACCACTTTAGTTTGAAATCCTGTCAGTCATTTGATTTCATAGGCCTAGAGTTGAAGGGAAATTTGCTTCAAGACGAATTACATTGATTCTTAGCCATATATTTAGATGGATCTTTAGATTTAAAATGTAAATTTGATGCTGTATTAAGTAAAAACTTTTCATGGTTTGGGGGACAGAGTATCTTACATGTAGACATTACAAACACACACACACACACACACACACACACACAATTCTAATGTGTCAAAAGATCATACATTTTGTATGTGGCAGTATTAAAAGTAAGGATTTAAAAAGTGTGGAGGTCATGGAAGCGACTGCTTCATGAGATTGAGTGCTTTTACACTTGGCCCTGGCAGAAGGGATTTATTTATCTTCTACCCTTCCACATCTTGCCTTATAAGGATGCGGCTTTCATGGCAACATCTTGTAAATAGATACCAGATTGCAATGTTAGATACCAATTTCACCATCCCTGTGATCCTCTCCAGTTGGCCATGCAAAACTGTGAGAAAATGCATGTCTGTTCTTTATAAATTACTCAGTTCAGGCATTTTATTATGAAAGCATATAGAGGTCAGACATTAAAGTGCCTAAAGAATATTGTTGAGGCTTTAGTTCTGTTTCTCTGTGAAATATTTTCTTTATCTTGCTGTAATAAACAGTGTTCAAACCTTGAGGCAATATTCAGGTCTAGATAAAAGATTTATATGATGAAGACTTGGTTCTCAGTATAACACTGGAAAGTGGTGGGACTTGTAAATAGTGGAGCTTATTAGGAGGAAGTTAAAAACTATAAATATGACTTCCAAGGAGAGCATGGGACTTTAGATATGTCTGTCTTACTTTTTCCAGGCTTTTGTGAAGTGAGTGACTACTTCGCCCATACACGCCTGTCCTGGGGAGTTGCCTTGTCTCATCCCCAGAGCTACACAGCAATCAACATGGAACTGAAGCCGCTCAGACTATGAGCCAAAGTGACTGCTTCTTAAATTCTAGAGGGTGTATGGGAGGTGTTCAAAATCACTAGTCAATCAGAAGTTCAACACACAACCAAGAGATACCAACTCAGGTGCACTAGGATAGCTATGTAAATGTTATGAAATTATAAGCGTTAACAAGAGGGAAGACAACTTGGACCATGTACACTACTGGCTCAAATGTAAAGTGAGAATACCACTACAGAAAAAAAAAGTATGGGGAGTCCCATCCTTAACCACTACCTCCCTTCTATACCCTATATCTCCCTCCTACACACACACACACACACACACACACACACACACAGAGAGAGAGAGAGAGAGAGAGAGAGAGAGAGAGAGAGAGAGAGAGAGAGAGAGAGATCATCCACAGGACCCAGCAGCTCTTCTTTTAAGTATGTGCCAGAATAACACAGTAGTGTTTGAACTCCTAAGTCACACCTGCCTTTTTCATGGTAGGCAGGGTATTCTAGCATGAATAGATAAGGAAATTCTTATGTATAGCTGTGTGTGGTGACACACACCTTTAATTACAGAGTTTGGAAAATGGAAGCAGGAGGATCAGGAGTTCAATGCCATACTTAATGTTATAGCTATTTTGAGGCTGATCTATAAGCATCAGCCATGTGAGACTTTCCTTAACCATCACCTGCCTCCCACAAAGAAAGAGAGAAAGGGAAGAAGGAAGGAAGGAAGAAAGGGAGGAAAGAAGGAAGGAAGGAAGGAAGGAAGGAAGGAAGGAAGGAAGGAAGGAAGGAAGAAATTGGTGTGTGGATGCACACATGCACTCATGCACAAAGCAATGTTATTTCAAATCTTCATAGCTTGTTATTTGTGAAGACAGAAGGCACTTAAGTGTGAAAACAAAAATAACACCTGAACTCACACATGAAAGGAAATACCATGCCTAGAAGCATGAAAACTTTCTCTTCTCTGGTGTAAAGATTTTTCTTATAAAAATATTCAAGTGGTCTTCTTCAGCTCTTGCTTCTGCACCTCAGTGATCTTACTTTGCTTCCAATCCTTTTCAGAAAGCAATTATTTTGTTTGAACCTCATACTAAATATAGGTGGTATAACATTTAATTACTACTAAATCAATATTGTGCATTTACATCTAATTATAGTACAAGAATTGGAACTCTGGGGAGGAGAAGACCCCCAGGTTGCTGAGGAATTTAGCTAATCTGCATAAAAATGGCAAGCTCTTTTGGCTGACTTTCTTGGTAAGATAAAAATACTAAATTTTCAAGTCTGAGGCAAAAAGGATGATATGGTAGTTAAGAGCACTTGCTATTCTTCCAGCAGACCCAAGTTTGGTATCAAGCACCCACATGGAATGGCTTACAATGTTCTGTAACTCCAACTCCAGAGAACCTTGTACTGCCTATTCCTGATTGTCACCTTGACTATATCTGGAGTGAACTACAATCTAGAATTAGGAGGCTCACCTGTGATCTAGATCTTGTGTCTGGAAGATGCAAGTTTCAGGTGGGGTGGTACGCACACCTTTAATCTGGGACACAGCTTCTGCTGAGACCTACATAAGGACATTGGAAGAAGGAAGATTCACTCTTCTTCGCCTGTGTGCCTTGTGAGACTGAGCAACTGCTAGGTCCTTGGCCTTTCATTCACAGCTGCTGCTGACCATTGTTGGGGAGTTGTCCTACGGACTATAAGAACAAATTCTCTTAATATATAGAGATTGCCCATAAGTTAATGACTCTAGAGAACCCTGACTAATATAGAAGTTGGTACTGGGAGTGGCTCTAGAGGAGCAGAAAGCAGTATAATGATGAATCTTTCAAGAATCTGGAGTTGGTTTAGTAACTCACCAGCACCTTCAACTGCTGAAACCTCTTCAGATATGCTCGCTCTCTCCTGGGAGCTTGGAGAATATTGAAGACCCGTGGCCGAAAATATATTTCAAACTTAAAGAAGCTAACGCCGTTGAGCATCTTGATGAATTAGGTGATTGTGTGTACAAAACTTTCTACAAGATGGGAAAAAAATCTGAAAATGACTTTGCTGGCTGGTTGCTCTTAGCATCTCTGGAAAAGATGATGAAGGAAAAGAAGGAGTTGTATGATAAAATTGAACGGATCCAGATGCAAGTAACCAATCTAAATGTTGCTAAGTGTGTCCTTGAAGAGAATCTTCTCTCCAGCAGCCATAGAGCTCAAGATGCAGAAAATCAAACTGAAGCCCTCATTATAAGGTTGGCTGAATTACAGCAAAAATTCAAGTCTCAGCCTCAGAGGGTATTGGCAGTTAAAGCAAGGGCATTAATTGACAAAGAATGGGATCCTATTAACTTGGGATGGGGATGTGTGGGAGGACCCTGTTGAAGCTGAGAATTTTGAATCTTCAGATTCTCAATGGTTTACCACACCTGAGGAAGTAGTATCCTCAGCCCCACCTCTTGAAATAATGTCTTCTCCACATGAGAAAATTAATACCTCAGAGTCTGATAAACCAGCAGTGACTTTTGCTGAAGAAAATGCCAGACAAGATAATATTGATGTTTCTCAAGGCCCTCTCATAGTTTCTTCTAGACTTATAACCAGACTCAAGGCAAAACAGGCCTCTAGAGGGGAGGTAGAAAGTGTAGTCCTTGAGGAAGTGCACTACACCACTAAGAAGTTTAATGAGTTTGCTAAGTCATTCAGGGGAAGTCTGGGGAATATGTCTGGGAACGGATTTTAAGGGTGTGGGATAATAGTGGAAGTAACATAAAACTAGATCAGGCTGAGTTTATTGACGTGAGTCCTCTGAGTGAAGATTCCTGATATCTCTTGGTTTGGTGTTGAAGGGATTTTAAGGCTCAGGGAAATTGCAATGCTAGAGTGGACAAGTTGTGTAAAACCTAACTCTCCACAATGGGAAGGCCCATAAGATAGGCCCTTCACCAATCCTGCAATATGCAAACTGGTGAGAGGGGCACCAGCACATTTGAAGAGTTTTGTTCTTGCCCTTTTCCTTGTGCCAGACCTTAGGGTTGGAGATTCTGCTGCTCAATTAGATGAATTAAATGCAATGGGTTTAATTGGGCCTCTAGGTAACAACGGCCAGGTGGCAGCAATGAATCACCAGACACAAGATGATTGTAGTTATTATAATGGACAGTATAAACAAAACAACATTTATAATGACATATACCATGATGATCAGCACAGGAGAAATGAAATTTATAATCACATGACTCGTTTGGACCTTTGGTTCTGGCTAATCAGTTATGGTCTTTCCTGGCATGAACTACATAGGAAACCTATTCCATATCTGTTTGATCTGTATAAGCAGAAAAATTCTCAAACAAATGAAAGAAAGGCTACATTGGATTGTGGCAAAAGGCAATCTTGGCCAGTGAATCAATTTCCAGATGTAAGCCAGTGTCCAGACCCAGAACCCCTTGAATGAAGGAGTAGCCAGGTTCCCCTGAGGAAGATCTTCATAAGACAACTAAAAGTTTTGCTGTTTGCCTTTCTCCAGTTCTTCCCCAGAGGGACCTATGGCCTTTTACAAGGGTAACTGAAAGGAAATAATCAGACTTTCCAGGGTCTATTGGACACTAGTTCTGAACTGATGCTGATCACAGGAGATCCCGAGAAACATTGTGACCCTCCAGTTAAAGTAGGGGCTTATGGAGGACAGGTGATTAATGGAGTTTTGACTGATGTCTGACTCACAGTAGGTCCAGTAGGTCCTCAAACACATCCTGTGGTCATTTACCTTGTTCCAGAATGTATAATTGGGATAGATATACTTAGAAATTGGCAGAATTCTCACATTGGTTCCCTGACATATGGAGTGAGGACTATTATGGTTGGAAAGGCTAAACAGAAGCCATTAGAGGTATCTCTACCAAAGAAAAGAGAGAATCAAAAACAGTACCGTATTCCTGGAGCAAAATTACTGCCACTATCAAGGACTTGAAAGATGCAGAGTTGGTTGGTTCATACTACATCTCCCTTTAACTCTCCTATCTGGCCAGTGCAGAAGACAAATGGATCATGGAGAATGACAGTTGATTATTGAAAACTAAATCAGGTAGTAACCCCAATTGCAGCTGCTGTACCAGATGTAATTTTGTTACTTGAGCAAATTAACACATCTCCTAGTACCTGGTATGCAGCTATTGATCTAGCAAATGCCTTCCTCTCAGTATCTGTCTGTAAGGACCACCAGAAGCAATTTGCTTTTAGTTAGCAAGGCCAGCAGTATACCTTTACAGTTTTACCTCAAGGATATATTAAGTCTCCAGCCCTCTGTCATAACTTAATTAGAAGGGATCTTGATCATTTGTCTCTTCCACAAAATATCACATTGGTGCACTATATTGATGACATTTTGCTGATTGGACCAAGTGAGCAGGAAGTAGCAACCACTTTGGACTCATTGGTAATGCATATGCGTATCAGAGGATGGAAAATATATCCAACCAAAATTCAAAGACCATTTACCTCAGTGAAATTCTTAGGAGTCCAGTGGTGTTGGGCATGCAGGGATAGTCCTTCTAAGGTAAAAGATGAATTATTGCACCTGGCCCCTCCCACCACCAAGAAAGAAGCACAATTAGGTCTATTTGGATTCTAGAAACAGCACATTCCTCACTTAGGTGTGTTACTCAGGCCCATTTACCAAGTGACTCGGAAAGATGCTAGCTTTGTGTGAGGCCTGGAACAGGAGAAGTCTCTTCAACAGGTCCAGGCTGCTGACCTTGGACAATATGATCCAGCAGACAGGATGGTACTTGAGGTGTCGGTGGCAGATAGAGATGCTGTTTGGAGCCTCTGGCAGACCCCTGTAGGTGAATCACGGAAGAGACCTTTGGGGTTTTGGAGCAAAGCTCTACCATTATCTGCAGACAACTATTCTTCCTTTGAAAAATAGCTCTTGGCCTGCTATTGGGCCTTAGTGGAAACTGAACATTTGACAATAGGACACCAAGTTACCATGGAGAAAATTGGATTGCCTCTCTACAGTGGAGGTAAGAAGGATTATGTCTGGAGTGCAAGAGATCCCTTAGGCATCTCTTAGTACTACCATGTCCTGTGATTAAAGTCAATGGGAAACTATAACAGCCTAATCCAAGCAGGATGACAAAGGACACAGATCCATTAGGAATGAAGGTATGGGTTACTCCTCCAGGAAAAGAGCCAAGACCTGCTGAGGTGCTTGCAGAGGGTGAAAGAAATACAGAATGGGTAGTAGAGGAAGGTAGTTATAAATACCAGCTAAAACCAAGGAACTAGCTGCAGAAATGAGGATTATAAAGTAATATGAATGCTTCTGTTATATTTTGTTAAGAACATATTTGTCGTCCAATTTCTTTAACATCAGTTGGTATTTAAGTTGAGATACTAAGGGAATGTTCCCAAGGGACATTGCCCCATTGTAAGTTTACAAATGCTTTTGCGATTATAAGAGGAATAGTTATATCATGTTAGACATACTCATGACCTTGTTATTGTTTCATGTGGACATGAGATATTGTTTGTGTCAAGTTGACAAGGAGTAGATTGTAGTGGTTATTCCTGATTGTCAACTTGACTATATCTGGAGTGAACTACAATCTAGATTTAGAAGGTTTACCTGTGATCCAGATCTTGAGTCTGGAAGACACAAGTTTCAGGTGTGGTGGTACACACCTTTAATCTGGGCCATACCTTCTGCTGGAGACCTACATAAGGACATTGGAAGAAGGAAGATTTGCTCTTCTTCGACTGTGTTCCTTGTGAGACTGAGCTAGATCCTTGGCCTTTCATTCACAGCTTCTGCTGACCATTGTTGGGGAGTTGGACTACAGACTGTAAGAACAAATTCCCTTACTATATAGAGACTACCCATAAGTTCTGTGACTCTAGAGAACCATGACTAAAACAAACCTGATGCCCTCTCTTGCCTTCAGGGCACTCCAATACATCACACAAAGACACACACACACACACACACACACACACACACACACACACACACACACACACACACCCCATCTTTTCAAAAATTGACCTAAACCTAAAGACCACACACACACCATCTTTTCAAAAATTGACCTAAACCTAAAGACCATTGATTATAGTCACATAGGTTACCAATGGTTGGAGTCTGGGCTAGGTGGCTTCTAGTTCTTGGCTTCTTATCCAAACGACTGAAAATTACAGCTCACATAGAATAGATTTTAGAAAATAAGCAATAAACTGTTTGAAGCAAAGCAGCAGTGATATTGCAGTCCATAGAAGCATGCACAGTCAAGATTGGCAGTGAGTCACGTAAGTGACAGTGCTTAAGAGACCTGAATTCTGTCAGTGCTTTCTTTTATAAAGTGGAAAAGAAGTTTGGTTCCTAAGGGGTGCAGCATGTTAAGTTTTCTACACAGGCCAATAGACTAGGCTATTCATTCAGTGTTTTTGCTAAGCATGTATCTTCCCATAATACCTCTGACTTTAATCATATGAATAACCAATTATACATAAGAGAGACACAGTAGAGTTACTAGAAGATTCAGTTTTGCTATACTTAGGATGCACCAAAACCAGATTAACTCAAATTAACCTTCTGTTCTTCGTCCTTAGAATAGGTTATGGAATTCACTTAAAACTGTAAAATGTGGTTATTTCCAGGGGCATAGTTTCTTCTACAGTTGCACAGTTGAGATAGGAGGATATATAGCCCACTAGGGGTTGAAGGTTTAGGGGTTTATGAGGTTATTATGTGCCTTATTTGAAGATTCTCTCTCTCTCTCTCTCTCTCTCTCTCTCTCTCTCTCTCTCTCTCCTGGTGTTTGTGGATGTTGTGTGTGTTTGTGTGTGTGTGAATCCTCCAAATGAAGAAACTAAAATGTTCTGTACTTTATTGTAAGAGGAGGTGAATGAATAACCCCTAACGAAATGAGGTTCCAGGCTAAACTGTCCCCTATTCTTGCCTGTTGTATTTTTAACTCAATATTCCAACTTGTAATTCTATATTTTTGTAGTGTTTTTGTAGTTTATCATCTTGGTTTCTTTCAGCTTACCTCCAGTACAACTAGAAAAGCAAAAGAATGTCACTTTTCCTTTAGCTACAGAAGATCAAATTCTTTCAAGCACCATTGTCAGGCAACAGCAATGGTGTACCATAAACTAATTACTTCCTAGTGCTTTCCACTTGCCTATTTGTGATCTTCTGAGGAGTCAGAGCAGATGTTTGACTCTGCCTCTGTAATGAGACTTCCTATATTTGAAGCAGAGAATTACCATCAATTAACTGTGCAATGTTAACACTTGTAACCGTAATGCACAGATAGACCTAATTTTCAACTGCTGGAATTTAAAAACAAACAAGAATCCCTGTGTGCTTAGAATATAAAATGAAGCTTGGGACATCTGCTTTGGGCAGTAGATTATTGTTAGTTTTGTAAGACTGAAGTCTAATAAACTTAAGGTGGAAATCATGTTTATAATCGCACTGCTTTATCTCATGGCATGATGTCCAAGTGTCATTAGCTTATGGAGAAACTTGTCTTTCATCAGTCCATTCTTTCCCATATAGATCAAGGCAAAAATAAAATGATTGCTTCCCTCAAACCCCACCAACTCCAGAATCATGATCTCCTGTCACAGCTGTGAATACAGGATACACTGCACAAAAGCACCAGCCCCTATTTAAAATATTCTCCCATTTACTACTGAGAGGTAAGCTCTTCAAGTGTAAGGGTTTTCCCCCAGACATCAAGGCACTGTCTAGAACACACCAGTTGCCAATAATTCTAAATATCAACTTTTAAAGACATTTATTAATTTAAAGACAATATCTCACTGCAGTTCAGGCTGGCCTCATACCCATCAGCCCCCTGCCTCTGCTTCTTTAATTACGGATATTACAAGTGTAAACACACACACACACACACACACACACACACACACACACACACACACACACACACACACACACACACACACCCCATTTGACTCCAGCATTATCTTCAAACAATCCTAACCTTTACTATCAATTCATGTCATATGTGCTTTTCTCTCACTTAAAAGTTTTGTGTGAGTCTGCAGGATGGCTGATTCTCTGGTTGTTTTTCTTTCCAACCTTGGGCTTCCAGTAGCAGAAGAGTCATTTTCTGTACTGTTTCAGTCACGATGTCACTTTGAAAACACTCCTGTGCAAAGCACTAATGAAGGCCACAGATACTAAGTCTTAAAGCCTCACCTTCGTCAATAATGATGAGTGTTAAATAAGAAATGACCCTTTAAAATTATCACTGCCTCATTTTTAGCAGTAAGAACACTAAAGTGTAGAGTGATCAGAGTCATCACACATAACTAAGATGGATTTTGTTGCTAGCTTTCAGTCCTGGTCAATTTGTATTTCTACAGAATAGAGAATTGTGAGAGGATGTAATTGTTCTTCTGTCATTTGCTGAAATATTTCTGAGCTTTGCTACATTCCACTATTTTGGCAAGTTTTCATTCCTTGACAGGATAGTCTAACTGTAGGAAAGTAATTGCTCCTCTACCTGATTCTGAAATTAGAGACGAACCCATTTTGGTTTCTGTGTTATTGATTTGGTCACTTAAGTTTTCAGTGAAGAGCTTCTGTTGAGAAAATGTCTCCATTAGAGTTTATGTAGGCAAGTCTGTGGGGCATCTTCTTGATTACTGATTGACTGGGGAGGACAGAGCCTATTGTGAGTGGTGCCCTCCTAGGCTGGAAGTCCTAGGTGTATTTGAAAAGAAACTAAGCAAACTGGGAATAGATAGCTATTAAGCACTGTTCTTCCTTGGCTTCTGCTAATCTCATTCCCTAACCCCCTTCAGAAGGGGCTGAGGAGGTGTTTCCCTACTTTAAGTTTCTGCCTGACTTTCCTCAGAAATTGGGTGTGATCTGAGAGTTGGAAGTGAAAACAAACTCTTTCCTCCTCAACTTGTATTTTCTAACAACGTTTTATCAGAGTAATAGAAACCTGACTAATTGCAATGGCTATTCTTGGTTGTTGATTTGGCTATATTTGGAATTAACTAAATCTAAATTGGCTCGGTACCCATCTCAGGGATTGTTTTCTTCAGTCAGTGGGAGGAACTACCTTGAATCTGGATCCTTTGAGGTGAGAAGATCCACCTGTAATCTAGGCCACACCTCCTGGTGGCACCCCACATGAAGAACATGGATGAAAGGAACCTTCCCTCTTTGTCTGCTTGCCCTTGTTTTCATTGACAAGTCTATTTCCTTCACTAGCATTAGTGCCTACTACTTTGGAATTATTGGGCACACTGAAGACCAGGAGAGACATTCAGCCTCTTGAACTGAACAACTACTGGATTCTTGAACCTTCCATTGTTTTATTCCTCTAGAGCAGTTCTACCAGTTCTGTTCCTCTAGAGCACCGTGACTAATACAATAATAAAATCACTCCTTCTACCTAAGCAGGCGCAGTACTCACCCACACCTACCTCTCCTTATCTTCCTGCTAACCTCTTCTGACTAGTTTCCTTAGTGATTTCCTTTGGGAAGTATTTTCCTCTGCAGGATGATACAAACATTGTAATAATCCTTCTTTGTGTGCCAACCCTCCCAACCCACGCTGCCCCAGAAATAGAATGTTAGTAGTTACCATAAGCACAAGAACTAAAGCTTTAACAAGATCTCATGGCTGTTTCCATGGATACAGTCTTATGACTAGAGATGATAAATAAATACATAAATAGATAGATAGATAGGCAGAGAGACAGACAGACAGACAGATAGAGAATATATGCTAAGCACATGTGTAAGAAATAAATCAAAACATTGATATTATTGTAGTTGAGATGTTAGGCTTGTACTGATTTCTTTAAGATACTTCCTCTAAGGATCCATTAATTTTATATTCTGTGTGCTTTTAAGACCTGAAGAGTTTTACACACACACACACACACACACACACACACACACACACACACACACACACACACAAATACAGTTTGTTCTATATTATGGCTTACACATCTGTCAATTTAACCAAGTATCAAAATTAATAATGGGAAAAATTCTTTACTTGACAGAGATGTTGGCTTTATCCTATTCTTCGTTACCTAACTAATAAACACTTTACTGTATAGTAGATTGAATTAAGTACTGTAAACAATGATGATTTAAAATATACAACCCCTGCTTCTCTTAAGTGTTTTTTCTTGCTTTGCCTCCTTTGTTCTCTGTCTCCCTCACCCCCAGTCCATTCACCTCTGTCTTTCTCTCCTGCTGGTGTTTGAGCATATGCCTTTACAAGTTACAATCTGCCCTGAAAACTGGACTGGTTGTCCCTTTTCTGTGAAACCTTAAAGTTTAAGCTGACTTTTGGTGACATCATAATTATTTTAGTGTTGGTCCACAGCCCATGCCCATAGTGTGTGGGAATCACGACTGGATTAGAAATTTCAGTTCCTTCCCACTTTGATTGCCTATCGTTTTCCTGTCCCTAAGCACTAAGCTACATCTCTGGGCTTGATTTGCTTTTAGCAGACTTTGAACTTGAAATGTGTCTGTCTCTGCCTTCAGAGAAGCTTGGCTTCTAAGCCTCAACCTCCAGGTAGTTTTGTGTAAAGAGAGATGGATTTTATTTTCATTTTTATGAAACTCTGTATCAGGTAGTCATGTTTTAAATATTTCATGTAGTAGATCGTCAATGAAGTGAATGTTTTGCAGGAAATCTTAAACCAATCTTTCCTTTTGAAGAAAAATCTATTTTGTCTTCTATATTCATTCTCCCAATGGTTTATACAACTTTATACTGTTCTTTTCTATTTCAGGTCATATCATCCAAAAGTCTTTAGTGTGTCACTGAAATGCTATTTGGAGTTGTTCCAGGATTGATTACTTTAGCCTTTCCTTTTGTTTTTCTTTTCCTGTACTGAAAGCTTTCGACAAAACTCTCCTTAGAATGATAATGAGCTTTGGATATCATCTTAGTTCAAGTCCTAAATGCTTCTGGAGACTTGTCCAATCATTCACAGAACTGGTTCCTGGCTCCATTCACATTTTTGAAGAATGAGCCAGCCTTCCAGTGTCTCCCTGATTTCTGTTTGGTTGTTGTTGATTGGTTTTATTTTTATAACCTAGGTTACATCTGACCTCTTATGAATAAGGACAAATATATGTTCTATATATCTTTCTCACTGTCACTTTTAAAAGCCTGATATTAACTTTCTTTGAAACCTGAGCTATCAAAATCTTGTGTTGGTGAATAATGTAATGTTTTGCTGTGCTTCTCTTTTGACCTATTACCCAGTTTCCTCAGTGATATCATCTTGATACTGCATTACAGTTCCACAACCTGAATAGAGACTGTCATAGTTAACAGAAGGTTCTCTTTACCACAGGGTTCCTCCTGTGGCACCTTTCCAGTCACACCAGTACTTGTGCTGCCTTCCTTCCCATTACCTTTCTGAGTTACTGACACATAACCTACATATAAGAAATGACAATATAAAAATATAAAAACCCCTAGACTGGTTATTATTCCCATTCTTCACATGTCCCACATAGGTAGGACACAGTCTTGCAGGTATTAATATGTTCTCCTTTTCATGTGACTAATATTCTATATGAATATCCCACAGCATGCTTATCCAGGCTCCCAGTGTAAAACATTAGCTCCTTTCCAGCTTTGGATCTTAATGAATCGCTAAAAACATTTCAAGTGCAAGTATTTGCATGAAGATGAATTTTCATTTGGGGAGATAAAAGCCTTGAGGCCTGTTTGCTGGGACATCGATCAGAAACATGTTTAATTTATTTTTGATAAACTGCCAAACTGTGAGTAGCTGTCTCCTTTAACCTAGGCATCACTGCCTCCCGTTCCCTGCACAGTATTTGATGTCGTTTCTGTTTTCCATTTGATCCATTCCGATAGATGAATGCTGCTAATTCGTTGTTTCAAGCAGAGTTTCTCTGAAGACCACTGTAAGTCCCTTCCCATGTTAATCCCCTTTATTGTGTTCATGTGTCTATCCTCTTTATTGCTGTGCCTCCTCACACATTTTGAGCATTCTCTAACCCCATTGTCTATCTTTCAGCTCTTGAAACTTTAGAGCATTCAACACTGTACATATTGGATCTTTGTCAAATACATGACTTGCAAATGTATCCTTTCTCCTTATGGCTTGCTTTTGCTCATTTTAAGATACTTTTATAGTTTATTCTTATTTATTATATGTTGTATGTTTGCATGAGTGTATACTGCCTGCATGCATAGGCCAGAAAAAGGCATCAGATCCCCAGAACTGGAGATGCACAGTTTTCAGCCAATTGACATGGGTGCTGGGAAGTGAAGTAGGATTCTCTGGAAGAACAGCACATGCTCCTAAACCCTGAGCCATTTCTTCAGCCCATTTAATACTTTTTACATAGCAGGTTTGTTGTTTTTTAATTTTGATAAAACTCAACTTGCTTATTGTATGCAATCTAATAATTTCTCAATCACAAAAATCATCTCCTTTTAAATAATTTTAACATTTGACATTTTAAACTTAGTTCTCTACCCACAATTTACTTAATGTTAATTGATCTCCGAGCACTTTCCTCTATAGTGTGACAGGCAGGGTACCTTAGGATGAACAGTGGACTAAAGGTAAGGACAACCCAATATGCTGCTGCCACAGTAACAAGCAAGCTGCAAGAAAGCCAGAAAGATCATCTCCCTGCTGAGAGACAGAGCTCAGCCAAGGCTCTCAACCCTGTGTTAGACAACAATTAAACGGATACCTGCGGAAACCTGAGAGCACAGCGTCCTTCTTCACAGGAGTCACCTCATAAGCTCTCTTTGAGAAATGTTCATTCAACAATATTATGCATTGTGACACCTTTCTGTTCAGAAACCACGGTAGCAGCCAGAGCTTTTATTGTTTTAATTTGGGTTAGAATATTGTTTTGTTTTGAAAATGGGCAGACTTGGATCTTTGCTCATAGACAAGAGAAAAAGGATTTCCATTAAATCTCATGACATATAGGCATCAAGTAACTCAGAAATATCTAATTGTGCTGTTACCATTGAAAACACTATGTCCTTTCATTCTTCTTATCTAGTGTGGAAAATAATTTTTAAAGAAATTGTAGGACAATTAAGTGAGTTATATATTTCTAACTGTGTAGCCTTGCTGGTTTCACTTCACTGTTATGCTTCACTGAAACATTCTGAACTCCCCAGAAGCATGGCCTAGCATGCTGGTATATTGTCTTTAACCCTAACATTTGGAAGCAGGAGGCACGTGGACCACTGTGAATTTAAGCTTCAAGGCCAGCACGGTCTTCCTTTTGAGTTTCAGAAGATCCAGGGTTTGTCTTTAAAACCTGAGAAGAATGGTTCTCCAGAAGCACACATGAAGGCAGAACTTCTAGTCTGAAGTTACCCAAGCAGCTCAATCAGTCAACTTGAAGATCCAAGTAATTTTAGCCTTAATTATTGCTTGATTTTGAAACATAAACAGAACCGAGCTAAAGTTGTTGAGGACATTTTCAAGCTGTTAATATGTTTTAATTTGTTCAGTTTGTGTTTTCTGCCATATTTAAATTTAAAAATTAGTCAAGCTTCACTAAAATGAAAGAATTGTAGTTGAATTTGTTTTAATGAGAACTAGGGGATATTACTTTTTCCACATCAATTTGGTATCTAATATTTAAAGTCTCATTTCCACAACCTGTATGTGTTATTCAACCATAACATTGTGATTTAATCCTCAGTTAAAACTTTGTTGCTCTTAGACAAGGTGTTGTTTTGCAACCTAGGTTGTCATTCACCTGGCCATCCTCCTGCTTCCCTGCTCCAAAGGATTGGATGAAATTTAATTTTTAGAGTGTCAGACTTTTAAATGATAATAGACAAAAATAAAACTAACAATTGTGGGCCAGTAAGATGACTCAGCTGGTAAAGGTCTGCTGCTAAGCCTGATGATGTGAGACTGATTCCCCAGGATCCCGTGGTGGAAGAAGAGAACATGCCAGGCTTCCCAGTCTCTACTGCTCAATGTGGCAGAAGGGATCATAGGTGAAATTTTGGAAAGTATTAAAAAATCTGAAGGAAGAGGTTGATAGGAGGAGAGATGGGGGAAAATCACTGGGTAGAAGATCAGAAGAGCATCCTTTTAGTGGGGAGAAGACAGGCAGAAGATGCCTGGTGTTGTGGGTGGGAATTTCAACATATATTAATGAAGTTTTATAAGACCTAATTTGTACTAATCTAAATTAGATTAATAACCCATGATTGGTATGTGGGGAGCCAACTAGAACCGAATAACAGCTGCCATGGCGTAAACAAATACCTAGAAACACAAGTGGACATTAAGTAGACACAACGTAGAGTCAGTCATCTGTCACGGTCACAGAGTTGACACCATGGAAATGATCCAACTGGCAAAATATTTTTTAACCCACAAAGTGCCAGTTTCCCAGCATGCCCACAGCTCCCCCAATTAGACAAACTGTTTATAGTCTTTAGGTATAATCCTGAGGACAAAATCAACTCCAGTATTTGCATTTGCATCTAAACTAGGAGTAAATAGGCAATGGAAATCATGGTGAAGAAGCTGAAGAAAACGACACAAATGACACAAATATGTATGTGTCTCTTCCTGAGTGATGTTCATGTCACATCATATTCCATGTCATCCATAAGCTTCTAGATGCTGTAGTGGCAGTGCTACAGATCTATGGAAATGGCGATAGACAGAGTACTAAACATGGGAAATAGCACTTTGAACTTGAAGGACATTACCCACAAAAGAAAATATACTGTGATCCAGTGACACTGCAACTGCTTATGGAGTAAATTCATCTCTGGTGAGGACTGCCTCAGTCTTACAGCAGAAGTATAGAAAACCTCCACAAGGAAGAGAAGGGGGCAGCAAAGGTTAGACTTCACGTGATCCAAGGCAGGGATATGAATACATCAGTAATGGCTGAAATCCAGGAGTCTAGATCTCGCCTTAATGCCTTTGGAATAAATATGAATGAGTGCTGTACTAGGAGCTCAATTATGATAAAGAAGCCTGTTAACTCATGCAGGAGTTAAGACTTTCCAAGAGATGGTAGACTGGCATAAATAGAACAAAACTTATTTATTGTGGAAGAAAAATGTTTTCTTTTAATTTGTACTTTTTCTTTCTCAAAGCATGATTACTGTCTTTTTCTTTCTCGAAGCATGATTACTGTCATAAATATGCTCATTTTAAGGATTGGGTCCCCAAAGCATTTAGCAGTCAGAACAGTGAAAGGGAGAAAAAGATAGGAGCAAGCAGCCTCTTGCTTTAGTTACTCTTAACTATAGCTGCAGCTTTCACAGTATACTTACTGTTCTTCATGACATTCCCAGTACACATATGATGGTGGAGAAACAACGCCAGCCAACAAAGTGAGAAAAGGACTCAGGATGCTGGTGGGATGCAGCAATGCTGCAGGGACTCAGGATGCTGGTGGGATGCAGCAATGCTGCAGGGACTCAGGATGCTGGTGGGATGCAGCAATGCTGCAGGGACTCAGGATGCTGGTGGGATGCAGCAATGCTGCTGCCACTGCCTTTCCCACCTGAGCTTTGCTTTTCTCTCTGCTTATTCTGCAGCCTGCCTGTGCTGCTTCTACATCAAAGGGGAGCATGAAGAAGCGAGAATTTCCAACCTCCACTGAAGAAAAGATTCACCAATGGAAACAGAAATGGACATGAAATTCAAAACCAAAAGATACTGTAGCTATTCTCCATGTGTTCTAGAAGGTACAGAAAAGAGTAAAGAGAAGTCCTCAAGATGGACAAAAATCAAATTTCTAAATGAAATCTACAGAGTCCAAGATGAAAAATTCCTAGATGAAATGAAACCTTGTGAATTAGTTCCACAGGGAAGACTGAGCAAACAGCCCTGTCAGGTTACCATCATGAAGAGGAAGATCTGAAGGTAACTGGAAAACTAAATGAAATATGCTTGCAACTGAATTCCTGAGAATAAAAAACAATGGGGCAGAAAATGCACTTATTGCAATTGATATGCAATTATTTTTCATATTTGATGAAAACTCAAACTGACAGTCTCCAAAAATTCAAGCAACTCTACCACAAAAGTCATGGACTGCTGTTCTGAAGATTATCCCAGTAAACAACCCACTTAAGGAAAGATAAGGGAAGCAGATTCCTTCTGAAGAACAGCACACTAAATGAACAGATCGGACAATTCGACCAAAGAAATGTAACTGTTTAAAAGCAAGGTGACAGAAAGGTATTTTACAATTCTAAAACTTGCTGAGCTTATTGATTACCAGAAGACCTTGACTCCCATAAATGAAAAGAAATATACTAAAGGTAATGTCAGATGCCAACTGGCATCCATCTACAGTGGTAAAGCCACAGAAGCCATAATTCATGATGCTAAACATGAAGACATTTTCTTGTATAATCATTTTTAAATGTATTTGCCTAAGTCCAAAGCACTAACAGTAAAGACAACATTTGTAACATATGAAGAACAAATATGTATTTGTATATATTTACATATTTAGGTTTGATATATAACTATCATATATTTATATATAACTTATGTTCTATATAAATGTTATAGTTCATGATAAATCAGGACTTACTTCAGCAAAGATAGCTATGCTTTATTTACCTTCATCCCCTCCCTGCAACACACACACACACACACACACACACACACACACACACACACACACACACACTCGTGCAGGTTAAATGTACAAGGTGGTACATTGCAGTTAGTATGTCCCATTTATCTGAACTTCGTTCTTTTGAGTTTATTATTCTCAGCTGACTTTCAGATACACCATATTTCTGTTATGCTATTGAAATTGTCCCATTTTATGACTAATGACAGATCAGTACTCTTCTGTATGACATGCCATCAGAAAGATCCCATAAACTCGTGTTTATCTTGACATCACAGGAGCCTCCCTAAAGCTCTTACTATGACATCAGTAGCATCAGTCTCCTCATATCCCTCAGGAAAAATAGCTGAGTTAAATACAACAAACACATGGAGAGCATTGCTTTGTACTTTAAAATGAGCCACAAATTTCCTGCTAAGGAATGTGACAAAATTTACTATAGGGTGTTTGTCTTTTTCCTTCAGAATTAATAGAGTTCCATATTCTCCACATGTTGACTATTTGTGGCCTTCTATGATAAGTTTCATGTACTACAAAGAGAACTTTTTGGTGAACAGTGAGACCTGCAGTAATCTGTAGGTGTAAGAATACCTATTTAGCCAGCAATTGAGGTATATGACCTCTCTATTCATGAGTTTTCAGTTTAGTTTCTAGTAACAGGCATGAATTCAGTGCTATCAGGTAGCCTGTTATCTAATCAGATACCTACTGATTACCCCTCAAGCTTATAGTGCCACTAATCTTATGGTATTTCAGGTAACTCTGAAGACATGTAACAGGGTAATTTAAGAGAGTGGCTGCTTGGATCGATCTTTGAATTGGAAGCTGAAGAACAAAACAATCCTAATGACAGAGACAGGTTTGAAAGGACATTTTTTAAAAAGCTGATTTCAAGCAGATACATTAGACAGGTGACTCTCGGCCACCTCAAGGGAAAGTAGAAAGGAGCCAGGGTGACAGGTTAGACCGAAGGATGTGTAGCATGAGATCAGTACACAGGAGAGGCAAGGAGATATGGAGTCTACAGGGCAAGTAAGAAAGGCTGCATCTATTCTTAACAAGATGGAAACTTCCCAGAGTGTTTAAGCATGGAAGATGTTATTTTGTCTAAGTTTTAAGAGATCTATTTAGTCACTTTGTATACAGACACACACAGAGACACACACTCTTACATACACACATAGACACACACACACACACACACACACACACACACACATACACACAAGGTCTTGAATGAGGAGTCAGGAAGCAGAGTGACTACTTGGTCTGACAGGTTCTTCAGAAAGCTTTTCATCTGTAGACTAAAGTGACATAAGGAGACATTAGCTGGCTTCAGGGATATTTTGAAAGAAAGTTCTGATGTGCTCTTCAAACCCAGATTCCATTTGAGGATCTCAGCTAGAGGAGACACACAACAAGGAAACCATCTCATTTACATTTTAAAACTGTTCTCTACATCCACCATCTGACCTCATTGTTGCTGTTGCGTGATCATACACTGCAGCACCCTCAGCTTATAGTCATCACTAAGTTACTCAGCTAAGGAATTATTTCCTAAGACGTGACTCGGAGTCCCTGCAGTGTTTTGAAAGTGGAATGAGACATTCTGATTTTGAGTTGGATCTGTTTTTCTGTTTTAGTAGTAGGTAGGCTTTTGAGAAGAGTTCTACATTTTCAAACAAGTATCAAAAGTAAACAACTCCTCTTTTGACTTCTAAGGCTTTTAAAGTGACTAAAATCATAGTTGATTTCTGTCAGGAAATGGATTCTTAGTTAATTACTGCTTTTCTTTGGGGCTTCAGATGCTTCAAGTCCTTTGCCCTTGCAAGCAGTTACAGAAAAACCTGCAAGTTGAAGGTATCAGCAGTGAATACCTTTCTCTCTTAATGGGTGCCGATGCCCTGTCTTAAAGTCTGACTTCCAGCCAAGCCTTTTCTGTCTCTCCATCCTAAGACACAAGGAGAAGGGAAAAGGCAGACGATGTGGTTTGGGAACAACTCAAGAAGCAAATGATATTTGCAGAAATCCTGAGGGTTGTGCAAGTAGCATCTGATTCAATTCTTTGGTAAAAATACAAATCAGTAACTTGTAAAGCGAGCAGCTTTGTTTCAAAACATAAACAAAGAAACAAACCACATTTTCTGCTTGATGTGTCCCTGCCTATTGCATTTCCAGATTTCTCTAAAGCTGCCTCTTGTAAGACAGTCTGTTTTTTAGCCACTGAGTGCTCCACAGACCAAAATGAAGTAGAAACCAAATACTCCTCACTTGAATAAGCTGTACACTGACGGAAAGCGATTGAGCATGCAAGTTACTTCCTAAAATGTGCTGCAGGAGAAATTGGCATTGGCATGAATAAGTTCCTGTGTGGCTGGCAGCATTGTGAGATGCCCTCAGTAGGACTTTAGAGGGATCTCCCAGCAGCAGGTGATGTACCTTCGTTACTTCTATGCACTTAAGAAAAGCAGCAAAGGGTCCTTGCAATGTGGGGCTTTCCTTTGGCAAAGCATGACCTAAACAAACCAATTGACAGTGAAACAAATCCATAGCTATAATAGTAAAATCATCGTTTGTTAAATCAACTATATCTAGAATAGAAGGAATATAAAGCTATCACGATATGACAATGAAGCCTGTAGAGAAGGTTTATGAAAAGTCTGCATGTAGAGAAGTGCTCTTAATAAAATCTTAAATTTAGATATTTCTTCCTTCGTATATTATATCATGCAACCTGTGCAGTGCCAAGAAATGCATGCAGTAATTATTGCCATTTCTTGTTTGATATATCAAACAATTTCTAACACAAAATTGTTTACTAGTTCTAGATAGGTTACTAAATCAGCTGCTCAGCTCTAGTCTAATGTGTCTCCTTCACAATTTTCTAGTCTTTTCCTTGTTTAACTTCCTTCTTCCTTCATGCTCATTCCCCCTTCTCCCTTCTCCCTTCCATCCTTCTTCCTCCTTCCCACTCTTCTTCCCTCCTTCCTTTATTCCTCTCTCTCTCTCTCTCTCTCTCTCTCCCTCCCTCTCTGTATCTAAGGGCTGAACCCATGGTTTGCACTCTATTACTGAGCACATCCCCAATTCTCTTGCTTTTTAGTTTTAATTTTAAAGCAGGGTCTCAATATATTGCCAAGCTAGCCTTCAACTCACCCAGTAGCCCAGGCTAACTTAAAATTTGCAAGCAGCTGTGAATACAGGTCTTGTGCTACCCTCCTGAGTAAACCTTTTGTTCTTCACTCCCAGCTTACAATGGAATTTCTGTAAACACTCAGCTCACTTGTTTTTAGAATGAAGTGATTTTATTTTTATTGATTATTGGTTTTATGGTAGTCTGAAAAGATTGTAGGTCATTGTGTGCAAAAACTTTAGAAATGAGGCTGCAAAGGATTATGTGCTGATGTGGGGGAAGAATTTTCTCTTAGAGCCTCTCATACTGGATTTATATATTTGTACATATGCACATGTATGTACACACACATATGCATACATGCACACACACATACACACATGCATATGTGTGCGCACACACACATATGTGCATACGCGTGCACACACACACACACACACGTATTCTGGCGCCCTGCACTGTTCCTTCACCCATGAGGCTTTTGCCTTGGGTATTCACAAAATAATAAGAGGATGGTATTCAGTATGAGTTATTTTTACATTTTGCTTTAGGAGCTGTTAACTTGCTTTGTCTTGAGTGACCAGGTTCAGCTTATCTAATTTATCCTTGGTGACATCTGACACAGAAAGTCTATCAGCACCGATTTCTCTGAAACTTGTTTACACTGGCTAAACTATCTTCCTTTTGGCCTCTACTCATCTGTTTTCTTGACTGATTCCTCCTTGTTCCATCCTGAGAACATTAGTATAGGAGTGCCTGCACTTCGATCACCTGGCTGTATTTAGTCAGGTCCCGTGGTTTTAAGGGCAATTTTTTTGATGAGAACACTGAACTTTTCTGCCTCTGAATAACAAAATCCAAAAGCTACTTATCATTACAAATAGACATGTCATTTTCTGTGACCCAAATACAAGCATTGTTCCTCTACCACTTTCCAATAAACCGGAAGAATCACACCACCAAACCCCATGGATTTCCCTGTGTCTTGGTTCTTTCCTACTTTCAGGAATGGTATTCCTGATTGGTTTGCATTTACAAGTCGTCCATCTTGAAGGTGCTTCTCATAGGTTACCCCTTGGTCTCCAATCACACCTCTCCGAGTCCGTAGCTCGCGTTGATTCTGTATATGGAGTTTAACCAGATTTTCTGCCTGTACTGAAAACCAATCTCTTGCAATCACCACCAGCCCAAATGCCACCAAACTCAAGGATCATGGCAAAGTAATTTTTCCAGCCATATTCCCTTATTTGTTAAAATAGTGAACTAATACAATCTGCTTTAAGCAGTGGGGCAATATAAACTTATCAAAACAAAATACTCTTCAAGGTATTGGCATGTAGCACTCAATGGTGACTCTTGCCTTTAAAGCACAGACAATCTCAGTATGTGAATCAGATTGTTCTTTTTCTTTGATTGTAAACCATCTAATCCAATATCCTTAACCTGCTACCAAACTTCAAAATATCAAAAGAATCAATGCTCCTGAATGACTCTCATTTCTTTCTTTATCTAGTTCTTTCTCTTTATGCCTCTCTCTATCCTTTTCTCTCTTCCTATCTCAGTCTCTTCCTCTCTATTTCTTCCATCTTGCCAAAAAATTTTGGCAGCATTTCACAATTTTACACAAGCTGATTATCAACTTCTTATCTCAAGTACCCTCCAACCTCTGCTTTCTGCAGTCATAAGCCGCCAGGGATAACTTTTCAATTCTATTTCTAACTATCTTCAAGACCTATTATTTCAAGTCACTTGCTTTCCTGAATTATTAAATCTATTTCAAAAGGTTGCTAGAATTTCACTCATCTATTTGAAAACGGATTAATAATATCACTGCTGTTTTTTAACCATGTTTTAGAGGTGACACACATTCTCTGATATGAGGTGAGTGGAAATATCCCCACTTCTCATTAGCATGTTATGTCGCTTGCTTTACCTTCCTAGTCATCACCACAGTCCAGGGTGTGTTCATTTCTTTGTTTATTGCCATTTAATTTAAGTGGACTAACTTCTATGAAAAGAAATACTGATTTTATTATGACTTATTTGTATGTCTTTTGCACCCAGAACAAAGTAAATAAATATCTGGCAAAATGTACGGAAACATTTTTTTTTTTTTTATATATCTTTCCCTATGAGTAGAAATCCATCTGCCTATTTTGATTGCCTTGACGAATAATGTAGAATGGATAAATCTGAGGCTGGCATTTTATTAATGAGTATAACAGGTTCAGAAACCATATACTATTATCACTGGGGACACAAAAGTCAGGGAATGTGTGATGCTGCACAAAAATTCTTATAATCAAGAAAAAAAAGTGTCGTTAGCAAAGAATCTAAATCACTTTTTTATTTCTGATTGTCTATTTCTGAAAATATTTTGTTTATTTTATTGATTGAATACAGATTCCCTACTACAAATATGGATAATTAGTTTCATCTATAAATGGATGGATAGATAAATAGTGCCATCCATCACTTGACAGCTACAATTCAATTTTATTGTTAGAGGGTAGTTAAATTATATTTGTGTAGTTACTAAAATGAGCTCAGTTACTTTAACCAAATATGTGAGATACTTCTTGACTTTTGAACATGGATTGTTTTATCTTAGATCTTCCTTTCTAATGATAAAAATCTAAAAATATTTGACAGAACTGGGTAAATGAACATCAGTAAAGGACTTAGAGTAAGGCTTATGAAATAGAGTTCACAACATGAGGAATGCCAAAGCCATCCTAATATAGTTCCTGTCTCAAGGTTTCTCTAGGTGTCTCTCCTAGGATATATTGTATTCATATTTTTCTTTGATATAATTAATTGGAAAAAATAACATAAATGATCTTTATTCAACAGAACTTGGTTGAGATGCTTTTCATCCCTCAAAGAAGGCAAAGGCTACATACAGTGGCACATAATTGTAATCCTATGAGCATTCAAGAACCTACAATAGGAAGGTAATTGTGAATTTGAGGCCAGCCTGAGATATATACTGAATTTTAAGTTTTAAGGATCCCTCAGCAACATACGTATGCCATTTCAGAAGTGTGATAAGAAGTGTCCATCCCTAAACAAAGAACTACAGACAACCATTGGCTTCTGGGAGGAGAACTAGCCTTTTGCAAGGATGGGCTCCTTTATTGTTTGTCTAAGGCACAGTGTTCAGCCTTGAAACCATATACACAACGAATACAAACAGATTCAGTAGCAACGCCATGATGGTACATGCCTATAATTTCAGCACTCGGGAAGTAGAGGCAGGCAGATCTCTATGAGTTCAAGGACACTCTGGGATACAGAGTGAGGTCCAGGATAACCAAAACTACACAAAGAAACTTAGTCTTCAATAAATAAATAAATAACATGACATAATGTAAACATTTTAAAAAATGGACTAAGTAGGTCCTATTTATATATTTTGTGAATCCATATGAGCATACGTGTGTGTGTGTGTGTGTGTGTGTGTGTGTGTGTGTGTGTAATCAAAGAGGAAGGTTATAAATTTAAGATTGAGGATGACATGAGATGGGTTCAAGGCCCAGTAATTGGAAGAGCTGGAGAGAAGAATGGGAGGGCAGAAGTGATGTAGTTCTATTTCAATTAGCGACACTAGGAAATAAAAGTAAGGAAGTATGTAGAAGCCAAAGAACTACTTCTGATTCCTTGTGACTTTCCTCTGATTCCTAAATGGTTCTCAGTCATCTGACTCCTACATAATATGCTTGCTGTAAGGAGACAATGAGTTATACCACTGTTAAGCAAGTGTCAAGCTCTAGAAATGAGGTATCGAGAACCTAGGTCCTAGAACTACCCAAAAGGAACACTTGAGTGTGTGAAAAGACTACAGAGTAGAGAGACTGAACTCAAGCAACTGGAGGAAGAGAGAGACTGCTCAAGCATGTCTCCTTGGTATCTTCATGTTCCTCAGGTTATCTTCCAACATCTAACCTCTCCTTTCTGTATTTTCAACTTGTGCTAAGTCTTGGCTTCAGAAACCATCCAGTCCATGGTTTCTGTCTGTGTCTGTGGCACATATTTGTTTTCTAAATTTCTGAAAAATTTCTTTCAAAGACCATTCCAGAAGTTCAAAATAGTGAGGACTGTATGATTCTCTCATCAGTATCACAAAGCATGCATATGTATTGGAGTACTCAATAAATACTTCTCTAATAAATTAGCAAATAAGTTGAACTTGCATCTCATAAAAATCATATTAAAAACTAGAATGGAATTAAGATGTATATAAGAGGCAAATAAAAGCAATTTGTAGAATATCTTGGAAACTTTTGCCCTTTCATGCCATGTTGATAAATATAGGAAGAGCAGAGCCATGTACAATAACACTTATTCAATATACACACAGTCAGTACAATATGATTAAATAAACACAGAAAAATGATCATGAGCCTTTTGGGGCTCCGACAACAGACTGTCTAGATGTGACTCTTAGTACAGGTGGCAATGACAAATATTAAAATTAAGGGCTATTTCCTTTCAGTTAAATGAATACTCAAATACCTAGACGGATGATACATGGTCATCAATATGAATTGTGAACTGAGGGGTGGATTTCAATGCTAGAAAGTTGGTTTCCAAATTTCCTGCACTTATCAAAAAATGAAATTCACTTATGTTTTTCAGCATGTGAAAACATTTATCTTTTCTGTGATAACCCAAGGCCAAAATGTGACCAAAGGAAACTTGTCTGGGGAAGAAAAGCTTTGGCTGGAAACACCAGGAACTCAGCAATGAGGGGTATCATATTGAAATATTCGTAATGATTTTTAGATGGAACTGGAGTGTCAGAAAATTATAGGGTCTAGCTTTGCCTCATTTCACAGAATGAAATGGATATATTGATAACACCAATCTCATTAATTCCATGTTTAAAAAAGTGTTGCATGTAAAATAATGACTGGTACCTAACAAAGTTAATGGTTTATAACCAGTATTATTTGGGAGTGGGAGAAAAGTTATCACTATATTGAATAATCTTCCTGCCTTGATCTCTCAAGAGTCAAAAAGTATTAAGAATACTTAGTAATATTAATACCAATGGATGGTTGAATATATTGGTCTGGACCTCAGAGGCAATCAAATGTGTTTGAAAAAATTCAATATTTTGATGATCATTTATGTATAGGGGACAAAGTAATTTTTTTTCACAACAGGAAATAATTGAACACAGTTGATTGAGATAGGTGGGGAAAATCAACTGGGAATATCTATAGTCTTATTATAAATAGAATTTATGCATTGAAGCCACCTGTGTGAAATTAAAGCTACAAACTTATGTATTATTATTTTATGTCCTAACAAAATAAAACTAGTATCTTAATGAATGAAAATAGTAAAATATTAACATGTACATCTAGCATTATATACTGGCCTATGATTTAAACCATGTTTATATTTTTATATAAATTATTTTCAGATTTTTAAAAAACAAGTGAATGTGAATGGTAACTACTTCTTGCACTGATAAACATACTAAAAATAATTTTCATCCATCCTTCAAGCAAAGATGGGCATGTGTGTTTTTTTGCTTATAAATATATTAAATGATTGTTTCATCTTAAATATTTAATAGCGTAAATATAAGTGTTCTTAAGTTTTCATGTATCTCATGTATCAATAGCCTATAACTCTATGATAATGCTTCTTTAGCTATTTCTATGCAACATATTCTACTCAGAGTAAGAGAAGTTTCTGAGTCAAAATCAAGTCCTAAAGTACACCTACGTTCATTCAAAGTTGTTGTTTTTAAAATGTATTCTCTGCATGGCATCATCTACTTGCTAGTGTAGACTAGGTCAGTAAGATGAGGACAGGAAATTCTCTCTGGCAGGCAAAAGAGAGTAATGAGAGGGGGACAGCTTGCTGAGGTAGCCTCTTTGCTCTTTATGAATTCTGCACTGTTGGCTTATGATTTCACCTCTGTTCCTCAGAAAGGAGGTCATCCATCAGCAGACTGGTTTCCCGGCATGAACAGTGATGCTTTGAACTATGCTGGTAACTTACTATCTTTTGAAGTTTGAAAATATTATTCAGATATTGGAGTATATTTCTTTCCTATTTCCAGAAACCCACTTCTGAAATTGAATAATTTTATTTCCCATATATTCTCATTTTGCTGATGAAGAAAATACAAAAGATGAAACAATGTAACTTTGACGCCAAAGGTCTTTCAAATGCTTAAGACCATTTGGTACCTAACTATAAACCATGAATCATAGAAAGCTAATTTTGAGTAATCAAATATTTAAATAAATTTAAACAAAGATGGACATGGCATACTCTGGCTAGGGTCTGGGTGACTAATAATCATGTTTCCAAATTAGAGAATTTATTAATATAATAAGCCCCTCAAAATTAGTCATAATTATGTGTTCTAAACCATTTAACATGTTTTGAACTTACAAATTCCGACTTTATTTTAATAATGCTACAAATAATTATAAGAATAAATACTACAGAAGATATGGAATATTTTTAATACACACATAAACATACACACAGAAACACAAAAAACATTAAATTAAAATGAACAGACATGTTTATCTCTTTAACACAAATAGCTAACAGAATAATGCATGTAAACACACTTGACAACCTTTACAGATACAGATTGAGTATAATTATAAGTCCAAAATTACATTTTAATTTAAAAATAACCAACGTAGAAGTGAGGCCAACACAGATAGTCCGCATTCACTCCACTGAAAAACGAAGGCACAGATGTGTAAGACGAATGTGCAGGAAGCACTATGCCAACTATGACCTAGAAATCCCAGGAAAATTGCTATACCTCCCTGCAAGCCATGAGATTTAGATGAATAAAACTACAATGTATGTCTTCACCAATCATCCAAACAGGGTTTGATGTGGAGCTGGGGCGGCGTGAAGAATGAAAGATAGAAGGCAGAGGCAAAGTAAGACTAGTAGGTGCTACTTCGGTTGATTTCAATATGCTACACAATTTTTTGAAGAAACTTGCTAACCACTTCCATGGGGCTATTTTCAAAGCTGTGAATTTACACAAAAGTGCTTCAGAAGGTAGGAATCCAGTAGTACATCCAAAGCTTATCATAAAACTCCTAAAAGGATAGGAATTTTGTATCAGAAAATTCTTGACCAAAAGATGCTGTGAAAAATATTATAAATACCTGAAAAACCTATAAATTGTATTATGAAAGTCAAATAAAATTAAATGTAAAATATACATTTCTTAACTTGTAATTGAGCATGACTCTGATGCTTAACAAATGTGTTTGTTTACCTGCTATTACTGGTGACATAATGAATTATGTATTGATTGAAATAATTGACTTTAACATGTGCCCCCTAATATATATATA
Organism: Uromys caudimaculatus; assembly: GCA_028551405.1. Lineage (NCBI taxonomy): Eukaryota > Metazoa > Chordata > Mammalia > Rodentia > Muridae > Uromys > Uromys caudimaculatus. The sequence continues at coordinate 58,466,443 of CM052704.1, forward strand.
TATATATATATATATATATATATATATATATATATGACTAAGAATTCTTTTAAAACATTTCACACATGAATCAAATTAATTGCTTTGAGTTTATGTCTGATGTAATGCAAATAAAATAAATTAAACAATAATAAAGACTGATACTTGTTTTTAACCATTTTCATTGATAAATTTCAAATTGTTCTATACTTGGTTGGGAAATTCCCTGTTGCTACTTGAATTTCAGTTCCAGTTTTATTGTATCATTGAGATGGATTTTAGGTGCATATAAGCTAAGTTATGTAGGAGGCAGAGATTAGCATCATCAAATTGTGGTGTTTGTTAATGAATTAAATTTGACTCCTTGAGAGTAGAGATAGAAGTCGTGATCATAGGGGAGCAATTTACAAAATATAAGCTTTTTGGAGAAGTAATCAGGAGTTCATGTTAGAGACAATTTCTGATGAATGTTACCAAGACCTTTGTCTTGAATGAAAGTATGGTGTCTTCTGCAGAAGGACAGGTAAATATATCATTTTAATTGCCAGAGATTAACCCTAAATCCACATTATTTCTATGTGACTGGGAACACATCACAGCATGATTTATAGAAACTTCTCAGAAATAGAGGCTTTGAATTTAGCCTTTACCTCTAATAAATACTATTTAATAGATTCAATAAGCATTTCTTAGAGCAAATGGGTAAATTAGTGAGTTACTGAATGAATGTTCGCAGATAAAACTGACTAGTATGTTAAGATGATGAAACAATTTAGAACCAAATAACAAAGACTCTCTGCACTGAATGGCACTCCCATGCATGAACCTGTTTCTTCAATCATCAAATTTAAAAGATACAGTCTCTCCTTTCATCATTCCGGGAAACTGTCCTAGTATCCACATACTCCAGTTGAGGAGACACACAGAGGTGAGGGAATGGGGAAGATAAAGCTAGAGAGCTGGACTTGACTCCCTCCCAAGAGTTTAATCCACTCCCCCACATTCCAATTTACAGTAAAATGAAATTGGCACATTAACCTGAAAGGAAAAAGAAAGAAAGAAAAGTGACCAAATTTATTCAGTAAATCCAGGCTTTCATTAATTAAATAATTCTGAGTTTATGCATATCCAAAAGGAGCTTGGCTGTAGAAGAGCAAAATTAGGTTAGACTTATAGTTAGTGAGGGAAAGGACAGAGAAATAAACTTCAAAATTCTAGGGAGTTGAATTAAAATAGAGAGCAGGCAGTGCTTATAGTTTCTGTCTTCCTGCTTCTTCAGAGAACCTCCTCCCTTCTCCAGGAACTCTCCTGAATGTGGACTCTTTAGTTAAAAGGAGGATATAATTAACCAGCAGTGTTGGATCAGAACATGTGTGTGATGCCGACATGGATATAAACAGTTCTCTTTCATTTGAAATATTCCTAGTCCCTTGTTATGGTCATTAAGAAGACTTTGAAAGTGTCTGTCCTGTCTTTGACAAAGTGAACTGCATTGCACGGGCTCTCAAAGCAAATCTCTCATAAGGCAAGTCATAGCTAGACAGACAGCATGAGGGAGGGATGCAATGGAATAAGAGAGGCGAAACTATACACTGAGAGACCGACAGAAGTATACTAAGTGACAAATGTCGCTTGTATCTAAGGGTACAAAGAAAGTGTAAAATATAAAGCAAGAAGGGGATACAGACAGGACACAAAACATCCACAAATTCTTCAAGATCCACATTACCTCTCCACACTCTTTAGAGCTTGTGGCAAGCTTCTTACATGTTGTGTTTACATAAATATATTTGAACCTCCATGGGCTTGGAGTGTTCTGTGCTGTCCATGAGTTGTTCTTTTTTAAATATAAAGTGTAATTATTGAGTGTCTAATAAAATGTCATGTGCCATGGTTTAACTCAAACAATTCATTAAAAGCCTTTTTTAAAAAAATATACTTAATTCAATATTTAACAGAGCATCTAGTCCTCCCTCAAGCTTTTGTGCAGGGTCTCAGAGCAGTTTGTGCATACTTACCCTTCCTCCGTACCAGTGAGGTAAATTAAACCAGTTTTAAGTGTCAGAGCACCTTGTATATCTTTCCATAGTTAATGTATATTTGCATCTCTCAGGCAACTTCCTTTAATAAGCTCCTTGTGAATCTATTCATAAAGATTTGTCAAGCTTACCTAATCAAGTGTCCAAAGTTGATGCTATACTGTTATTAATGTATATATTTTCAACTAATGTTGTTGTTATAAACATTTTAAGTCATTTAATCAAATACTTGTATATTCCATATAAATTAAAACTAGAAAGGTACATTTGACCTAACTGCACTGTCTCTCACAGGACTGACTAGTTGGCCATCCAGAAGAAATGCGCGATCAACTTCATCAGAAGAAAACAAGTTTAAATACACAGAAATTCATTCCACGCAAGAAGTCATTGAACAGTTTGTATTATGTAGATGAATACCTCCAGACTGCTATTAGGTAAAGTATGGAAGAAGTGGAGGAGTTGGTATATTGTAGTCTAATGAACTGCAAAGAGGTTCTTTTTAAAAATTTTTAATGATATTATTGGTGCTGGAGGATTGCTCAGTGGTTAAGAAAGAACACTTTCAGTGGACCCAGGCTAGTTTCCCCAAAACCATTCTGGGAACTCACAGAGATGTATAACCCCCACTCTAGCACTGATTGATATACCTGGGCTCACCCTTGTTATCAGCAGGCACCTGCATTCATGGACATGTACCCACATCAGGCATGCACATAAGTACACTTAATAATAAAAATTAATGATATCGTTAAGATATGGTAGGTGCTAAATTTTTTAAAGGAATATTGCTAGTAATTCTCTTCTTATTCTCAAAGTACTACCATGATCATCAAAATATCTGCAGTGCTTGCAGATTAGAAATGTAAAATAATTGTATTTTCAGCAGACTCACCTTTGTATTGGTGTGTTAAATACTTGATACATTTAAATATAAAAATTTTACAAATTTATGTGCAAGGTGGGAGAACTATAATGTTAGAACAACTTTAGAGTACATGAAAATAGGACTGTGTAATTATTCAGATGGCCAGCTTTGTGAAAAAATTAGTTAAAATGGAAAGAATTTTTAAGTCAAATAATAAATGAAAAATTTTTAAAAATCAAACCATATTTTAAAGCAAGTTACTTTCCTGATTTTTAATATCAGTACCATAGCAAATGAGTTGACCACACAGTAGGAGGGCTAAGTGCACAATGCCTGGTATGATGTTACCAATGTTTTCTATTACAAAATAAGTGATTTAATCAATAACCACATTTCTATATATGTCCAAAACGCTTAAGGAGTGTAGGTGTGATATACAAGAATTATTAATTATCTTAATTTAAATTAAAAAAGACATTCTGCCTTCCCTCTACTCAGACTTTGCTGACAAACCGAGCAGAGATGCCCTCCTTCACTAAAAACATCTGGATTTATTTGGGGAGAATATAAGATACACTTTTTGGCTTCTCATTATTAGATTGATGTACCGTTAAGTAAAAACAAAATAAAAAGCTGTTGTTGTTTTATAAGAACATATTTTATGTATGACTGAAGTTTTCACAACACTCTGAAAAAGCCATCAGATGTTAGATTTAAAAATAAAATCAAAAGCATTTTCTGACATAGTACACATGAAAAATTGGAAATCCCAATATCTTCAATAGAAGTTGTAGAAAGTGTTTGTCTCCTTGGAGTACGACACCCACTTAACACAGCAGAGAATAAGGTACTATACTGTAAACAAAATGTACAGTAAAGGACAATTGTAAATTTACATAAGAATAGTTCATAATTATTTTGGTCTTTCCATAACAGTTTATATAAAATGAATTAAAAAAAAAAACCTTGAGAGAGCTGTCACCACTCTTAATTGAGCACTTATCACTTATATGCACACAGACACATCTATACAGCAATATACTGATGCATTGTTACATGGATATTGAACTAGGTTTTACTGCCTAAAACTGAGCTCTGTGTTAGCCAATCAACATTATCCACACTTGAGATACTCTTACATTATGTGTTCTTGTCATGTCATATCTATAAAAACATGAAAATATAACTTTACATTATTTCAATTATTTACATTAGTTCAAGCTTGACAGAGAAAAATTGATAAGCTCAATTTTTGGAAGAGTAGGCCCAGAGGTACAATAAATAGCATTGATTGTATATAGTCATCTTTTTAAAAATAATTTTTAAAAACTCATTTTAAGTACAATATGGAAATAATTAGTCTGCAATTTGGTCATTCTAGCATTTATTATTAAAACTTAAAATGTACCTCCAGCATCCCTGATGAGTAATGCACTCAAAATACTTTGTATGATCTTGGAATTTATAGAAGGGATGGTAAAATTTAGCGAAGATAATCGTGAAACTACATGTTACCATGTAGACTGCAAGTGGCTACTGTTGAATCTTACATTTCCAATCTCTAAAAATAGTTAATAAGAATGCTCTACCAAGCACTTGGTCAGACACCAAATAGTACGCAGAATTTTTATGAGGAAAAAAATGACATATAAATCTTAAAGATAACTACTGGGTGTCAGTTGCTTTTAACCCTAAAGTAATTTTATTTGGAGCACATTAGTGGAAATAAAGATAAAAGGCATTTTAATGAAGGGAAGATAGATGGCTTAAATGAATCAAATAGTCTAGTATAATCTCTTCAGTGAAAAGTTACAGAGATGGGACAGTATCCACAGTACACAAATTAAAGTGACCCTTCTACTTGAGGCATAAATAAGAATTAATATATTAGAGTTGATTTTATAGATAGCAATGGAAAGAAATTATTTGTAGGTGACTAAAGTACTCAAAAACTGGTGTCAGTTCTTATAATTTTAAAACTAAAAATATATACTTAGATTATAGAATTTGGCCAGTGTACAAGTATCTGAACAGCTATCTTCAATCCATTTCTTTATATATAATGATTACTGCTCCTACATAACCTTAAATACTTCAAGAGCAGAAAATCATACAATCTGACATTTGATAATAAATCTGATTTTTAAATCTATAAGCATTTATCTATATAGATTAAATGCTTTTTAATTAACAAATATTTTACTATTATATATTATGATATACAGAAAAAATAGTTTTAGATATGCTATTTGGGGGAAATTCTACTTGTCAAAGAAAAAATATTCCTGTCTTTTAACTGGGGTCCTTTTCTTGGGGACCCTAAGGACTATGCATTAGTGTCTTTAGATCACTGGGTTTATGACCAAACTGTAGCTAAGCAAAATTAATTGGACCACTTGCAAATAAAACAATAGAAAAATGTTTATTTCAAATGTCAAGCATCGCCAAGTAGTTTCATATTAACACCAAATGTTAAAGAATAGGATACATTAAAGTTTTAATAACAATATTAAATTACAAGACTGGAGTCTCCTCTGTTTCCTTCCTCAGCATTTACATATTTGGCTTTGAAAAATATGGAACTGATACCATAGACCTTTTTTCCATCACTTCCCACTCAGTTTGACTGTATTTTTTAAAATTTTTTTTTGTGTTTTGTTTTTTTTGTTTTGTTTTGTTTTTATTTTTGTTTTTGTCTTAACCAACCAGTACGGAAGCAAATTTATTTAAAAGCCAGTTTGTCTGTGAAAATACCTAAAAATATTTTTTTTTATTTTAAATGTTTTTTTTCCTCTTTTTTTATAAAAACAGGTCACATCTTGATGCAGTTGATGTCAAGTGTGCTTAAGTCATTATGAATCAAGAGACTAACAATAGTGGCTGCGGAAACGGGTTTGTTGTCTGTACAAAGACTTCAGTTAAATGATAGTACTTCCGTGTTAGCTGTGCATGTCCACCACGCTTCCTCTGATATCGAAGTAGAAAAGGATGCTCTGTTTGTAATTAATCTTTCCTTACAATTCAAGGTGAACTCCACATAGTTAAGAATTCTTGGCTGAAAGAAAAGCCTTCACGATATCGGATGCCTCTCACCACTTTGACAATAAACACACAAGGAAACCATTGTGTAAGGCACTCAGAAGGTTCCTATCAATCATGAGAGATCAGTCACACGGACATTCATTCCCATGCCAGGACTCACGTAAGGGACAGCATGCACTGCTTTGGGAAATTCTGGAGTCATAACACGTCCATTTTCTCCAGTACTTCCTGTAACTGACAGCCTTGCCTTGCTCCTCATGGCATCACTCAAGGTCATCTTAAATGAGAGAGGAA
>CM052704.1:58474648-58536521 GCA_028551405.1 Uromys caudimaculatus
GAGAGAGAGAGAGAGAGAGAGAGAGAGAGAGAGAGAGAGAGAGAAGAAGGAGGAGGAGGAGGAGGAGGAGGAGGAGGAGGAGGAGGAGGAGGAGGAGGAGGGAGGGAGGGAGGAGAGGGGAAGGATAGGGAAGGGAGGGACAGAGGAAGGAAGAAGAAAAGAAGAAGAGTGAAGGAAGGAGGAAGAAGAAAGGAAGGAAGGAAAGAAAGGAGAAATGGAGTGTCCTGGTCATCGAATTGCGTTGTGCTGTCCTGCTTCTCGCCGCACTGTGCATCGCTGCTGCTTACTTTGTTTGCATCGAGTTACCCATGACTTTTCTCTCGGGGGCTGACCTTGGAATCACCTCCCCCGCTGCCGCACTCTCCTTTGTCGTACCACCATTTGTTTTTCAATTTGTCCAACAGGCCTTGTTCATTCAGTTTTAGTACTGCGAGGTTAACCGCATTTCTTGAAACGATAAAACATACTTGTCAGACAGGGTGAGCAGATTTTAGACTTTTTTTTTTTTTTTGCTTGTTTTGTTTTAATTTTTTTCTTTTGCTTCTGTGGCAACTCTTGTCACAAAAAACGATGTGGGAGAAAGGCCACAATCAATAATGTTACTGAGTTACTGAAAATCTGAATCTTTGGGTAAGGTGGTAGAGCAGAACAAAAAGAAACTGAAGGAAAGAGTGCTAATATGGGGAGTTCTATATTCTACAGCAGTGTACTCACATCCACAACAAACAAATAACAGTGTCTTGAATGTGACTCCACTAAAAAAAAAAACAAACAACAAAATAGGAATACAAAGAGTTAACTACATAGTAAAGAGATGTGTGCAAAGAAATTCAAAGTGCATTCTCTTTCCCCCAAGCTAGATCCCCCAAATTAAAAAAAGAAAATGAAAACAATTAAAAAGAAAGTGTCATGTCTCTTGGTTTGATTCTCTTAGAATCACACCATTTCCTTAGTCTGGGTGCAGTGTGTGTAAGACAAGAAGGCTAGAAATGTGGGTAAAGGAAACAAAAAGATGAAATCAAGCTAAAACAAGGACGAGGTCTTAAAAATGAATATGATTTAACTCTAAAATGAAAGAAAAGTAAGGTACAAAATAAAAAAAAAAACGGAACCAAACAAAAGCCTGCCATATATTTCAAAGAGTATCCAAATGTCTCAAAACATTCAGAAACTTTTCTGGTCATTTTTGTGATTGTGAGTTACCTCATATCCGTATACAAACCGTTAGAGTCTTAAAGACACATCAGGGTAGGTGGGATACTATAACAACATCGAGCATATTGTTATACTATTCCACCCACCTTAATGAGGATCCTTTAGGTGTGGCGATGCCGTAGCCTTTGGAATCCAGGTTGCCTCCCACTTTCATGGTGTCGCAAGGCTTCCTCTGCTCGATGTACTCGTTCATTGTGGACTCCAGCAAGTAGGCATACTTCCCTTTGGATTTCCTGACTCTGGCTACTCCTTCTGCCGTAGTCCTCACAAACACAGAGGGCTCTGCACTCCTCATATAAGTCCACATTTTATCAAACACTGCGATTTTAGATCTCTGCCGAAAAAGCAAAGGGGCCGGAGAAGGTTGAGAGCTGGCCCTTAGAAAATTCTGAGAGTTCAGAAGGGAGGCAGGAACTTTTCAGTGCTTACACAGAGAGTGCCCAGGGTGCAGAGAAGCTTTCACCTTTTAACATTTTTACGATAACAATTCTATTGCTATGAAGAATTAATTTCCTTTGCACTTGTGAAGAGCTCAAATAATTTGTTATGTCATTATGAAATTACTGAAGTAATTAGCAACCATAATGAATTAGAAAGTACGCTACAGTGCACCCAGGACTTATTAAAGAGAACAGCAAAAGGATGTTTTTGTTGCCCCGATAGAAAATGCTCTTTTTAAATTAGAGATGGAGCAGGAGTCTAGGTGCCTAATTGGGTCCAGAGAGCACTAAGGGCATTAGGTAGAACTGCTATGTGAAAAACAGGAGAAACGGTGCTGGAAAGTTTTATTAGAGGTTGTGGGGGTTAATCTTGGTTGTCAGCTCTGCTGGATCTGGAATCAAAGAAGAGATAACCCACCAGGCACATCAGTGAGGTCAGGAGCTGAGCCTCCATCTTGATTAGCAAGTAGGAGGCAGTGAGAAGAAACTGGGAATGGTGTGGACTTTTGAAACTTCAAAGCCTCCCTGCAGTGACACAACTTCTCCAACAAACCGACCTCTCCTAGCCCGTTCCAAACAGGTTTACCAACTGGAGAGAAAGTATTCAAATACACAAGACTATGGGGCCATAGTCATTCAAAACAGCGATGGTTGCAATAACAAGATTATGTAAGCCAGTCTTATTAATTGCATTGTGATATATTTTAAATGTATTGATTGCCTTCTTCTAGTGGACCATGACCCACACTGACATTAACTGATGCACTTCTAGAATACTAACTTTTTTTTTTTTTAAAGGAAATAGCCACTGGCCATTTAAAATATTTCTTAAATAAACAGTAATTTTAATTTTGAATATTTAAGCATCAGAGTACTTTGTCTCAAGATTAAGCTAGTCTTTTCCACAGCAGATAAGAAAGAAGAGAAATAGTATTATTGATTGAATGTGTCTCATGAAGATTAGTTTACTTTAAGACAAAGGCAGACTTCAAAGGAGGCCTTTAATACTTTCCACACAAAGCTAAAACCAGCTGCACATGGATTGAAAGGTCAAACCATTTTACATCTACATGTATTTCTTTTCGTGCTTCTCACAAATGACTTTAATCCCCATTAGTGGGGTGACTTTGAATAATCCATTTTCTTATTCTAATACAGTAATAGAAACTATAGGATGCAAAACTGAAATAATAACTTTATTTTTAACAGTCATGAGATTTTGGAGGTTCTTATTATTAGATGCCATGGAACTTTCAAATTATAACCTTAATAAGGTGTGGTCAATTCATCATAAATTGGTTTAAGACAGACCTACAGACTTGCTGAGATTGCCACCCCAGGAATCCTAGTAGCTTCACACAAGAGCATGGTTTAATTTGGTGAAAACCTCATGTCAGGTACAATCAGAATAAGAATAGTCTTTGTCTCTGTGGCAATAAGTCTATGATGCTACTACTTCACTGGAACTATCATAAGCCCAAGCTTGCTGTCATTGCTGGTCACTGCTCTATAAAAGGATGTTTAGGTGTCCTCCCTTACAGGGTACTAACATTCATTACCAAATTACAGTTTCTACTAGCAAATAATTTTTCTAAATCATGTAGATGTATTTCAATTACTAACAATATCCCTTCCTGCGATCTGAGATTTGGAAGCATTCTCTTGTCATCCAGGCTTCCTCTGTTATGACATACAGCTCCCAGAATGCTCATCCAGGAACTCAACTGGAAGCCTTAGCTTAATGATGATCATAGCATCTTGTATAGAGTAGTTTCCTTAAAACATTCGATGCAAATTCATCAAATAGTTGGGTGCTTGGTAAGGAAAACTAATATTTGCCTGATGTTGGAAACCAACTTATTTATCTTTTTCTTCTTCTTGTCTTATTTTTTAGTTTCTAGTACAACATTTTAACTGTATTTGATTTTAGGTAAATTGATAGTCTCAACTCCAAATTTTTTTCTAACATGACTTCCCACAAAAATATGATGCTTAAACATTTGCAACAAATTGTAAGCTGACTAAAATGGAATCAAAATAAAATTACGCATATATTTTATCGATTTATGCACTGAACTTGTCAATTATTCCAAATTGAAAAAATATCTGAGGTACATTAAAGTGGAAAATAAAGGGCTGGAGAGATGGCTCAGCAGTTAAGAGCACGGGCTGCTCTTCCAGAGGTCCTGAGTTCAGTTCCCAGCAACCACATGGTGGCTCACAACCATCTGTAATGGGATCTGATGCCCTTCTCCGTCATGCATGTGGATATTTCATGTCAGACATACATGCAAATAATACTCATATACATAAATATATGAAAAATAACACCTTTTTAAAAAGGTGCTAAATAAAATATTTCATAATTGTGGATTGTCTTTGTGAAAGTTCAAATGTTAGCAATTACAAATTCCAGTTTCCTACTATATTGAAGATTATTTTCCAAAATATGAATATATCATTGCCAATGTTTTAAAGGTATTAAATGCCATATGGAAAATGGATATATTGACACAATGTCTCCACTGAACAACTTAGGTTTTGTCCTCATCATCTCCAGTCAGCAAATGTCTGTGCTTCTCCAGTTACTGGGAAAGTCTGTGTATCTGCTACTTCTTCATCTAGACCAATGAGCTGTCTCAACTCTCTGATACACTGCAGTATATTGCTTCAATGTTCTGGGACTTCCAAATCAGAGAAAATCTAAAAAAGTTGTGAGTTTAGAAAAGAGACTGGTGAGGCTGTGTGTCTGAACGCCTGCATGGGTGTGCTATAGTACACTGGCCTAATACACATGTGGAGGTCAGATGACTTCCTCTGTCACTTTCTACCTCAGGGTTTCTCACTGAACCTGGACCTCACAGAGTCCTCAAGAGTATCTGGCCAACAAACATCAGGAGCCCTCCTGACTCTTCCTCCCAAGACTGGGATCACAGGCACACTCCACCATGCCTGGCTTTTTCTGTGGGTGCTAGAGATCAGAATCCAGGTCCTTATGCTTGTCCTGCAAGTAGTTTCCCACATGAGCCATCTCTACAGTTTCTTTAGTAAATATATAAAGGCATTTGGATACAGGAAAATGTAAAAAGACAAATAGTTGTGGATTCAGAAAGCAAGCAGAAATAAGTCCAGTACTGACTAGGACTATGGCTTTGTTTGTTGCCCGGTGACTTCACTCTACCACTCTGGCTTTCATGACTTCACTCTACCACCCTGCTTGGAAAGTATATATGTATTTTGGAATAAAGCTTTAAAGATTCCAATCTAAGCCTTCCTGACATAATGACCAAAGACTTCATCCTTAATCATCACCAACATAAATTATTTAACATAATTCCACTTTCTTTTTGTCATATCAAGAATAAATTACTAGTAAAGGAAATTATTGTGGTGATTCACTTTTATTGGGAGTCATCTGTCCCCAAAAGACAGTAGATGGTTGGAAAGTTCAAGGTTAGACTGGGAAGGACAATAAAGGTACTATTTCAGAAAACCAAAATTAAACAATCAAAATTTCGTTTGGGTTAAGATTATATAGAATAATATCTTCACACCTCACAAGGAAAGATCATTTCATATATTTTAAATTTATTTGTTTAATATGCTAGCTAGTCACATTAAAATATAAAATAAAAATCTTCTCATGGTCAATGCTTTTCATTTTGGGAAGCTTAAATATTTGTGTCTGCCTATTATTTTGTTTTAACTTCATTTTATGATACTGTTTAATTCCTTCTCTTTCCATTTATTTTCAAGTTTGTATTACTCTTTGAAAATGAGCAGCCATCTTTATAAGGCAAAATGCTTTGGGAGAACTTTTAGTAAGATTCAGAACAAAACTATGCAGATATGTGAATGATAACTTTTTTCAATGTCATCTCTTCCTTCAAATGCTGAAACTATAACTGAAAAGTTTCCTAAATTTTAGCAACAGTGTTTGTATTTCATTTTATTTTATTCTGACAAATAAGATCATGGCACAGCTTTGTTTTCTGCCTGCCCAGAGATTATTATCATTATGGCAACCGGTGTAAAAAAAACCTAGTAAAAACAGACAGAAGTGATTATTTGATTTAAATAAGGTAATAAAATACATCAAACCCCAAATCATAATACACAGTTCTGCATTGTTTTGTGATATTTATCTTCCTTCTGAAACATGTAAACTGGGAATTTTAAGTCTTTTAAAATGGGAGTGTTCTCAAAGTTTTTCAGCGTTGGAAACTTTGCTGTTAGATTGTCTGCTGCATTTGCTGGTGTGAAAACTAATGCTTCTTATGTATGGCCTGTAAGCAAAAGCTTCCTGTCATCTGATTACAGAGCATTCAGCCAGGGTGGCAGGAGGTAATTTCTAAATTACCCAGCTGGACAGTCAGAGGCCAGTGACATTTGTGGAAAATAGCTGTGGGACAAAAATAACCCATTTATCCAGCAAAAACGCTACTAGTTTGTCCAATAATCATAACTTAATAACAAAACCTAGTCTTTTCTCAGCACTTGGGCCACTGAAGCAGCATGAATCAGGATAGCCTCCTGTCCAGGTCTTTAGTCTTCTTTTTCCATGAAATTTGAGAAATTTCTACTGTGTGAGTTTTATGATTCTTCAGCCTGGCAATTATTTTTAAAGAAACCAATGTGAAAACCTTCTAGAAAGTTGACCATTGTTTGCCCTGTTCTCTCCAAATCAAGCCGAGCAGGGGCAGCAGAGCAGGTTTGTCCCAGGCTATGTCCTTAAAACCCACAGATTCATAAAATGTCTCCTCAGTTGTTCTGTGGAATGGTGAGAAAATTAAAATGTCAGAGAAAGGAAGGCTGCCAACTAGAAGGAAATGACTTCACCTTGTTCTGGGTCTTCTAGAGAAGTTGCAGGCGTGCAGGAGCTGGCATCGGAGCAGTCTGCCCTGCTGAATTCAATCCACAGAACATGGAAGAAGAGAAATCTGTAATGGATACGACTAACTATGTGTGGATGGCTTCACCATGTGCACTGTGCTACTGATTGCTATGTATTCTCATTCAGTATTTGTTTAATGTCTGCAATTTTAGAAGCTATTTACATATTTTAACACTTGTGAAGGACTATAAAAAATATCTTCTTGTATGAGTAATATCCTACGTATGCAGAAATATATATGACTACACTCAATTTCCAAAACCTCTGAAAGCTGCATCTATATGTGACTGATATCCCCAAATCTACAGATACATATGTATGCCTGCACACACACCCTGGTGATCTTGATAACCAGCTCAGAAATAATTGGCAGTATTGAAAATAATAGAATAAAAGAAGGATTTACAAACTAGTGAAATCTTTATTCTGCATGTCATAAGTGTCAGGAAATTATGCTGTATCTTTGCTCCATGCAAGCAGCAAATCTAAAAATTGTAACGCTACTGAAATAGCATGTACTATTTTGTAAGTAAGTATGTAATGACTAGAACACTTTCATTGGTCATTGTATTTACATATTTTATTGCAGATAAGGAATGGAAACCAGGACCTTACATGCACTAGGCATGAGCTCTGCTTCTGCTTTGTAGTTACACCCCAAGGGAGCAACCCCAGTTTTGCAATTTTGTTTTAAATCCAAGTCTCCTTAAGTTTCCTGGGCTGGTTTGAAATCATTCTGCAACCAAGGTGGACCTCAAACTTGTGACCCTCTCATTCCCATTCCCAAATATCTGTGATTAAAGGCACATATTTCCCAAGCCCAGACAACAATTATAAACAGGTGTCATTAATGCCATAAACACAGTAATAAAACATTTTGTTTGGCCTTAGGGATAGTCTAAGTTTTTGTAACTCTGGTAACTATGATTATTGAACTGTGAAATGCACACACAACACACTCTCAGAGACACACAAAAATATACACACAAACACACTCTCATAAACAGAAGCAGGAAAATTTCTAACTAATTCTTTCATTCTAAGGAGGAACCATTGCATCGATCCTACGTGCCTATCATTTATGCTGCTTCTAAACGGAAACATGTCTATGATATTAAGTAACAACGTTGTAGTCTGATGGACTAAGATCAGAGTAATTCTGCTATTTACAAATGAGAATAATTAGCCTACTTACATTAGAGATAGGGAACCTTTACTTTGACCATTTTTTTTCCCTGAGACTAAGAGCACTAACACATACCACTTGGTCAGAGAGTGATCTGTGTGTCTTGTCCACTCACGGTGATAACTCGGGGAAATAGCTTGATTACAGTGAGAAGGACTTGGGGCATGTGGGAAGAAACTCTCACGTCCCTTCTGCAAGTCAATCGTTGTCCTTTGTGGACTGGCACACCTGTGGCAGGCTCATGGAGAAAGCCATCGCCTGCTCTAGATTCTAACTTGCTGTGGGAATATGACAAACATAGGTTCTGCACAAAGTCATTTTCCAGAAAATTATAGAACTATGATCTGCCCTATTTTAATGAGGGGAAATTATCAAAATTGAAATTCTAAAAATAGTAGTTTATATTTGAAATCCTAATTCCCTCCTAATTATAGGTATATTACAATGGCACTCTAATTAAGTATGATTATCAACTCCATAGCAGGTCACGGGAGCATACTGGGTCCATAGAGAGAAAGCTTGTAGACAAATGCTTTCAGGCCCACACCTCTCAGTTTTTATAAGATTGGAATCCACTTTCCCTTTCTTAAAACACAAACTAAATATTAATGTTAATACATTGACTAATGAGTAGAATACAGAGTCTAAATTAGAAAATTTAGACCTTAAGTCTAAGCTTCTAAATCCACTATAGACTCACTGACCTCAATAAAGTAATATTAACATAACCTAACTTAATATTAAATGATTTACCTGAACTCTAAGAGTACTTAAAGCTTTGATTGAAACAGCTAATATCATCAAAGTAAAAAAGAGATCATCATAAATTGGAAAGTCAATATATGTTACTTTTACAGAAACAGTAATTTCATAATGAAAATTAGGAGCATCTCTAAAGGATCCAAACTGCAGTTTAGAAATGGATATTCATTTTTAAATATTTTAATGTTTCTTTCATTTCTTTATCTACTATTTAAGATTTGGACTGTGTCCTTACTTCTCAAATTATTCTCCCCAAATCTAGATTAGAAGCTTTCTGTCATCAAAACAGACAATTGCCTTAGATTAATTGCTTATAGATGCTTTGGTAGAATTAAAGAGTGAAACTATGTAAAGCCAGCAACACAATGAAATCATGTCATATTAACAGACTGAGGATTCATGGGAAATGTTGACAGAAAAAAATAGTTTTGTCTTTAAAATGTCTAAATTAACTATGTTTTGTTCTATTTTACATGATACTCAGTGGATTGGAGTTCTTAATAAAGGGGAACCGTTTCCTTACACTGAAGTGGTGAGAAGGCATGATGCACTGTGGACCCAGATGGAAAGTTACAGCATTCTGGAAAAAAAAACCACTGCAGTAAACATGGAAGGACGTCATTTATCATATTACGTAGGATGACCCCATTATCAAATATAAGCAGAAGTGGCAAGTGTCAAAAATCACTCCTAGACTAGCAGGCCTTTGATTTAATCTAACTTGGAGAGATGAGCCTTTGAGAACAATAAGCTTCAAATCACAAAATGTCTTGTACTGCAATGAAAGCATTAGTGTGTTTCTGTTGTAGTGGTCGGTGTTTTCATCTAAACTCCCCATTTACTGACAGGAACAAAATAAGGAGCCTGTAAGCACATTCAAGCCCACAGTTTCTTTCTCTAGCTAAGAAGAGCGGACTGTAATGCCGCATGCATTCCAATCCAGCCAGGTTGTTTAAACTCTTTCCAGAGCTACAATAAAATAGACACTATGAGGACCCACTCACATTCCAACCCAAAGTGATGCTGCAACTTCATATAGTCAAACATGGATGTGATCAAGAATAGAACCTGGACAGTGGGAAACAAAGGCATGGGTGTACAAGGCAAAACAATCAAGAATCCTTTTTAGCTCTCAGAACACATCGAACTCCCCCAAATTATCTGGCCATTGGTTTAATAGTACATAGAAATCAAACAACAATCGTGGTCCACATGTATGTATCAGATATATGTTACTGTAACGAAATATATTAGAATAGAAATTTTATTTTCAGAGCTGATTTGGTCAGAGTTTTGGAAGTTAAAATTCCAAGAATGAGCAGCATCACACATGTCTACAGTGAGGGCCTCATTAGCTGTGTCACAGCATGGTGATAAAGAAAGGACAGAAATGACCATATGCAGAAGGGACCAAGTCTGTGGAAGACTTCATTTTCTAACACTCTACAATCATGAGAAGTAACCAGAGTTCCATAACGACATTCTTAATCCTCCTCTAAAGCAGCTCCAATAGTGACCCATCACTTTCTATTAGACTCCATTTCAAAGAAGTTCCACCCCCTTCCCCAAACCTCACACTGGGAACCAAGATTCTACCATATGAATCTCTGAAGGGCAACTCAAGCCATTTCATAAACACAGTCCTGAATTATCGGGCAGGAATCCTATGAGGTTGAAAACATAATACATGAAAAAAATTTTTTTGGGAAATTTCATCAGGAGAACAAAGCAGTTTGCACACGAGTGTGGTTGTTTCTTCATTACTGTAGAAATCATAAACTAGGATCTGAAATCTTGTGCAAAATGCATAGCTACAGTATAACCAAGTTCTGAAAGGCATGGATGCACTGAAGCATAAGAGCAGCAATACTCTTCGACCCGGGCAACCTTGCTTTCCCATCTGTATAATGGGGCAGTTTGAGCCAGGTGGCCATGGTACTTGGATTCTTGCTGCTCATGCCTACAATTCTGATTGACTGAGTGAAGATATGCCGAAATAGAAAATTGTAGCCACATTACCCAAAAGTGACAACTACATGTCTCAGCCTATGCAGACTCTATTGGAAGAGTATCTAGAAACAACTATGATTATTGTATACTAACATATATAGCACCAGTAAAAGATTATGTGTTTCTCATATAATTTACTTACATCAAAGCATACCTGAGTTTTCCAAATAAGTAAAACAAGCCATACTAAGAGTAACTACAGCTCTTATAACTATATTTTTAACTAGTAAGTATACAGCCTTCTGATTTATTCTATTAAAACTACTATTATATCAAGCCAGGGAACTGGCATATGAAATGATTCTATGATCATATATATGTTCAGAAATAATGCTACATTATAGTTAATAGCAATCTGTGTCATAACTTTATTTAGATCTGTAATAAAGCAGGAGTTTCTGCTAGAACTTATTTCACAACTCTCATTGAGGTGCTAATAAAATCACAGTCCTTCCTTTTTCACACTTCCAGGTTACTGTATGTAGTAGCTATGATTCTGCTCCCAAGCATGTTTCTTCCCATCAGAACTTGGCCCCAATTGAAGATAATGAGAAAGAGATAACATAGGAAATGCAGGAGGAAAATGTTGAAATCACCATCTACTGCTCAGACATTTAGCATGTTGAAGGTCTTTGCATTTATCTTGAAGTCAAGTGGCCAATGTGTCACTCACACACTGATATATGTTAAAAGATATTTGTTAACTATCAGATCATCTTTTGTGTATTTGTTGAGTTACTCAATACATCAAGTGAAAATACATTAATAGAATGGGCTATTCTGAAAGTACAATGCAAACATGAAAGAAATTTATTCTATCATCAAATGTCTTAAAATGGATTAAAAGAAAAAGTTAACCTACACCTAATATACACATTGTAGTTGTATTACCTATTTTAAATGTTACAAAATTGAGGACTTTTCCTTTGAAGAATTTCCTCAAAAATTCAGCATTTACAGCTAAAACCTAATCTGCTTCTTAATTTTGAAATAGCATGCTGGATGCAAGCATGAGTCTCTCCATGATAAATTACGGAGGGTAGACGTAGAACATCTTACAGATGTGTGTATAGAACATGGAACAAATACGCAGTGCCCTTTCCTCAGAAAACAGTCATAACATAAACTATATTTTGTTTCAATTTTGATCCTATAGAATGTTTATCAATTTTGATAAAATGCAGATTGTATATCATCATTATGTTTTTTCTTCTAAGAAATTAAGATTAAAAAAATATGGAAGCATAGCTATAGTTGGAGATCAGAAGGCATGGAAGGCCTGAGGCAGAGACAGATCAAGAGCAGAAACAGTGACAAAGACAGCTGGTTCTTCGCACATAGCAGCTTTCTTGGACCATGGAAAGAGTGGGGACAGGAATAAATTTAGAAGAAAAAAAAAAAACCACAGACACTAAAAATCAGAATCACTTACCCTGAAAAACTCTTTAGTGGAGCCAGAGTCTAATGTTCCATAAGCAATTTCTGTTTGCTTAGACAGATCCTCAGCACTTTCAATGGGAGACACCATCCTCTCTACAGTCAGGAAGGCAGCTAAGTTAGCCGTGTAGGAGGAGATTATGATCAGGGTAAAGAACCACCACACACCTCCAACAATGCGCCCAGAGAGGGATCTGATAACAAGTATGAAATGGATTCGTAAAGTGAAATGAATGACCTAATATAAAACAAGTTTACATTCATATGCAAATAGCCACTTATAGAAGACTTTACCTTATAGCTTGCAATATATCTTTTCATTAGTGAAACTAAAAATTACTAATCGTTTTGGGCAAGGAATAATGAGGTTGAGATCTGAGGATGTACCCAAAGACCTAAACTCATTTTTTGGGATTCTCTCATAATCGACCCAAATAGTTGATGGTGTAAAATTCCACAAGAAAGAAACTTCATATACAAATGTACAAGTAACTCATCTAATATGCACAATCCTTTGTCTATTCATCTCATAAATAAGCATAAACAAGAGAACCTAAGAACATCAGCAAAGTTCATAAGAAAACAAATATTAAGAAATTATTTATATCATAAATGTAGCTTTAACCATGAAAGAAACCCTCCCTTAAGTACAGCCCACCCCAATCCCACAAATAGACCCAGTTCCATTAGGTTTTTGGGCGTGCAAACACATGGGTATTCAATGCAGTACAGGGAGGAAATGGAAAAATAAAATGATACTAAAATAAAACACAATTCTTAATGAATATAAATCAAATGCCTTAATGGTGTGTACTGCTCTGACCCTGCTCCTTTGTGTTTCCTGCTTAAGAGAAAAAGAAAATTCAAAGAAAACAGATTAGATGTTTAAAAATTTAAAGGGTATAAATTCCTAATGTGAAGTATAATAAGACGGCAATTTATATGACTACAAATACACATTGTGTTTTAAAACCTTAATAGATTTCCAATATTTTACTTTAAATGTTGAAGGAGATAAATATTGCTTTACAGATAACAGCAGGCATCCAGTTATTTTAAAATATTTTATGTGATTCTGTATTTATTTGAGAAACTTGAAGTAGTATTTCTAAAATATTAAAACATGAAAATTGGGTAATTTATGGGCACAACCAAATTTATTGGCAAGTGACATTAAGCAATGCATCCTTTGATACATTAGACCCAAGATAAAATTATGGATGGTTTTGGTAGAATAAGCCACTTACTCAGTACAAAAGGAAAAGCCAATTCCCAAAACTTGAAGATTTAGAATATCTGTTGCTTAAAATGAAAAACTGAAGGAATATAATTGAGCCTCCATGACAAAGTCACAATAAAATGAAAATATTTAAATAAACATAGTAGGAATGGGAAATTTAAATATTTCTCACGTGGAATCAGAATCAAGTAGTTTACAAATTTTGCTTCTGAAAAACCCTGATATGGACACAGCTACCCTCAAAATGTATCCTACCTACCCATGTAGCACCACAATTACACGACAAATACCTGCACTAAGAGGACAGACTCTGAGCCCAGTTGCTAGGATCCTTCAACACTAATGTTGAATTTTGTTTAATGAATCTGACACTGTACCAATGTCCAACATAAGAGTCATGATTATATGTTATTCTATACTAGCCAGAAAGTAAATACTAGTTTATATCTGTTTTCTTTTAATCCAGTGCTTAAAAATTTTGAGATTAAATATTTAAATATTACTTTAAATGCATTAATTATAAAATATAGATAAAAGTTTTAAAATTTATCATTTAATTTTAGCTGTTTTAAAAGCAACAATTAATTTTTCTGGGGGTTCTACCAAAGTTTTATTAAGAGAAGGAAACTCTATTTTAATTTATGATGAAAGTTGCCATAATCAAAACAAAAGTCTTACTTTAGATCACATATGCTGATTAATATCAATGTAAAAGCAGTGTCATTTCTTCTTAATATGCACCAAATGATGATGTTTAAATGGCCTATGATTTATATCAAGAAATATTGTGGATATAACAAAGTAAGATGAAGAAAAAATATCACTATGGCATATTACTTTTCTAATTTCTATTTCAAAACATATCTTACTATGAAAAGATCTGAAACTTTTCTTCTTCTTCTTCTTCTTCTTCTTCTTCTTCTTCTTCTTCTTCTTCTTCTTCTTCTTCTTCTTCTTCTTCTTCTTTTGTAATTTCAGACAAGTTATAGTCACTGAATTCAGTAAATTATCCTAGACTATAATTCAAATATGTCCTTTCAACATTCTTAATGGAGTTCCACCGTAGATTTTCCTTGAAAAGGGATGGTGGATACATTTTCAAAAATATTTAAAAGGTGTTTCTAAGTAGTCTGTTGATTTTTAGCTCTGATCTTCAGTGGTCATCACTGACTTTCAAAAAAGATAGTTGTGTTCATTCTTTTCTTAAAATGTTCATTAAATTAGCAATGTTATGCCTTAGTTACAGTTCTTAAATACATATGGAGCATAAACAAAAAGAAAAATACATTTTATTTATTAATGGTATGTACTATATTTACATGTTAATTAAAAAATCAATAATTGGGAAATACCTTAACTAAAAACCTATGTTTCTTTCTAAGAAATAAATGTTATTGCATGTGAACTGTAGTGAGTCTTGACTCAAGAATGAAAGCACAGAAGAAAATAACCTACTTAAGTAATTTTGATAAAAATGAGAAATTGTTTGAATACCACAGTGAACCCTAGGATGTTCTAGCATAAGTGTGCCTTGCACTACAGTCACAAAAGCAAAATATTTTCTAGTTCTTAGCAAACACTAGATAAGAAAGCAACCTCAGTGCCATGTTGTAAATGGAATGTGGGAAAGCTTCCAGACCTGATCTATCTATAGGAACACAGGACAGTGTCTACTCCATTATACGCTCCCACGTATATAGAGAGAGGCACTTCTGCTTATCCAAAAGACAGAGTAAAATGGATGTTGGCCAAGCACAACCATCTTTTACTTAGAACTCTGATTCAGAGGTCTTACCAAAGCTAAACTGTTAATCTAGTGTTTTATGAAACAGAATGTTCTCTGACCCTCAATTCTGTTATTTTTCTCTTCTTTCTTGTTAGAAACTGATCTTCATATCTTTAACCTAAGTAAGATAACTATGAGAGATGAGAGACTGACCCTTCTACATGTTGTTAGTGGTTAACTGTATGCTTAGGACCATATACTCCTTCATTAGTGTCATGCAAATGTAACTAGAATTTTTCTAACTCAGGGAAGCCCTAAAGAGAATACACTGTGAATATGGAGCCAAGATTTTTCTTTTTTAAAGATCTACATAGTTCGGTTACTTTTTTTTTCTTTATATGTGATTTTCATAATGCATTACCAAAATAGGAACTGGTTATCAGAAATAAGCATTTAATAATTTCTGCCTAAAGGATATATTTCCCTCTTCTCAGCCAATGGAAGATATTTAAACACTTAGAAAGCTATGGTTTTTTGAGATGCTTGTATTCATTATGAAATTAATTGCTTGTAATTTTCTAAGAACTCAAAAACTAACATTTCAATGAATTATCATCAAAAAGTAACTCCTTTAACTAGTAAAGATTATTATTGGAATCAAAAGAGGCTATTGCAGCTCAAATTGAACTTCCCCAAGAGTCAAACAACATCTTGGCTTTAAATGTTAATGATAACACACTAGCAAAAGTGGGATTTATTTATCTTAAGAGATACAGGTAGTTTTCATTCATGTTGTAACATAAACAAAAACAATTGGTGACTCGTGACAAATATTGATAATTAGATACTTTAAGCGTGAGATAATTATAACCTGATGTAAATAGAGCTGTGTGAGTATGTACCATTCAACGTGGCATAGGAATTTTCAGCAAGCCATTCTTTTTCTATCTGGATTTCTAGATACTTGAAAATGTGTAATCAACCTTTTACTCCAGAGGCCTAACATTTAAAGAGTTTAATAATCTCTCTCATACACCATTTCCATGAATTGATGTTAGGAAAATAAAGAGATGACGTATGTGCAAATGAAGTGTTGTCTAACATGTTGTTGACTCTGTAGGAAAAAGCTAACATCGCCCATTTTCCCATATACAGGTCTGTGGATGAACACACAGATAACTGTAAAATGAGAATATGCAGCAAAAACACGGTACCCCTCCAAGCAGGCATGGAATGATAGGAACCTTATGCATTTTATAGCCTCTCCATGGTGTATATAATTTCACCAGGGAAATACATGATCAACATTCAACGAACATTGTTCAGGTATTTCACAGGCTTATGCCGATGGTAAAAACTTGCCCTGTAAGCATCCTAAAGTGCTTGGACAAATGGTCGGCAGCTGTTGACATCTTTATGGTGAATTCATAAACACCATGAATATCCACTTGAGACCTAAAATGCACAAAGTTGAAGCAGGTGAGTGACCAACCTTGGCGAAATATCGCATCCTTGCTGCATAAAGGCACCCAAGGAAAACCAGAGACTATTAAAAATCCCAAATTCATTAGTTGATTCACTACTTTGTGTTTCTCTTCCATCTTCAAATTCCTCAGTGTGCCACTCGTAGGGGCTAAATCTGCTGACCAGGAATAAAACTACACTGACCCCAATGTAGGCAAACACAATGCACATCCAGATCTCATAGGCTAAAGGATCAAGAAAGGAAAACACTCCTGGTTTGGACTTCTGAGGCTTCTTGATCATGATAGAGATTCCAAGACTCATGAAGGGCTTGGAGAAGTCAATCACCTCTTCTCTCACAAGAGTGATAGTTAATGGAGCAATTGCAATGTCAGCTTTCTGTAAAGGAAAAAGAAGGAAAATAACAGGACCCAGAATTGTGGTTAGAAAAGACAAATGGCTAAAACTTGGAATGGAAGGAGATAGAAATTAGAGAATGGCAATAACCACGGTGCTTATGCTGAAGAGTAAGCAAGAGGGCAATGTATTTAACGACCTTGTGTTATAGACAAATAGTTGACCTATCTGACTTGTTCAAGGTCATTACACATTTCATGTAATATACCCTTAATGTCTGGTGCTAATATGTGTGCTTGAAGACAGGGGGAATGCGTGTTTCAGTTAATCTTCAAGTTTACTTCTTGCTTGCTTCTGCCTCAAAATTAAACAGTATTTTTTTTTCCCCTAGAGCTTCATGGAATGTCAGCAATCTGAGATGTGGGTATTTTAAAAAGAAGAGTGATTATCTGTCAACAATGATTCAAACTGAATTACTTTAACTTTAAAGATATAAAAACTTACCCCATATACAAGTTCTCCAACCATACCATTCCAAATTTTGGTGTCTGCATCCCTGGCCCCATACTTGCCATCCCCAACAATAGTCAGCTTGTACTTGAACCCACAATGTTTGGCAATTTCTGCAGCTAAGTCAACACAGTAGCCCTCATAACGCTCATTCCCTTCAAGCATTTCATGATTTTTCTTCATCATAACATATGGAGATTCCTATAAGGAAAGACAATATGTTCACTGATTATCACACTGAATTATTTACATACTGTTATTATGTCAAAACTCCTAGCCTAGTAGTTGCTTGTCATAATATACATCTATTAGACATATAGATAATATAGTAGACATTGAAAGAAAAAATATATTGGTATAGTGTTTCTACAATAAAACTTATTAATATATCTGTACATTATTAGTCATTAAGATGGCTTATATCTAATCATATCAGAATAAGATACCCAAAATCTGTTAGCATGCCTCCTCATCTTATTTATAATCCTTAAGCATCAGAGAGGATTTTTTTTTGTTCAACAGCAACTATGTTCAACTTTGGGTCTACTTTACCCTTCATTATGGCTAACGAACGCCAACCCCAAGAACCACACAATTCAGCCAAGTTATGTGTTACTGCT
Source organism: Uromys caudimaculatus (assembly GCA_028551405.1). NCBI lineage: Eukaryota > Metazoa > Chordata > Mammalia > Rodentia > Muridae > Uromys > Uromys caudimaculatus. The sequence goes on from CM052704.1 coordinate 58,492,510, forward strand.
CCTCCAAGCACAATCATCAAGTAGGATTCTAAACCAAAACAATCAATGACCATTGTCATGGCAACATACTGATTTGGTTCCTGAAAGCATTGTGTCTCACTTCATCTGTGAGATAATACTCTAGAATGATGCCCCATTATAGCCATAGAGACTCTTTTTACAAGTACATGAAAAAGGACATATGACAAAATGATTTGACAAATCTAATAATGTCCGTTTCGAAATGTTTGGAATGTAAATCTAAGTGAGAGAGTGGTTCAGATCAATAGCAGGATGTGAGTGTTTTATCTAAATCTCTTCTAAGTGCATCTACACTTTCATCTTGTTTGTCAAATAATGAATTCACAGACTTATCACCTCACTGCTATATAAAACAGTACACAATCATTTTATCTCAAAATCATGTCTTGTAATGAATTCCACCTTCTCTCCCTCCCTTGCTAAGCATCTTGTCCTCAAGATTCATATTTTTCCCTTCTTCAATTCACATCCTAGATGTTCATCTTTCACTGTTCAGGTATCTGGAACTGGGTATATAGTCACTACTATGTTCAAATGAAGGTTCAAATGATGATTATCTGTGTCTTTGAGGGGCTTATCTTTGTTATGAAGGAAGATGGGTTAATAGCATTACTAGGCCACAATATCAAATAGGAGGTTGGCGATAAGCTAGAGATGGGAAAGATTTGAAAGGAAGTATGAAGAACAAGACCTTGCTCTGCTGTTCCCCTGTGTCAGCAGCAGGGTATCAATTAGCTGCAGGCTTCCCTTCAGCCTCCAAGAGGATGAGAACATCCTGAATGCTTGAGCTTAGCCCATGTGTAATTCTTTTCAGGTAAACATGCAGTAAGTGACACACTGACAAATATGCAGAGTAAACATTGTAAAAGCTTCCTGATATGGTTACTATCCTAAACATAAAACATTAGCTCTCCAACTGGAAGCTTTGACTACAGAAAAACCAAGCTGAATATAAGTGCATGGAATTACTTACCAATATTGTGGTGACAACCACAGTTTTGTTTTCAAGCCCAGATGTGTCATTTCCAGAAGGGAGCTCAGTTAGGGTGACAACCATTTTATCCACTTCACTCCAGTACCCAATCTGAAAAAGGACACAGCTGATGACCATGGAGAAATGAACCATCTTCATGTAAACCACTGGATGCTTTTGGAACTCATGTCCGTATCCAAACTTACACCCTCATTAACCAGAATTCTAAATAACAGCAAAAATTTTACAGTCATAAACAGAATATAATTGGAATTGAAATTGTAAAAAATCATGTGCTAAATTGGGTTGAATCTTCATTATTATTATTTGATTTGTTTATTTGAGGCAAGAACATGGAATGAATCTACACTGGTCTGATAGAACTCAACTTGCATTCAAATCACGATCCTCCTGCCACTGTTTCTGTAGCTATGAGAATAAGGGCATGAGCCAGGGCAACTGGTTCATTTCTCACATTCCTGGATAATTTATGTTGTGGGGTAACTATGCAAATATATCCCAAACAGTGATATGTTTGCCAGACTATTTTAAGTAAAGATTTCAAATTATAAAGTTAATCACATGTCGACATGGCTAGTTATTTCTTCTAGGCTCATTCCATCTTTAGCAGTTGCCTTATCTTATACTTGAAGTCTTCCTATCAAAGTTAAAAACAAGTGTATCATTTCTGCTTATAGGTACTATTTTAGATTCTACTGCCCTGTCTCTTAGCAAAGGTGAGTCTGTTTGATTCAGAAAGCAGACCTCAAACCAAACTTTCTTTCTAGAAGTAGCCCAGTACTGTCTACATGCATGTGCTCTTTGACCCCAGTTGTGAGGACTCCTGATGGAATCTGCCTGCTCACAGGTAGACCCCACTTTCAAGCCTTAAAGTTTTACCTTCCGGGGCCCATTTGTTTTAAGCTCCATGATATTGATTGTGTAGTTTATTCGTTTTCCATTCTGGTCAAACTTTATATTTCCAGAGAGACCTTCAACTTGAACCTAATGATGAAATGGAAATAAATCACAGTTATAATTTTATCCATTCCAAAATATAAACAGTGAAGATTGCTCACACTGACCTAAATAAATACATAAATAAAAGGTTTGTTTAATGGATTTCTGTTTAATCTTTAACCTATCTTTGTGTTCTGAGGGAAAACACACAGCCTTGTGTTCAACAGGAGTAAAGGAAGGGTGACTTATTTGCTTTGACAGGAAAAACAAACACCACCTTAATGCCTGTGTGAAGTCCCATCAGCACTGATTCAATGAAACTGACCTGCTTTAGGGCTCTTTCTATTTCTACGCCTTGTCCCCAAGGCACAGCTGGGTTGGCCAAACAATCTCCTGCATTTCCTCTCCGGGAGATTTCAATCCTCTGCTTTCGAAGGTTACGGAATGCTTCAGTCATCACCTGGACAGCATCGTAGGTCAGGGCCGAAGTATACTAAAAGGAATCACACACATTATAAAGATGGGAGAAAATTCAAAGCTTTGCTGCACATAGGCCAGACTGTTCTTGCCTACTATGCAATACAGATACCAGGCAAAAGGCTCCAAGAAGTTAAACACAGCTCTTCCATCCAGCTACCTTAGAATTCAAGAAGAGTATGTGGACAGTGGGACTGCCTCTCAAAATGTCCTAATAAATTAGTATCTTAGCAATTTTAACTGAAGCTATTACTTTATTTTTAGATCAGTTTCTCATTGAAACAGTACTCTATGTCTAGCTGTGATACTATATAAACTTTCAAAATGAGAATAAACATATCTTTGATATCCAGTAAGAGAGTCACTAGTTAAAGTAGACAGAAAATAGATGAAATTTTGGATGCGGCAATCTGTAATTCAACCTCAGTGGTAGTCACATTAGAGTGGCATCAGACCAACTTTTTTTTGCATTCTCCTGAGTGCTTATGGAGGTGTTAAAGAAAAAACAAATTCCATCATCATCTCTCAATTCCTTTTGTGCTTTAACCATCTATGAGAATGCGAGCTCAAATTCACAGTGGCTGGGCAGGCATCACTAGACTTGCATGTCTCCATCATCTGTTGGATGTGCAACTGTTGCTAGTGACCAACTTTACTTCTCTCATAAAGGTTTAATGAATGTCACTGCATATTTTTCAATCTAAAGGTACCAACAAGTGGAGAACAGCTGGAGAAAAATGCAATGTCACAACTGACATCGTGACATTAAATTCTTAACCTAAGTCCAAAATGGCATACGGGCAGTACAGCTGAGCAGTCTTAATCCTCTCCAGTATGCTTCTTGTTCCATGGTGACTGAGATCATTTTCTAAATACCCTATAATCTCCACATGCTTCTTTTTCTCCAAACTCCTTTTGATGATGTTGTATTGTAGAGAGCAAGAGGATACTGGATAGAAGTTCCCATTTTGTCACCAGGAAAAAAAGCCTAAGCCCTCCTGAGTTGACAGCTGTGAACTGGCCACATTCATCCAACGGGGACTCTCTTCCAGTACTCTGATGTCATGCCTCTGGTTTGTTTAAGCACACTTGTTTCTGGAATCACACAGGCAATACTTCTCATCAGCTCACTTTCTCTTGCTCTCTCTACTGAACCGTCATTACAAGAAATCCAATGTCTTTATCTCCTACCACACTTAAAGGAAGAAGTAAGAGAAGATTGGAGGTGGAAATAAGAGATGAGAGGAAGGAGAGAAAAGGGGAGAGGAAGTGGGAAAATGCTTTGGATCAATGAATCCTTCCAAGCACTAGCCCGTTTGTTGACTTCTTCCTTAGGAAAATACTTTGAGAGGAACTTCTGAATCTGTCTTTGTGTGTAATTCTTGCTTTCACTGAGTGCTGTTCTTTGGTTCCTGGCTTTGAGTGCCATTCTGAAACTCTTAAATGTGGCTCCCTTAGTGCTGCCTTTCCTACACAGCCCTCCATTGGCTACGCTCCTCTTTGACTTATTCATAGCAATTTCCAGCATCCAATCATCCCGCAAGAATATTCTTCATTTGTTTCTTGTAACTGTCCTCCTCACTAGAATAAGTACTTCAGGGAGTGATAGATCTTGTCTCTTACCACTGACGTTTTATAAACCAGAATTGGGTTTGACATTGAAAAGACAAGAAACAGTAAAGGAATAAAGAAGAAAGGAAAGAAGGAAGGAAAAGGAAGGATTACAGCTTTTTCAAATTCTAGTCAATGAGACGAGTATAACAAGTTCATAACCTTTAAACATAGGAGAAAGTGCTAAGAGGAAGGAAATCAATTGATTCCATTCCATTGAAGGTAATCTTCACAATGTTTGAAAACATCCGTGTGTCATTTAAAAGACTACATTATATTCCTATTAAAAATCATGTGATTTAAAAGACTTCCTGAAGCCATAAGAAAGGATATAGCAGGTTTTGTCTGCCTCACTATGTGTCTATTTTTATTATCCCACAGTGAACAACATTAATTTTCTTTCTGCAGAACATTCAGTTCATTGCCAACTTAACTCTTAACACTAATGCCTAGGACTCTGAATAGGCAATGGAATTTAAATTGAATAAGTTGGATATTAAGAAAATATTGCAATTTGTATTAAAATTGTAATAGCTAAAGGCCAAGATCTTTATTAAGTCAGCTTGCTCTCATTACAGGGAGAAACCCATGAGGCTACCCACTAAACTGTTTTAGAAGATAATAATACCCTGCAAACGACATTAGAAATACGATTAGGCTGAGCTAAAAAGCATTCTGATCCATGCAACACATCCATACTGCAGCTAGGCACACTCAGTGCTCACGGGGGGTGGGGGGGTTGTCCCCTCAACCTTACTCAAACGCTCAAACCTAAACACATGTTAAGCTTATTATGTCTTCAAATTAAAACTCACAGTTAGAAGCACAGTTCTGAGCGAGGAGACACTGAGTGTTCTGTGCCTTTTAGCTTCTGCTCTGTGTTTGTGGTTCATTTATTTTCCTAAACAAGTATGCTCACAATTTTGACTGACAAGTTAAATATTTCCACTTGATTCCACCACTTGCTAAAGTAGATATAAATTAGTTGGAAGGGAACACGATGGCAGTGTAACTATCTTCAATCTCTGGAAACAACTGTTGTATCTCTGCCTTGATGTTTATGTTCTGTGAACTCTCTCAGCTGAGTTGGGAATTTATCCTTCAGTGGGGGGCCATTTGGCTTAGCTCTCCCCACAGGCACCATAATCATCAGACAAGCATAAGAAATCTGAGAAATCGTTTTCATGGTCCATTTTCCAAATGTAGGCTTTATTCCATTTTAAGTGCATCTTTATTGAGACTTATTTTTCAGAGATAAAATGAAATGTGAATTTTAAATGTTTGTCACATCTAATAATATCATGCAAATCATTCAATAATGCAATAGTGTAATCACTGATATCACAAGATGGCCATTTCTAACACCAGAGAAGGCAGTAGAGAGGAAAATGTTTGTGTTTGTCTCATCTTGTGCCTATGAAGTAAAAGAGGAGGCCATGACAACAGTATAGGATTTTGAAATTATCACATGGGGGCATGTTTTCTTATTCATTATCTCTAAGTCTTGAAATCATAGGAAATGGTATTTAAAACAAAAATACCAGCCATTAGTCACTACTAAAAATTTTAAGTCCTATATAATGCTCCATTTTCAATTTGTTATAAAACTTGAAATTATTTGAATAAACTTTATGAAGCACAGAGATTGTACATTAGAAAGCAGGCTTGTACTCAGATTTGCCCATCCTGGCTCCTCTACTATCTTGGATGGCTACCAAAGAACTGCTTTGTGATGCTTCTTAGAGAAACACAAACAGTGTCTATTGGGTGTGAGCAGGTACTGAACAGCACAGTGAAGGAAGGGAATCCTCATCCATTTAGGTCTCTACATGGTGCTTGTGGTTACAAAACATGCAAATAGTTTCATTGTGATCTGACAGTTACAAAAACATTTGAAGCCACAAATCATTTTATCCTGATTTTTTTAGGTGAAGATTCCAGGTTGTAATGTTGTGTTTAACACATAGCCCCCAAAATTTGCTATATGGCAAGAATTTGAAGCCAAGTCTCTGTCATTCAGAGATGATGACATGACTTTCTAATTTGCTCTAGGCCAGGTCTTCTCAACCCATGGGTCGTGACCCCTGTGGGGTTGAACGACCTTTTCACGGGATTCACCTAAGACCATTGGAAAACACAGAGATTTACATTAACATTTATAACAGTAGTAAAATTAGAGTTATGAAAAAGCAAAAAAAATAATTTTATGGTTGCAGGATTATTAGAATATGAGGAACTATATCAAAGCAGCACAGCATTAGGAAGGTTGAGAACTACTGGCCTAGACGGTCATTATGTAAAACAGAGAATCTTGACTCCTCAGAAGCCATACCATGACAGTTGCCATTTCGTTGGGTAAATATGTTAAGTAAAGAGGATGAATAGAAAACAATGAATTGGCAAATAGTAAAATAGCCTAAATGTGTAAGTTATTGACCAGCAATCCATTTTGATTACTATCAATCTTGCTGTAGAGCAATGGTATTTTTACTTTCACTTGCTTTGAAAATCATTATCTGTTTTACAAAAACAGAATTCTATGCTACAACCATTTCAGAAAATAGGTCATTCACACAGTAAAGAGCATAGCCTAAGACATCTGAGTGATAATTCCCACCTGCTTAGCACTGTCAGACATTTAAAACATTCCTTAGCTGGGCAGTGGTGGCGCACGCCTTTAATCCCAACACTTGGGAGGCAGACACAGGTGGGTTTCTGAGTTCAAGGCCAGCCTAGTCTACAAAGTGAGTTCCAGGACAGCCAAGGCTATACAGAGAAACCCTGTCTAAAAAAACAAAACAAAACAAAACAAACAAACAAATCAAAAAATATTTCTTAACAATACCTTACTTTCTGTAAAAATAATGCTTCACAAAACATACTTCAGGATGAAAGTTTCACTGCTTGGTTAAAAATTCTTATACTCATTTCTAAGAGAGCACAAGTTATTTAGTTAAATTATGACATACCTTTGCAGAATCTAATACAATCTAATATTTTGAATCTTTGCTTTACAAAATAATTATCAATAGGATCAAAGTAGTAGAAGTTAAGTACATTTATAATGCACTATGAAAGTTAAGTACATTTATAAGAAAGATTTAGCAAGACTTTTAATTTAATTCCTTACAATGTCTATGAATCAAATAGAGACTTGGGGAAAGAAAACAGCAGGAGCCTGAAATTATTCACTTATCTTAATTTAAAATTCACAGACTGTCCACCCTCTTGAAGAGCTGTCTGTGATAAGGTCATCTTTAATTTACTGTAAAGCATCTTGAACATGTGCCCTTTGGAACCGCACTGCGTAGAGGCATGAAACTGTCATGAAACTCCACCTCTTTGGCAATCACACCAGCCAGCGAGGCACAGTTCCCAAGAGGGAAATGGGATCTCAGTATAAAGAAACTAGAATTAGCATTTATTACTATTTTTCATGAATAACAAAAATAATCTCAATGACTATGACAAAAAGAAAGTCTATTGTTTTCAAAGGAACACACACACACACACACACACACACACACACGCGCGCACACACACACACACACGCATGCATATGCCTAAAATATCAAGATTGTCTGTTGATTTCCATGCAAAATCTTACTTAAAGAGCAAGCCTCTCAATTCAGAGACACTTGGAATTATATACTTAGAGATTCAAACATATACCTAAAGCTAATTAGACAAACTAAAATAGAACAAGGATCTCAGTTTAAAGCACTGTCTGGTTTGATTGAGCTACAGTAAGGACTTGTTTGGAGCCTCATTTCACAGCTGACTCAATCATTCTCCTCTGTGCCCAGTTCCTTGAGGTTAACAACTTATGAGAAAACAGACTACCTATGGCAGAGTTTCTGAACCTGTGAGTCACAACTCCATTGAGGGTCACATATCAGATATCCTCCATAATAGCTATTTACATTTTGATTCCTCACAGTAACAAAACTACATTTATGAAGTAGCAATGACATGTTTTTATGCTTAGAGCTCACCACAACCAGAGGAACTGTATTTAAGGGTCACAGCATTAAGAAGGTTGAGAACCACCACGCTAAAGTGATTCTGGCTTACATTTCTTTTTTTTTTTTAATTTTTATTTTTTGATACTTTATTTACATTTCAAATGTTTCCTCCTTTCCAAGTCTGGCTTACATTTCTACACTTGGTGATCAAAGATGTCTACCCACCATTCCTTGGAATCTTTGCATAATGAAGAGCCCATGGGTGAGAGCAGAGAGTAAGCAGACACTGGAAATATTAATGTAGCCTTTACTAAGGGCAGAAATTGGCCTTTTATATAATTGTTGCAGCAGAGATTTCAAAGATATCTTCCTGTCTTACAACTGCTCTTCAGAGAAAGAAACGAATGAATGCAGCAGAGCACAGTTGTCCTTCATTACAATTATAAACATGAATAATTCATCTAAATAGCACAATATATTTATTTGTAAGCACTTTTCCAGGATATATTATCTTAGCAATATCAGTTTTGTAATTTTGTGGGATTAATTTATATATCTTCTTAATTACAAAGTACAAAGGCTTAAATGCACCAAACTTTTAGGTGTGATAAGTAAGTTGCTTTAATATTTGCAGTAGTAAATGCTGAGTCTTAGCTGTGTCTATGGTCAGTTTAAATACTCAAAAGGCAAAATTAATTCTATTAGGCCACTAGGGTACTATTTAATGCATTATGCTAATTACCGAACTGAAGAAAGATTATACTATTTTCAGAAGTCCCAATAATACTCTTAGGGCAACAATTAAGAAAGTTTGAGAATGTGTTAAATTGATTCCTGAGTAAAATGAGGTTCTTGTGGGAGAGGCATTATTTAAAGCGCCACGCAAATGTGAGCCCCTGGTAGTAGTTGAGTCCCTTACTGCCAGCAAGACATCAAAAACAGAGTGGAGCAAAGGTTACCATATGAAAAGGGAGCATGGATAGCCATGTCTGAAAACATAAAATCTCTCTCAATATGGAAATAGTTATAATTTTTATATACTTTTAAGTCTACTTATACTCTATCTCCTCTTGAAATCTTCAAGAGAGGTGAACGAGCTATTTCCATTGTCTCTTGTAAAACAGTCTAGATTATAGACAGCCTCCTCACACTACAAGTGTTGCCTGTGAGCCTCTCCTGCGCACACTATGTGATTTAGAACCACTATCTAAAAATGAAACACATACTTCTCAGGGTCTTGCTTTTTTAAAAATCTAAATATATCTCTTCACTGCACTTTACAGTAAATTAAATGCAAATGGTTGTGATGTCTGCAGTTATTTCCTTTACAAAGAAATTAAGAAACAATGCTGATGTGATGAGTCCATTGTCTCTGCCCATCTGGAGGCACAATTTTGGCCCCACCCTGGCCTGCCTGAACAATTCTGAGATACCTTTCTCCTTTGATTCCTATAACTACTTGTCACTGGGGAGTCCAGGTATCATCTTGTGCCCAACTGAGCAGCATCCACCTCCTGAATGGTATAGTCTTTTACCGTGCCGGGCATGGAACTCAGAGCTTCATACCTGTCAGGTCAGCATTCCCCGACTCTGCAGAGTCCTTTGACACCTCTATTCAGTCCCCACACTGATGGGAATTTTCTGTTTTCCTGGACTGGGAACCTTTCACATAATTTTTTGTTTGTTTGTTTGTTTTTTGTTTTTGTTTTTGTTTTTCCTCTACTTAAAGCCTCAGATCCCCTGCTCTATGCAACTTACTCACTTTCAGATTTCAAATACCTTACTTCTTCCAAGAAACCTTTCTCTTCTAAAACCTGCCCGATGTGATGCGTATATGTTATACCTTCCTCTACTTGTATGTGCAGGAAGTTACTTGAAGCCAGTATTTTTCAGTCTTTATTTTACATCTTTGTGATGGATCAGCTACCAACAACATGATGTTTACTTAAAAGCAAAGGGATAAAACTAACAGCATCAAGAAAAATTTCATTACAAATTCCTGACAGTAGAGGTCAAGAATAACTTTAAAAAGAAAAGAAGACTCCTTGAGGCAGAGGCACTCCACTGTCACCTCTCTTGAATGGAACAAAAACTATGGTTTAGAGAGCTGACCTCCAGCTTCAATGGGAAGATACAATTTGATCAAGCTTGAAGAAATACAACAGTCTTACTTCTGAAGAGATATAAGAAGAGAATGTTCTAGAAAAGGAAATTACTAGTGTAGAGACACTAAGTGGAAAAATGTCAGAGTGTTTAAGTACTAAAAGAGAGGAATACAGTTACAGCAAAATTGGTGCGGGAACATTATCAAGAACGAGGTCACATGCGAGTGGCAGAATGTGAGCAACTCTTACATCAGGAAGATGGCTTTGGTGTTCATGAGAAGTGCAAAAGGGTACTGGAGATTTGGGAGCAAAATTATGATATGTTCGAGCTCCTGGAAGACAGGAAGACAGAGAAATCCCCATAACAGAGCAGACAGTCGGTGGTGGCTGGTTTGGGCTGGTTGGATAAGACAAAGGAAAGTGAGAAGTGAGACAGAGCTAGATTTGCAGCCGGATGGATGTGAGCTGCAGGAGGAAGGAGGGTGTTTATATTTTCAAATGTTTGATCTAAACAAACGGCACATGAGGTCAGAATTGTCATCGTATGTATGGGAAAGACAATGTAAAGAGGAATTTGCAGAGGCTGAAGAGCACAAAGGTATCAATGGAAAAATCAAAAGCTTATGAGAAATAATAGAGTTAAGTTTGAGATGTCAACAGGACCATTTCTGCCAATGCTACAAAGTGACTATTGGTTTCTGATGCAAACGCATGTTGATGTTTTGTGTTTTATCTCACATAAAAGAGTAACTACTACAGAGTAGTAACGTGTTGTTCTAAAGAATGAACACAGGAATATTGCTGCAAGTCATTAGCTCATTAGTGAGAATCAGATTTAAGGTCTCAGTGCTGTGACTCCTGTCATTTTTTAATGACGTAAAGAGGACAAAATTTAAACATTGTTGTTTGTTTCTTATTAAAATATGTACATATTAAATTAAGGTTTTGCATGTACTGATTGAATATGTTTTAATTAAGGAAGTGTGGAATCTATATTTAAGTTTTAGGAATTTAAACTTTCAAACATGCATTCCTCTTTCCCACGACTTGGAATAATTTCTAAATCCTAACCACAGAAAGAATTCAATTTGATGAATTGGAAATATACAGATTTTTTTCATGCCTACAGCTCTTATTGTGTATGATTTTTATAATTTTTTTATTATAGAGTACTAAATTATGATTTTAATCAACAGTATAATTGCTACAGTCAGCAAAGACCCCCAAACCAGCATGAAAGGAAATTTCCTCATTAGAGAGATTTGCCTCCTTTACTTCAAACAAAAATGACACTAAGAATAGTTTTATTTAGACAAATATAGAGCTCCTTCTTAGTTCTACTTATATAAGTCAAAAAGAATTATAATGGTATTCATTTCTCATGCCAATATTATCTTCATGGTTATAACTTTAAATGTTCAATTATGCTGTAAAGTATGCAGTTAAATCCTAGGAATAAATAACTCATAATCCTTAAATTGCAGGCCATTCTGATACTCAGGACATAATCTCATGTTCTTCCTCTCTCTCCTGCATAACATATAGGTCATCCCTTCATTCAGTGTATCCAGCTTTCATTTCTCATCTTCCATTAATCATAATATCCATAGTATCCAGGTTCATGACAGAGACTTTGCTCAGATTCATGAAAAGTGAGGCTCATTTTACTTAGTGTCACCAACGTATAGTATCAATGTAAGTTTGATATGTTGGTGAGATGTTGTGAAGAACTTTTGATGTGAAAAAGTAAGTTTCCAACTCAATAAAGAATGAAGTAAAGCAGCAATGCCTGAATCACCCTCCTTGCCTCACTTCATCACAGAGGTGCTGTTTCATTGCCATAAAATATCATGTAAAGAAAGAATTAGTGTGGCATAAGAAGATACTATGACAGCACACTTACCGTACATTTATTACAGTATTTTTTATAGCTTTGTTTATGATTAACTTTAGTTGATCTCCAACTATGCCTAATATAAACTTTATAGTCAGGAAGTATATTTATGAAAAATATAGTGTGTGTGTGTGTGTGTGTGTGTGTGTGTGTGTGTGTGTGTGTGTGTAGGGGATGATGGAGAGAAAGATGGAGGGAGGGTCAAGAGAGAGGACAGAGCAAAGAACAAAGAATGAAAGGTTGAATTCCTTCATTTTAAGAAAGGGTTGGGAAAAGAAACAATCTTTATTTACTTTTTGATTTTTATTACACTATACTAAAATTCTGTAAATACTTCATCATGACCCCAGTGTGTAATTAACAGCTCTGTTTGAACTGTACAGATGAAAACTACTGAATGGAGGTCACACAGTAATTCAGTAGACACTATAGAAAGAGAGCTTGATACTCTCTATGGATTCAGGCAACCACTTTAGTCTAGGTTCATTTCCAATGAATATCAGGGCTCCTCTCTTGTAATCATTGCCTCTTACATCTAGGGACAACTACATAGCTGTACCACCTGTCTTTTTACAAGTTCCAAATTATTTCACACAACAGCATAAGATTTGAGGTTTTCTATGACTCTCTTTCCCAAGTCCCCTTCTACACATTTCTTTCAGTTCTAGATTCATGTAAAAAGTAATCTGGCACACTCCCAAACAGAGTCTTTCTTAACCTCTTTCTCCCATTTTGTCCTAATTATCTAAAGGAAATTGGCTCACTTAACACACTTTATTATATTTGCTCATCAGTATGTTTGTGTTTTCTTTTATACTGTGCATTCTCAAGAGCAACATTCATACATTTTTTATTTCTTTTGTGTGATTCATTTCTTGGCCCTCTAGTACAAGAACAATATGTCTCTATATTAGAATGAAACTCCTTCCCAGAGATCAATTTACCCCAAAGGATTTCAATGATCTGTAGGAAGCCTCTGGGGTAAAATAGAGGAATTACAACATGCTCAACTTGGAATAGATCTTCACAACTGGCTGAGACTCACTGGATTTTAAAAAAGGATTGGACAAACAGTGAGTTTTATTAGGATTTGTGGTTTTTCACACTGTGCTAAGAATCTACTAAATGGTATTTAGTATTCACAACAGCTGGGAAATAGCAGCCATGAATGTGCTATATGAAGGAGAACACTGATCTGGGTCAAATGCAGATTCCAAACCTGTTTTAAACTAATGAACCTTCCTTCTTTGCAGTATCCCACTAGAATGTACCATCACGAACTCACTGAAAATTAGGTAAAGCAGCCAAAAGGAAGACATTTTGAACAGAAATACAGCAAAAAAAAAAAAAAAAAAAATGGGGGGGGTGTTACATTTGGTGAGCTCAATAGATTGAATTGTGGGACTAGGTTTCAGCAAAAATTTCACAGAATGCATTTCTAGATTCCTCACTCCCCATGAATCTTGAGACAAGATACTTGAAATCAAATCATAATGTGGATTCCACAAGATAAAAACACATCCATTTTTCTTTTACGTTTCTTACAGAGATAGTATGGGGACACCACAATGAGTATGAATCTAATTGAAGAGATAGTGGGGAAAACTCATGAACACCTGGGTAAAGGGGAAAAGTTCCTGAACAGAACACCAGTGGCTTATGCTCTAAGATCAAGAATAGACAAATGGGACCTCATGAAATTGCAAAGCTTCTGTAAGGCAAAGGATACTGTCAATAGGACAAAACGGCAACCAACAGATTGGGAAAAGATCTTAACCAATCTTACGTCCGATAGAGGGCTAATATCCAATATATTCAAAGAACTCAAGAAGTTAGACTCCAGAGAACCAAATAACTCTATCAAAAAATGGGGAATAGAGCTAAACAGAGAATTCTCAACTGAGGAAATTCACAGGGCTGAGAAGCACCTAAAGAAATGCTCAACATCCTTAGTTATCAGGGAAATGCAAATCAAAACAACTCTGAGTTTCCACCTCACACCAGTCAGAATGACTAAGATCAAAAACTCAGGTGACAGCAGATGCTGGCGAGGATGAGGAGAAAGAGGAACTCTCCTCCATTGTTGGTGGGATTGCAAGCTGGTATAACCACTCTGGAAATCAGTTTGGCGGACCCTCAGAAAAATGGACATAATACTACTTGAGGACCCAGCTATACAACTCCTGGGTGTATACGCAGAAGATGCTCCAACATGTAATAAAGACACATGCTCCACTATGTTCATAGCAGCCATATTTATAATAGCCAGAAGCTGGAAACAACCCAGATGTCCCTCATCAGAGAATGGATACAGAAAATGTGGTACATTTACACAATGGAGTACTACTCAGCTATTAAAAACAATGACTTCATAAAATTTTCAGGCAAATGGATGGAACTTGAAAATATCATCCTGAGTGAGGTAACTCAGTCACAAAAGAACAAACATGGTATGTACTCACTGATAAGTGGATATTAGCCCAAAAGTTCAGAATACACAAGTTTCACTTTACAGTAACTGCTGGACTAAGAGTGAGGTCCCAGATGGAGGAGTTGGAGAAGGGACTGAAGGACCTGAGGGAGTTTGCAGCCCCATGGTGGGAGCAACAGTGTCACCTGGCCTGACCCCCCCTGGTCCTCCTGGAGGCTGGACCGCCAACCAAAGAATACACCTCGAGGGACCCATGGTTCATACCACATATGTGGCAGAGGAGGGCCTTGTTGGCCATCAAGGGGAGGAGAGGCCCCAATAAAGGGGAATGTAAAGTTGGGAATATGGGAGTGGGTGGGTGGGTGGGTGGGAGGTGGAATACCCTCATAGAGGTGGGAGAGGGGGAGGGGATAGGTGGTTTCCAAAGAGGAGACCTAGAAAGGGGGAAACATTGGAAATGTAAATAAAGTATCAAAAAATAAAATAAATAAAAAAAATTTAAAAAAAGAAATGCAGTTAAACAATCTCAACCAACCAGAACCCCCCCAGAGCTCCCAGGGACTAAATCACCAATCAGAGTACACATGGAGGGTCCCATGGCTCCAGCCACATATGTAGCAGAGAATGACCTTGTCAGGCATCAATGGGAGGAGAGACCCTTGGTCCTGTGAAGAATCAATGCCTCAGTGTAGGTGAATGCCAGGGCAGGGAGGCTGGAGTGGGTGGGTGGGTGTGTGGGGGAATAGTCTCATAGAAGCAGGGGGAGGGGGATAGGATGGGGGGTTTCTAGAGGGGAAACTGGGAAAGGGGATAACATTTGAAATGTAAATAAATAAAATATCCAATTTTTTAAATAAGCACTTAAAAATGTGAGAGGAATGCACTCTCCATTACGTATCTTACACAGAAAGCATCAGAGGCTTGAAGTCCAAGGAAGGGATGGATGAGCACTTAAACTTCCATTAAGCCAGATGGAGATGTGGCCTATGACACCAAGTGTCCATTGTCATTCTCAGAGACTGTGTGCATGACAGTATCCCACAAGATTACATAATAGACGGCATAAGTGCTAAATTCAAGGTCACCGAACATGAAATCACTTACCTTTTAGAAAATAGTAAGACAAGGTACATTTTAAAACATATTACAAAGTAGTTATCTGAAATTGGCTCAAAAATTAAAAGAATGTACCCTAAACATAGAACTTCAAACTTTTTATAATATATCTAGGATATATATATATATATATATATATATATATATATATATGTGTGTGTGTGTGTGTGTGTGTGTGTGTGTGTGTGTGTGTGTGTGTGTGTGTGTGTGTTTGTGTGTGTGCGTGTGTGTGTGTACATTTTGTGTGTGGTCATATGCTTATTGTCTAAACTATATACAAGTAAGTTGATCAAAGGTTGTAAAAGTTCATATCTGCTGTTCTTTACTTATAGTCAAAATATTGTAAATGACAGCTGGAGCCTTTTGTTCCATGGGTCTTAAGTTTTAAAATGCCTCCTTAGACAAGGCTTCCCAGGGCATATAATTTATGTTTTTGTCTGCCATCCATTTCACGACTTACTGTTCCTTCCCATGCTGTGGTCTTTTGACTATCTATCCTTACAGTACTGTTAGTGAAAGCAGTAGTCTGTATAGTCTTTACAGTGATTTTTGAGCAATCTTCCTACTTGGTAATTCACATAATATAAAATTTCCACTGGATAGATAAATGAATGAAGACATTGTGGAGATGCAGGCACAGAAGAACACTATAGTAAAACACCATTTTTCTTATCTAAAAAAGCAAAATGTAAGAAATGTTCTCATCAGTCTGCTTGCTCGCCATCATTTACACTGCACTCTTCTCCCTCCAGTATTTTTTAAGCTCTTTCTTTCCTTTAATGCAAACCTTAATTGTCGCTGTGTGTGCTCCAGGGTATTCTTTCTCTTCTAGTGTTGACCATCTTTCTATGAATTTAGACACCAGGGAATCATCGTAGTCTACAATCTGAAATCCAGAGACATTTGCTCCTCCAAACTGAATTTTCAGCAGGTCTCCATCAGTAAAGCCCTAGGCATAAAACAGATTTGTGTTATTTCCGTGGATTGTACTCCTGTACCTCCTCACACGTGTCTTGGAAGGTCAAGCACACACAGGAGAGATAAAATACCTTCAAAAGGATTTCATGTATTTAACATCCAATACTTGTCAGTATACCTCATATAAAATAGGTATCATGGCAGGTCCCTAATCAATAGGTTTACTAACTGGCCATCTCATGTAGAGCTCATGGGAGTATTTACATAGAAGTTTTCTCTCATACTGAGTCGGCTTCCATGGGTCAGGTAAGGACTGGGTTTTCTTTATTGAATTTATCATGGAGCACAGCCATGTGCTCACATATGAAAATCATTGATCAAGCTATTCTCAGTTAAACTGATCATTCACTCACCTAATAAAATATCTTTAAAATGAAAAGGGAAAAACAAACATCCAATTGTTGTTCTTAATTGTTTAACAGAAATCTATTTTATATTAAATGAGAAACAAATTAAAATGACAATTGAATTTTATCAATCAGTTGGGTATTTAATGGCATGTGTTCTGCTCTGGGAGATGACTCAAGTTCCCTTCCAAAATCCACAATCGGCAAGACTCATCCTCTAGTAACTATTTTGATACCATCTTCTCACAAATACAGGTATTGCACTCATGTACACACATATAATTAATTTTTTAATTTAAAGTTTATTTTTTAATTTAAAATTAAAATTTTTCAATTTAAAATTTTATGAAGTTGCTCTTGCATGAATCAATTCAAAGTACCATGTTGCACATTTGTAAATTTTTAAAATGTTACTTTGTGATTAAATTTTTAACTAAATTTCCCTTTTTGAATCAAGGATAGAAATAGAAACTAAATTTCAGTATGACAATCATTACTGTATTCACATTTAAACGTATTCATTCTATCATGCATAATGATTAATTATATCCTGAATTAAGCATTGATCTTTTATTTGTAGTTAATACTTTAAAGAAGAATTATTACAATTTTTACCTTGGCAAAGAAAGCTTCTTGTTAGCCCACAATTTTTGATAAATGGATTCTTTAGATTTCTAGAATGCAAGTGCAACTCATCCAGATGCTTAGTTGTAAGCCTTAAGGGTGGGAGGAGTGGTCATGGGCCCTTTACATTTAGCTTTGGTTCTTTCTTATGTGGTATTTAAATTTTTCCACTCTTCTATGAAAATGTGTATGTATGTATGTGGCTAAACTCTGGGAATAGAATGATAGGAAGCTAAAGGCAGGGTTCAGAAGTATGAATACTCCTATCGATGTGTCTAGATGTTCTGGGACCCATCTGATAAGTTCAGATAATGCTCTGATCTATAGGCATTCCCCAGTTCTAAACAATAACTCACATCCATAACTTTTTTGAACAGAATTTCCTGGAGAAAATAGAAGCCACTCTGTCTTAATCCTTGGACAGTGACAAGACTATTTCTGGAATCAGAATGCCCCCTCTGCCTTTACACACTTTGGAACAGAAAAGAGCAGTTTATGTAACACAGAGCAACAGGAATCAGATTTACCCAAATATCAACTGAATCCCATTCTTGTTGTTTTCTCCCCATCTTGGTTCTATAGATGCTTCACAGGTTACTGCTAGCATCATGTTCTCAGTGATGTGCACATGGAGACAGGCTCTGCCTCTCAGGACTGAGGAAGAGTATATAGCAAGAGAAGAAGCTACCTGTCTGCTTCTCATGCTTAGTGCTTGTCACATCTCTCACATATCTGCCAGGCCTCATGCCTCATTTCTTCAGTGCACTGAGATAAAGCCTCTAACTTCCTATCTTGCTGGCAATTTTGGCCTCATTTTTTCTTTGGGTTTCATTTAATTTTATTCATGTTGTCATCTTACTCTGATTATACAACAAACAGTTTCAACTGAACTCCTTGATAGGTTTGATGCTAGCCTAAATAAAAATCTGAATTTTTCAACATTTTGTTTTTTTAACTCCTTGCCAAATTTTAAACAGATTTTCCCACAGACAATAGAAGCCATTCCATCATAATCCTTGTGACAAAACAATCGATTTCTGGGTTTAGAATGCCATCTGCCTTCATGCACTTTGGAAGATAATAGTGCTGTTTTCATTATATATATATATATATATATATATATATATATATATATATATATATATATATATATATATATATATATATATGAAACAGGAGGAGAAAAGAAGAAGAGGGGGAGAATTTGAAGAAAGAGGGGAGACAGACAGAATAAAAGATGAGAGATCAAAGCTGGACAAGTCTGATACAACATCTCACCAAATTAAAACCATCCTATCACTTAGGGAGATGTATTCACAAAACTGCGAACCAAGTGATTCTCACTAATTGTGAAGCTTACATGCTCTAAATGATTATTAACAAGTTAAATATATGAGAAAAACAGAGAAGAGAAACACGAGCACAGGGTCATATGACCCTCAGCTTATTATGGACCAATTCACCTTTCAAATGCTACAAAGAGACTTAGTAAGAGCCTGAATCTGAAGAAATAAGTCCACAATAGCAGTTCCAACCTGTACATCACAGTCATTGGAAAACACATATTTTCAATGGTGTTCACTGCTCAGTAGCAAACTTACAGTTACAAAATAGCAATTAAACAATTTTGTGGTTGGAGTCATCACAACATGAGTAACTGCTTTAAAAGTCTGCAGCATTAGAAAGGTTGAGAACCACTGTGCTAAGTAAAGTAAGAAAACCACAAAAATACCAATAGTATATTCATATAACTCATCTAGAGTTGTCAAACTCCCTAGATAAGACTCAGGAAATAAACAACTCAGGAGTCTCTGCAAGTCACTGAAACCAACTGTATGCACATGGTTCCTCCTGTCCTCAGGTTATAGAAGCAGTAGGACTGCTTAGGAGATAGACTAACCAATGTGCATAGAAGAGAGAGCACCAGTATAACTGGAAAAGACTCAGACTAAGAGGCCCAGAAGACAAATTCTGACCTTTTGAGGTACCTGTGAAAAGTCCTTTTTATTCCAATTTTGTCTCCACTCAGGAACTAGTGCATAAACCATTTGTTATTTGCTTACACTATTCTAAGTGTAAGGTACTTTGCTACCACAACTGATCTGCCTGTCTGAGTTGCTCTGAGGTGAGAAGCTACAGTCTCTGGTTTAGCACCAGATAGTAAAACAGCCGAAGGCTAGGTAAAAGAGCCTTTTCTATCTCTGCAGGAGTTCCACAGTTCTAAGTTGAAGTCTCAGAAGAAAAGGAGAAGGAGGCCTGTCTCTGCTCTCAGTGCTTGTACAACTTTCAGAATGTGTGTTCACATGATAAGAAGTTCACTATGACTTTGCACATAAATTCAGGTCATAAATAAAGTAAGAGGTTTTTAACAGAGACTGTCTACATGCATATCCACTAGGAGTAATTATCTGGCTAAATATTCATCATTTATTACTAGCTTACAGGTTCATGGAAAGTTACAGACCATAACTAAGCTGTCTTTGAAGTTTTGATGAGATAAACCCAGTCAATATTTTATCTCCTGTCTTTTCACCTGTAGTGTATATCTTAGCTCCTTCTTTATGACCTTCAGTTAATGGCTATTGTAATCCCTTGGAATGTGCTCTAGGTTTTAGAAGTCTGTTGTTATCTCAGAAGCAACAAAGCAGTTCTGTTTTAAAAGGGGTTCCAATGTCTTTGTCTGAGTCACCATTCTAGCATGCTAGTTGTTTCTGCAGAATAAATGCTCTTTGTTTTTGCATACTAAAAGATATTATTTATCAATATGTAAGGATTTAAAAGAATCTTTTACAGACACCTTTCTAACATGAATAAGGCATTGGCCACAGGGAAGTGTTACTTTTCTATTGAGAACTTGGAGGATAAAAACCCTTCAACAACAGGAAGCAGTTTTCAGACTTCAACATCATGAAGTATCTAAATTCTCAAACATTCCAGGAGAGTCTTCTTCACAACTACCAGATGTTTGTGAGGAGAGGAAATCAGGTGTTCAGGAAAGAGAAAACAGACCCAATTTCAGCTTAAAATTTAGGTAGATTTCTAAATAGAATCATGACCAGAGCATGGACTTGCTCACTTAGACAACAGTGCTTTCCTTTTTCATGGCATTACATAGCAACTCTCAAATTGATGAGACACCTTCTGTCATTATTTCTCAATGTTCCAATATAATCTTCTCCATCTGGACATTTTTAAAGATCGCAGCTTTCACTGTGGCTCTGTGCTGTTTATCAAATGGCACAATTCACACAGGGACTAAGTATACAGGCTGTTTCAGGCATAATACAAAGCTGGGCAAAACTCATTGTAAAGCTTAATCTCCTGTTAACCCTTATGTCTATACAGAGTCTTTTCCAATCTCCTAGATACACACTAAAAAAAAAAATCCCAGAGGATTGTTATAAGAGCTTGTAATCATGTCACCAAATAGAAATTTTGTCTTGAACAGCCAACTTCTTCCAGACTCAGGAAACTCACTGATACCAACTTGAGTGTTCTCAGTGAAATCACTATTTATCAAAAATTTTGTTTTGTTTTTGAATTTTTTGTCATATTACAGATGTTTTCCAAGTGATAAACTCTATAACCACAAAAAGAAGCCTGAATTTGAATGAATAAAAAACTTGTGTGCAGTCCTATTATATGATCAAGAATAAACATTCATTTGCTGCCTCTTTTCCTTGTCTCATCACATTTTTATCAGGTTGTGTGGAGATAATTTTCAACAAACAGGGTCATAGCTATTCAAAGACCATGAGGAAAGTCAAAGCCTGCTTGACTGCCACTTTAAAGCCCAGCTAGGAAATAGAAATAAATATTCAACAATCTAAATTTATTGGCTATAATTATGAAAGAAAAAAACAAAGAAATATAATTAACCAATCTGCTTTTTCAATATGTTCTGAATGGACAAGAATACTAATGGGAACATGATCAATACCTATAAGTACTCAGTTTTTATTTCATTGTGTTACTTATATACTATGTAGAAAATCAGAAATAAAAATTTTAAAACACTATAATTACATTGCTACAATATGTAATTGATAATTTTATTGACTTAATAGTATCATGTTTATAGATTTAATTTCCTTGTAAATGTGCATCAATTTCATGCATTATTTATATTAAAAACTCAAGAATGCATGCACTTAGTTTATAGAACACAGTCACATAAAAATTTATATTTGACTTTATATTTCTGAAAATTTTCCCTTAGTATAAAACTATCAAGATAATTTTGAATAAGTATGGTTGTCAAGATATTTATATCACGTGTAATAACTGGGGCTAATTTAAATTTGGAGATTGGGAAATAAACCTAAAGCAATGAAATAAAACATTTTCTTTCTTGCCAATAAAATCAAATCAGACTATATTTTTAAAATATCCCTTGTGAATGTTGATTATTCCAAATACATATTTTCAGAAAAAAATAAGGTAGGGGGGCTGGGAAGGTGGTTCTGTATTTAAGAGTACCAGGGTTAAGTTCCTAGCACCATATGACAGGATGTTTCTAGACAGGTAACTCCAGTTCTAGTGGACCATCAGCACTCTTCTACAATCTATAGGTACTCTATGCAGATGGTGCACAAATATTCACACAGACAAAATACTCATACCATGAAATATAAATAAATATATCTTAATAAAAACTTAGTAAGTAAAAATAATATCAATTAATTCACCTACCAGATTTGCAATGATATAATGGTACCCTTTAACATGTTTTCCAATGGTAATAACCTAGCAAGGATAAAAGACAAACATTTATTACATGTGAAGAACAGCAATGCAAAGTTTCTGCTATAATGATCTAATTAGCAAAAAATAAAAATTTGAGTTTTATATTCCACAAGTCATTTTCAATAAAACATTTGTATCAAATACAGAGAATATTTCTCAGAAAAATATATCAATTCGCTTTAGTGCTTAGTAAATGTTATCTATGAAGAAGTCAACCACTAAGTCAAAATAACTCCTTTCTTTTATTCAGTACTGAAAATATGCCCATATATTTTTGGGGAAAACATAAAAGCAAATACATTTAATCCATAACAAGGAATAATTTTATTTCTCTTAGTCAATATTTCTGCCTTCTTAATAAAATAATCACCTGATAAAAATTCTGAAATGTAATAACTATACATCAACACTATTAAACCTATAACAGGCACAAAGTTTATAGAACGATTATGAGATATTAATGAGAAAATATTATATTATCCTTGATGTAGCTAAAGCTTAGCTCAAATAAATATTGCTTTTCACTTTAGGCAACAATGTAGCCAAGAAGCTAATTTCACTTCATAAATCAGAGTCAAAAATCAATGGCAAGATAAGTTTACATCTTGGAATGAGAGATTACTCTAGCAATGGCTATAGCATCTTTGAATACTATTAAAGTACATTGCCTTTACTATATCATTGACATGGAAAATAGGTACAGGTGAATGGCCTTGGTGTAGTACTGTACAGAGATGCAACTAGTGATTGACCCACTATAAAATGAAATAACTAAGATTAAAAATGCATTTAATTCTATTAATCTACTGGCCTTCATGGCTTGCAAACAAGAATTCAGAGAAGCATGCTTTGCTTCCTTTCATGACTGGAATGTATAAGAGAACAGTGACCTATGCCAGGGAGTATCATACTGCATATTGGTACCACAGGAAAAGAAACTGAGTTCAAATGGACAGCTTATGCTAAATTCATATGCCTTCCAATGCATTATAAAGCTTAAAAATTGTAAAATGACCCAAGTAAGTCTAGAGTCATTTATATTCAAAATAATTCCTTTACATTTTATCATTTATTATTTCAGAAAACATGCTACTCTATAGCCCAAACTCTCCTTGAACTCAGCATGCAGACCAACCCAGCCCTCTGCCTCAACCTCCAGAATGCTAGAATTCCAAGTGTGGACAACGATCCTTGCATTTTTAAAGAAAATAATCAAACAAATAGAAAACATGAAACCGCAAGCTACAATAAGATATGCAAAGCATTATTTTACACCTGATTCTCTAGCTCCCCTTGTCTTTAAGCAATTTCCTCACATTGAATACTGTAGAGATCCTGCAGGCTACCCAGAACCACTCTTCTCTCCCTCTGAACTCAGACCACATGGGTTTTCTGAAGGGTTTTTTTTTGTTTGTTTGTTTGTTTTTTTGTTTGTTTGTTGTTTTTTTTGTTTTTGTTTTTTTGGCTTTTTTTTTTTTGCATAATAGCACACTTCTTACAAACACCTCAGGACTTTACATCTTCTATGTCCTTACTTGCAAATTTCTCCACTTTTCTACAACCATGTGTTATAAACATGCAAGGTCTAACCAGTCTCAGCCTGATGGTCATCTCCTGGCGGAAGACTTCTGTGACTGTCCATCACCTGAGACAAAGTCGAGTGCTTGAATAAGCACATTTGGTTCAAAAGCAAAGACCTATTTTCTTGAACAGATTCAACGGAATGCAATGTTCAGCTGTTTGAGAGGAAATTAGGGTTTACATTGCCTTCTAACCCGTTTTTGCATCTCATAACCAAATTGCCTTTCATAAAAAATGGGATCCCCCAGGTTGAAGGCAGAAGATTGAAGAAAAGATGTTCTTGCAAGTGAAAAATATTCTAATTCATTTCAGCTTAATCAACATGCATTGTGCCCATAAATATCTTTGGAACATCTGTTGAATCTGCTTACTGAGCAAGCTACCTTGTGAATGTCCGTTTTCTATCAGAGAATTAAAATAAACAGTCAAAATGATACCAGGTGTCCTTACTTCTGTTTACTGAGAAAAAGAAGAGATATAGATATTCACTAGGTTATAGTCTTTACAAATGTTAGTGTTGCCATAGTAGCCATTATAATTTTGCTTTATAATAGCAATTAGTATTTTACAATAGAAAAATTATATTAATTTACAAGTGTTTTGATGACTGGATACTTTTCTCATCTGATCGCAGCTAGAAATAAGTGTCTTCAGGGTTTTATCAAATGATATTAAAATAGTCTTAATCTAATGCAAGTTAATTTTGTTGCTAATTTTCAGCTGCTATGAAGATAAAGAGTTTCACACCATCCCTGTTCTCTTGCAAATACTGGTTGAATTAATTAATAAAAGAGAGTCCTTTTTCTTAGGATGTACCTTATCACCAACCTTGCATAGCAAACACTAAAGAGATGGAATATTCATTCAAAGAAATAAGTGAATGGCTTGAAGCTAGCAAAAACTACCTTTTGTGTGAACTTTCTACAAATCACTTCTCTCAAAAGATAGGTATATCCTCCTCCAATTATCATAGAACACTTATATAGCTTAGATTTTCTATGATCTACCTAGAGTCCGAATATTAAAGGTTTAACCCTCAGTTTGGTGCTACTGAAAGGTTGTACAAGCTTAATGAGATAGGACATCTTGTAAGGTCTTAAGAACATTACAGGGTTTACCTTGAGGGGTTAGAGGAATCCTGGTCCCTTGCTGTCTCTCCCTTTTTCCAGCTACACTGAAGTAAGCAGTTTCCTCCAACACACACACACACACACACACACACACACACACACACACACACACACACACACCATTGTATATAGTCTTGCCACTATATGGAAAATCACAGGTAAGTGGCATGGATACAAATTTCTGGCATAATGAGCTAAAATAAACATTTCCTCTCTATAATTTGATTTGCTATATTATTTGTTATATTAACAGAAAGCTGAGTAGCACAAGTTTATTTATTATAATGTTTAGTACTGAATCCGCATGTATTTTCTTCCCCTAAAGGGAATCTCATGAGGTTCAAATAGCATTCTTTCTTGTCATTATTTGCACCCTTCCGTTAGAGAAAGCCTTTAATAAACGGCTTAATAAGTGGCAAACCATCCATTTTGTGCACTCATTTAATGAGCTAATAGAGGTGCACATTTATGGCATACAGTTGTAAAACAATACATTTTAAGTTGTATCTTACATGGACACTTACATAACTGTAATTATAGATTTTGCTTCAAACATTGCTTACATTTTATCATTCCAGTTTGCTACATATTTTCCTTATTTACAGTTTTGAAGGACACAATTATGGCTTTTATCTATATTTATTATGAAGAAGCAGGAATATTTAAATTGCAATCCAAATTACTAAAAATTATTTAATTTCAACTTTAATGAGAACCTCCTATGAAATTCAAATGTGATTCTGAAATGCACATTTCAACAAGAGACCTAGGTTAACAGCAATCCTAGTTTCATCTCCTGAGACTAGAATCAAGATTTTTCAATTAAAATTATTCTCCTCTCTTGTATACATTTGATTTTTTTCAGGTTTCATTAGTTTGAAGTAGTTATCTAATTCTTCATAAGACACTACTTTTTTTTTTTTTATTTCTCCAGGCCTATATTATATATCAATTAAGGCTTCATAAACACTTGTTTCAAGAACTTTTGTCAGGAATACATCAGTGAATTTCAATTTTTATTTCAAGGGGTAGAAGGAATATAAATGCATATGCAACTGTAAGTTTTCTTTCCAATTTTATGTATTTTCAAGGAAGAAGTAGCTGCAGCCTTTCTGTTCCTGTCTATGTCTCTGTCTAAGTTCATCTCTCTCTCTCTCTCTCTCTCTCTCTCTCTCTCTCTCTCTCTCTCTCTCTCCCTCCCTCCCTCCCTTTCTCCCTCCCTCCCTCTTTCCTCCTCTCTCTCCCGTCCTTCCCCCCCACACTATCTCTCCAGACACATACACACACACACACACACACACGCACACACACACACCAGCAAGTACTAGTGAAGGATACCTTACATAATGGTAATAGGTTGAGAAGCCTGTCTGGTCAGTTTCTCTGCCTTAAAACATTGTAGATTTGTTTCCTTGCTGTGTATCTTATGTTATTACTTCATGGTTGTCCTATCTTTAAAGGCCTTATCTGAAGTAAGACACTATGATAAGGACAGATAAACGCATTCTCATGTCTGGTATTAGTATTCTTTCTAAAACCCAAATGAATACTACTGACCTCCGCATTGTGAACTTAGTCTGAATGTATTTCCTTCACCTTTTAATTTGTAGATTACACTTTGTGGACACAAATTGTCTTATGCATGTGCAAACCCAACAGTTACTTCTTACAAAAATAACTCCTCTTCCTAGAGATATAGATATAGTGTGGTGGTTGAATAATAATAACCCCCACAGGCTCATATACTTGAGTTCTTAATGGACAGGGAATGGAACTTTTTGATAGGATTAGACAGTTAGGAAACTTGTTGGAGGAACTATGCCACCGCGGATGGGATTTGAGGTTTCCAAAGTTCATGCCAGGCTTTGCTTTCATCATTACACCTTAAGATCAGGAAGTAACACTAGCACCATGCCTGCCATTCCTGCCTTGCCTGCCATGCTTGCTGCCTTGCTCCCCTCCATGATAGTAGACTCAGTCTCTGAAACTGTCCATAAGTCTCTAATTAAATAGTTCTTGTGGTTGTAGTGTCTTTTTGTAGCAATAGAATAGAGTTGAAGACACACAGGTATAAAATAAAATAGGCTTGTAGTACATTATATTGAAATAATCATGTAAGATTCTCAAGCCCAATTCACTTTTACCCTAGGGACTTGTTTCAACTTAATTACATCTGCTTAAAATGTTGAGGCAGAGTTAAATTTAATGTTTCCAACTCAGAAAAGCATGTAACTTTAGGACAATGCTTGTGTAATATATGAACGTTTGATATTATATATTCAAGTTATTCAATGACAAAACCAATCTGTCAGCATTATTGACAACCATCTGCCATTGCTTACTGAAGATGGGGATAATTCAATTGTTGATTTTTGCTGCATTGTACATGAACTATAAACTAAAATCCGCTGTTCAAGCATCTTGCAGAATGATCCTTGCCAATGCTGATGCTGCATGCATAGTCTATATTTGGCAGAAAACAGAGAGGAACAAACCTGGTCCACAATGTCATTTACTTTATCCCTTTCACAGTCAAGGATTACACGCCGTTCTTTTTTTAACTCCAGATCTTGAAAGAGTGATCTGTAGGTCTCATCTTTCTTGTCATTGTTAATGTTCCCCACATTGATAGCAGTCACCTGCCATTTCTTCTCCGCAGCAGAATCCAACACAGCTTGCAGTGTTGATAAGCCTGGGAAGACAATGGACAAGGATGACTGATAAAGATAGTAGAGCATGTCAGAACCCGAGTGTGCAATGACCAGTTCCACCATGTTCTTAATCCTGATGTATTTATTGTACAGTTTGCGAAGGCTGAATTATGACAGAAGTTATGATATTTATCAGTACCTGCTCATGTTTGCATCACATATTTTTTAAAAGGCACAAACTGCCAAAGAAAAATTGCTTTCTTTTATACCTCTAAGATGTGTTCTTGTAACATGCTGAAATACAAGATCTTTAGTATCTCCAAATTAAGTAAAATAAAAGATGTCCCAAACATATCACACTTTATAGATGGCATGATGGCTTTATCCATAGGTGATTGTCTATCATTTTGTACTAGTAACCTGACAGGGTGTACTACACTTCCATACGGAATCTCTGAGCAGTTGAATAGCACAGCCAGTGAGGTCTAAGACGCTGCCATGCATCCTTAGTTGTCCCCAGCCAGCAGCAGACTGATAGCTTTTTTTTTTCCTGTAGCCTTCTGTTATATATTTTTGTAGGAACTGATCTCATGGAGATTGAATTGTTCATCTGTTAACCAGATGGTGGCAGCTATCTCTCTAGTTAAGAGTTATCTCATTTCATAAATAGTAGACTATTTTTCTATTTGTTAGTAACTTTTGTTATACTGTGGTATAATTTTACCTGATGCTCATTGTGATATTTAATTCCATGTAAAATACATCATGTTTAGAACATGGATCAACAACCAGGGCTAGAGAGGATTGGTTTTTTGAAGAGCTAAATTTACAGTTTCATACCAGAAAAAATAGCATATGTCCTTGTCTTCCAAATAACTCCAGCTGTTCTCACTGAAGCCAAGTTTATCACGTAGAAGAATAACTTTATGGAAACATAATGTCAAGGCCCCATAAAAAAAAATTAAGCTTAATATATCATCTTCCTCCTTACAGAATGATCTGCACACTTGAAAAACTACACTAATCTGTTTTTATCTGTGTGATGTATGAGTCACCAAATGTGAGCAAATCTGACTATAATCTAAATTCAAGTACCAAATTTTATTTTAGATCTATTTACAATAGCAAATAACTATCTGCTTTGTCCACCAATATTTTAAGATATAAAAAGTCGCTGAGAATTTTATGGATTTAATATTAGTCATGAGAAGACAAAGTGAACTTAGAATATATTCTGACTGGCAAGCAAGTCAATTCCTCAAACAGGACATATGCCAAAGTTTCAAGGAGCCATTTATAGCTCTTTCAATAAAGACAAAATAATGCAGCATCATTCAAAATGTAATGACAACAGACTAAACGGCCTAATATTTATTTTATTTAAACCCCTGAAATCATAATTAAAATAAGAATTAAATTAAGAATATTTGTTTGATTTTAATGGGTTAGAACCAATTAACTATTTGCAAAATGTTAACAAACAAGAGGTATAGGAATACAGAGGATTTTTTTGTGTAGAATATTCTCAAGGTGAAGATAAAATCATTTGTTTCTTCCTTTAGTCACAATTCAGCTAATACACAACAAACAAATGGGAATATAAAGTTAATCTTGTGTAACTCCCACTGGAGTTAGTGAGTCAAGGTAACAACTGTCAACTATTCTATGCCATTTATGACACAGATGGGCTGAAACGTTAAAAACTGAATTTTGTCAAGGTATCAATGTAAAAGGAATATAGTAGCATATATTAAACATCAAACATGTTCCGATCATCAAAATGTAGACCAGAAAATATATCACATGATAACAACTCTGACAACATATATTAACCAACTGTGACACATAGAACAACAATATGGTG
Source organism: Uromys caudimaculatus (assembly GCA_028551405.1). NCBI lineage: Eukaryota > Metazoa > Chordata > Mammalia > Rodentia > Muridae > Uromys > Uromys caudimaculatus. Next base: position 58,521,984 of record CM052704.1, read on the forward strand.
ATTATATATAAGAGAATTACATTTCCATTAAATATTGAAATATCAACAAATGAAAAAATGATGATAGTACTTGCTTCAAAAGAAGTGCAGAGCTACAAGCAAATGCATGCTACAACAATATTTTTTTTTCATGTAATATTCATTGAGAAAGGGGTTAACAATTCTAGGCAACCTGGGTGGGGTGCCACTACTCCATAATCTTAGCTCTTGTCAAAACTGATGCAGGAAAATCAAGAGCTTTAGACCTAGTCTCAAAAAAATGCTTGACAATTTTTCTAATATAGTTTATAAGGAAGACTGAAAATAATTTTCCTTGATGGATAGTTCATAATACAGTGAATTTAAAGCAATCTGAGGAAAGTAAAGGAAATAATCCCCTGTGTATTCAAGTGTTTTGTCTGCTTGTCATCACCAGTAAAGGCAAAACACACACAACAGATCACCTCAGTATTTCAACAGCTACATGCTGTTGGAAAATACATTTTCTAACTACTCTATTGTCTTTCTATTTTCTAATTATCAGACAAGTGCCTCCAGTCACCATCAAAACATGACTATGAGCAGAGGTCATTCTCTCTCCATTTAACATGCAGCAATCCTAGGGAGCATCTTTTATTCTATGCACTAAGATATTTTATTGTATTTTATTAAATCATGAAATTTCCACACCAAAAACTTCAAGTGCTAATGTATTTGACATTGTCTTGTCTTTGACAGATACTATAGGAAAATTTACATATAAATTCCCTTATAAATTTATAAGTAGATTTCATCAAGTGACAAATTTAAGCCTAAAATTTATTGGCAGTTCGCAGTGTCAAAGAAGATGGGATAATATATAAAAATAAAAGATAATGGATTTTTTTTCATGACTAACTTCCAAACTCATTCATTCTATGTCAAAAGTAATGTACAGTCAATGTAGATTCCATTATTAAATAATCCTAGGATTAATATTTTGGAAGCTGTGTATCCTAACACAAATTTCTTGCATTTATTAAAACCTCAGCTTCTCAAGTAATGCTATATCAGATTTGATATATGTTCTGTTAATTGACACTGCATCAGTCATACAAAAGCTGAGGTCTGGTCTCACACAAAATTTGAAGAGACTGTAGATCTTTGCTCAGGAATCCACCCAGATAGTTATTTAGGGTTAACCACATATTCTCAGTTACCCAATCAAGTTCCTCATCCCTCACAGCTGTCAACTTTGTAAGATTTCTACTGACAACTTCTTCACAGTTCATACAAGACTTTTAAGTTTCTGAGACTGATGCCCTGCTTGCTGTACCAAGAGGCAATGATTTTTAAACTTTCATACCGCCAAAAAATGTGCATTCTACCTACAAAGATAACACTAAACTCTTCATCCACAACCTACGTGCCTTCTGTTGTACTCTTGGACCTACAATTTAGTTCAGAGATAGAGAAAACTGAACGCTTTTCCTTCTCATATGAAATAGCACAGCAATTTCCTCACTGGTACATAATTCTCTTAATTCAGCTATAAATATTTGTGGGAATTGGATGATCTGAATAAAATTGGTTTATGTAAAGTTATCAGTGAGCAATATTCACTCAACCTTGATACTTAATCTGTATATTATGTTAGCTTGCTTACTTCTTGTTTCTAAGCAATTTAAAAAATAAAAGAAAGGTGTTGATATAAACAGCTGTCCCTATAAAATCAGAAGAAAATTGAAAAATTAACTACTCATTTGAATAATTTTTAATATAATCTTAAAATATTTCAATTATATGATGAATCTAAAATTAAATTCTTGATGCTGCTGAATTATTTAACATTTGGATAGAGAAAGAAGAGGCTAGTAGAACATTATAAGCAATAGGCTCTGTATGTATGACCTATTTATTAGCTGTCATTTTTTCTAAAACTCAAAAAAGGCTAGCAGTAAATGCTAATTTCATTTTGACTTACTGTAAATAACACTGAGAGAAAAATTTTAGGAAAAGTTCTTTTGTTTGCTTATTAAGGGCTGAAATTTAAAATGGTAACTGCCAAAAGTATATTATTACATCCAGAAAATCTTCATTCTTAACAATATTTAACTTGCCCCAAGTTGAGGGAGGGGACCACCACCTATCTCAAAATTTTTAACCCAGAATTGTTCCTGTGTAAAGGAAACACAGGGACAAAAAATGGAGCAGACTGAAGGAAAGGCCATCACCTTGGGATCCCTCCCATCTGCAGACACCAAAGCCTGACACTATTGCTGATGCCAAAATGTGCTTGCAGACAGGAGTCTCATATGGCTGTCCTCTAAGAGGCTCTGCCAGCACCTGACTAAGACAGATGCAGATACTCAGAGCCAACCATTGGCCTGAGCCAAGGGATCCCACTGGAAGAATTAGGGAAAGGGCTGAAGGAGCTGAAGGGGATTGCAACTACATAGAAGAACAACAGTATCAACTCGATGGACCACTCAGAGCTCCCAGGGACTACACCACCAACCAAAGAGTATACATGGGCCAGTCCATGGCTCCTGCTACATATGTAACAGACGACTGCCTTATCTGACATCAGTTTGAGGGGAGGTGCTTGGTCCTGTGGAGGCCTGATGCCTCTGAGAACAGGGATGCTAGAGGGATGAGTCAGGAGTGGGTGAGTAGGTGGGGAAACACCCTCTTAGAGGCAAAAGGGGGTTGGGGATACATGGTGGGGAGACCAGGAAGGGGGACAACATTTGAAATTTAAATAAATAAAATAATTAATAAAAAAGGAAAGCAATATTTTATTTGTTGCATAAAAATCCCACTTCCTCACCCATTCTTCCAGGCAAAGTAATATGTGTGCTCACTAACTCATGGCACTGTGTGTAGACTAGATTAGATTATCATGTATTTTCCTCATTATCCTTCTCAAGGCATCAGGAGGAAACTAGTTTTGAAGCCTCTTCGTTCTATGCTAGATGATTTCTTTGACCTGAATCAAGTTCCTTCCCTTTGGGGGATAAACAGTATTTGCTCAAAATAAAACCAAACATAAATATAGAAAGAGAAATTGATTCTGTTTCTACTTACTGTCCAGAGAAATATATCACTTCCCTTTTTTGACATTGAACCAACAAACACACGTCATAGGACTCTAACTGAAATGTTTTATCTATATCCAATGATCAAAATCACAAGGCCTAAAGGCCTGACAGGGGTTGTTCACTACTCTCTAGTTAAACATATCTCCCTGCTCCCAATGCAGTAATTGCACAAGGATTTAAGAAAGGGCACAGAGTCCTCAAGAAGTATCAGGCTGCTGCCAAGTGGCTGGATAAAGAGAAGACACCAGAAATTCTGAAATGTCAGCATGCTTTGGAGGAATAACATCTGATTTCCTGTCACCTGGATACTGAGCCTGGTGGAAGACGGTTCCACACAAAGGGAGCACTCAAGGCTTCCCATGTTTCTGCTGGGATGTAACCTCAGAGTCTGATGGATTTTGGAAAACAAGGATAAATTAATTTCAGTATTCATTAAGAGCAGCATGATGAAATAGAAAATTGTCTAAGTCTCTTTCATGTAGTTTATATATCTGGGCAGAATATTGTTGTGGAGGGAATTTCAATGCCTGGGACTCGTGCTCCTCAAAAGAACATTTATTTGCTGGACATCCTACTATAACACTATAAAGTACACAAATCCTTGTAGTCCAGGAGGGAGAGAGGAGACCCTATTGAGAATGGAGCAAATTGGTTGAAACAGGGGCCTGAAGTAGAGGAAATTATAGAATTGCTTTCAAAATCATGATCAACAGGATTTGGTTAACGTGTCAAGGTAGGCCCTGGGAATCAATCACGTAGCACTACCGTGAGGAGGAAATACACGAGAAGGACAGAGAAAGAGGAAAGAAACAGCTCACAGAATGAGTGGATGGATAATTTTAACATTATGCAAAGTCATACAAATTAAGTTATTGGCTGGACAATGGTGGCACATGCCTTTAATCCCAGCACTTGGGAGACAGAGGCAGGCTGATTTCTGAGTTCGAGGTCAGCTTGGTCTACAAAGTGAAATCCAGGACAGCCAGGACTACACAGAGAAACCCTGTCTTGAAAAACAAAACACCAAACAAACAAAAAACAACAAACAAAACAAAACAAAACAAAAAACAAACAAAAACAAATTAAGTTATTGATAAGACAAAAGTGATCATCAATAATCCCATTTCCATGAGCCAATAAATTTCACAAAGGCCAAAGCTGTTTGAGTGTTTTGAGAGTCTTACAATTTATCTCTGGAGACAGTTGCCAATGGAAGGCCTGTGTAAGATTCTGCACATTAAAACATTGACAGCTACTTGATATAACCTCAAAAATGTGGTCATAAGGTCACGTTGGCTTTAATATATAATTACTTAATATTATCACACTAATGTTCTTTGGCCAACAGATATGCTTGACTCGAACCAATTAGTATAATTTAATAATTGGAGATTATCGAATACTTTCAATTTCATTAAGTATTTTGAAGGTATTAAAAAAAATCATTGTAAAGTGCCCCAGATTCTCTTTGCAATTACATAGAGTACTGGCTGGTTTTGTGTCAACTTGACACAAGCTGGAGTTATCACAGAGAAAGGAGTTTCAGTTGAGAAAATGCCTCCATGAGATCCAGCTGTAAGGCATTTTCTCAATTAGTGATCAAGGGGGGAGGGCCCCTTGTGAGTGTTACCATCTGTGGGCTGGTAATCTTGGGCTCTATAAGAAAGCCAGCTGAGCAAGCCAGGAGAAGCAAGCCAGTAAGAAACATCTCTCCATGGCCTCTGTATCAGCTCCTGCTTCCTGCCCTGCTTAAGTTCTAGTTCTGACTTCCTTTAGTGATGAACAGCAGTGTGGAAGTGTAAGCCAAATAAACCCTTTCCTCCTCAACTTGGTCAGGATGTTTGTGCAGGAATAAAAACCCTGACTAAGACACATAGGTCCATCTGTCCTCACTTGCAGGTTCCCCAGCTCCGTTTATTTCTGAGTATCTCTCTCCAAGTCTTAGTTTCTCTTTGTCTGTTTATGTCAGCTTTTTTCTATTTGAATATTTTTGAGACACACTTTTAACCAGCGTGAATAACAGAGACAAAAGTTCATCTTCTGACCCTTCAACTTCACAAGTATGATTCTGCTTTTAATATTACATTAAATTTAAGATGCTCAAACATTTAACTCATTCACTTATTGCCACTGTTTGCCGAATACCGACCCTGTGTTTAGCATTACTCATAGCTCTGCATGTCTAGTTACAAAGTCACGCCTGTATGAGGAGTGCTCCTTTGCCTTATTGCAGCTAACAGTAAAATCATAAACAACAAAAGATCTTATCCTGAGTGGCTAAGTCATTCCCTGTAATATAGTAGGAGCTCAATAAATAGCTCCTGAGTGACAGAATCAGTGTCACAATTATGATTATCATACACCCTAGGAAGGGGAGGAAGACATTGTTTTGTGAGAGAATGCCAGTATGAAAGGTGTCTCTCAGGAAATGATACATTGAAGCAGACACCAAAGGCTCTACAAATTTTAGCACTATGCAGACATTCGAGGTGAAAGAGTTTGGCTCATCTGAGAAAGTGAATGAAGGTCAATCAGATTTAGGACCTAGATTTAGTGAATGTGCGAGTCTTAAGAACTCAATAAAGAACTAGGAAATACCCAAGTATTATAAAGCCTGAAAGCCTGGCTGAGAATTTTGATGTTAGTCTCATTACAATGCAAAGAAGTCATTGAAATGTTTCAAGCAAGGGGGAGAGAGTTTGATGCTGGCAAAGGAAATACATTTAAAATAAGTCTACTTGATTGGTTGAAAATGGATCCCATAGAGATTTGTGTAGCATTACAGAGATGAGGTTATATATATGGGCTGGTACGTTGGCTTACAGAGATGGTTCTGAAAAGAAGCCTCTAAATTTGAAATACAGACAGATGGTAGAAATAGCATTACTAGGATGCAAATGTGAGAAATGGATTAGAACAATGCCTAGCTTCTAGAAGAGTTCTAGGAAGACCAAGCTCTAAAAAAGTAGCCAGGGGGCAAAAATGAAAGGCTAAATTCAATAAGCTCAGTTCTATAAGTCATTATTTTACACTCAGAGGAAGCCCATACTAAAGTCATCCTGAACCTTGAAATCTATGTTAACTGTAAATAACTCTGTTAAGAGTTTTAAAGCATAGTGTGGGTATCAAATCTGCCTTTCAAAGCTGGCACAAAGCTGTTGACATGGATTTTTCTTTCAGTTTATAAAGTGCTAACTGGCTTTTACATAGAGGAAAGTCATGCCATGGTTCAGGAGAACAGGGCCAAGGAAAGACACCTAACTTAAGCAAGCCTGCATCAGGACCGCTGTAGCCAAGGAAGTCTAAGTGATTAGTGGAGAATGGCTCCCTTCCGGTCTGCCCTTCAGCATAACAAGGTGCCCTCTCTTGGTCAAAAGGGGATTCTGGGTTTCATAATAAATATTAGTTCTCCAAAAAGTGAGCTTCTGAAGGAAGCATTGTGGAGCTTAGTTATTCTCATATACAGTTCTTTACTGTCTTGCTTTTCCTTATGTGTAGTCTCCAAAAACACATGAATATCCACACAAAATGGTTTATAGAATGTGAGGTAGACACAGACTCATTTATGATCATTCTGGATCCAATGAATGATAAATCTCAGCCCCTAAATCCCAGAACTAATATTAACCTTAACAGCAAATAATACAACAGCATAACGATTTCCCCAATGCCAAATTTGTGCTGGATTTCAGCAACAACAACAGCAACAACAACAACAACAACAAAACTTTTTTAGAATTATATAAAGCATCGTGGGTTGGATATCAGCCTGTGTGGACTGTCCCACACACAGGGAGATCATGATCCCATAAGCAACCTGTAACTTCTCTGAGGGTCAGAGAACTTATTTTAAAGCAAGCCTAGACTGGACACTTCCTGCCTGATAAATCTTTTTCATTGATCAAGATTCCATAAATATAAACTATACTATAAAAATTCTAGTTATATGTTTATACAAATTCTTTTACACCACTTCTCCTCTGATTAGTCACACAGTCATTCTGGAATCTTTGTTGCACACACAAAAAGCTGTTTTCTGCTAGGACTAAACACTAAGTCATTAGATAGTACAGACTAGCCCTATCAACTGTGCTCTCAAATACTGAGTTGTGAATTCTATCTTTCTTGGTTCTTATTTTCTTTCTTTCTATTTTACTTTAAGTACGCAATCCATATTTCAAAAGCATTGCTCATTTACATAGCAAAATTAAACCAATAAATTCTTTAGAGTTTATACACTTTCCTAGTGCTATAGCACCACATATAAACGCCAAGGGCAAATGCTGTGTTTGACCCATTAAAAAGGGATACATTCTGTCACCTACCTCTGTCACTGTCATAGAGATATGCAAACTTGTCCCATTGGTAGTACTCAATCAAGCTAAGGAGTGCTCCTTTGAGGTCAGGTCGCATCTGGATGACAAATGGATGCGTGCCATCTGTTGGGAAGCTAGGTGTGATGAAGGACACATGGAGTGTCCCACAGAATGATGTGATGGTATTTACAGACTTCTTGTCATAAAATCCAAAAATCGCATAGACTCCTCTTGAAAACTGGGAGCAGACTAGAAATTGAAAAAACAGAAATGGTAAGTCATTTAATCTTCATGTAATTACATGGATTGACCAGAAATGCAATATCCATTCATGTAAAGCACAAAATCATTAGCAAATAAAAAGAAATAGTAAGCTAATATCAATGATCCATCAAAATTTATGGAAACGTATTTACTTAGCATTCAGGTTGATGAATTAAAAAAAACTATAAAGGATAAAAAGTGGAAATTAAGGCTACAAGAAAATGCACAGATTATTTAACAAGCTTTACATGGGTAAATATGTTTAAGTGTAATTTTTAAAAACACATAAGTTACTAGGGATTTTTAATCTTTTATTTTATTTGAAATATAATTAAATTTCTTTCCTCTTCTAACACTTCTTTTGTCCCTCACCCCCATTCCTGCTCTAATTTGTGGCCTCTTTATGTTTACTTATCAATGTCACATATGCATAAATATATAAATAATATATAAAACAACCTTCTGAGTCTATTTTGATTGTTTGAGGCTTTTCTTTGTTATGTTTTTTTGTGGCTTAGGGTTTTTTGTTTTTTTGTTTGTTTGTTTTTGTTTTGCTTCCTGTATATATAATTTCAGAACAGAACACCTTTTATAGGATATCCAAACAATGGGCTCATCCCTGAGGCAGGTTAATTCTCTCTCTCTTAGCAGCTATTAGTTGCCTATAGTTTGTCTAGAAGTGAGATCCAGCAAGATTTCTCCCTTTCACTTTAGCATGTCTATTATTACTGTTAGAAGTAACCTGTTCTTATCTAGACAATATACTCTTTCCAGACAGCTCATTCTTAGGCAAATCAGATTGTTTAAAAGACATTACATGAGCCTGGAAGGTCACTCAGTTGGTATACCTCACAAGCAGGTAACTGAGTTTGAACCACAGAACTCATTTTTAAAAAACAGCTATAGATTCATGCATTAATAACATTATCACTAAGGATGTGGAGACATGCGGATCCCTGGAACTCATGGGCCAACTGCGCTGTCCTAATCAGCAATCCCCAGATCCAATGAGAGAACCTGTATCCAAATAAGGTAGATTGCTATCAAGAGGCACAGCATTCAAAGATGATTTCTTTCCTCTTTCTGCACATGCACTCTGTTAGAAGGGTCACCAGCATGCATGCATGTAACCAGCACACACAATCACACATGGATACACATTTTTTAAAAAGTTTAAGCAGTGTTGTTTTGATAATGCTTTATATTACAAGTCCAGAGTGTTTTAATGTTAACCAAAATCTCTGTGGGAAGAAAATATCGCACTCGCTGCAGAACTACAGCGATCTGTCACCAGAGAGACATCCTGCTTCGTGTTACCCAGTCAAGAAGCAATTAAATAAAGTTAATAAATAAAATTACATCAATTTTCTAAATTCAGTTGTTGTTTTAAATACGTAGCCTAAACTATATGTTCCTCTGCACGTAAAATAAAAATGAATGAAATGTTTTGCATTTAATATAATATGATAGTGTTTGAATGTCACCATTCCCTTCCACAACCCATTGTCCTCTCCAGGTATTTCTATCTCAGTAAATAGCGCACGACTATTCCTCCTGCTTCCGTCATCCTGGAGGGTCTATGCTGAGGTCAATATGTTAAAATGTGTAGCTGTTTCCTCCTCATCCCATCCACCCTGCTTCAGTAATAGAAAATACTTATATTTGCATATCATGTGTCTGCTAAGTTTTATGTCAACTCATTTCTTTCTCATGATAACTCTTGAGATAGGAGCTATTATTATTCCCAAATATTATGATAGAAAAAATGCCAAATAGAGGAAATTACTTATCTAAATCATATGGACAGTCAGTAGGAGAGGCTGTATGCAAACTCAGGCAGTCTGGATTCAGAATCTGCATGCAAACCTAGTGTAAAATACTTTTTAAAAACCACAATTAATGGGCTAGCTAGCAAATTGGTACTGTACCTGTACTAAATGACCCTCTATTCATTTTTCTTCAATATAATCAGAATGGTCTTTTGAAACATTATTATGAGTGTATCTGTTTCTGGGAAGTAAGAGCTGTTTGGCCTAGGACTGCACTGCTCTATGGAAACCGTTTGTGACAGTCTTCTGGCCACCAACCCAGGTTATTAGATGCTTTTGATGGATGCATAGTTAGTATTTCCCAAATGATCCTGAGCATATCAGCATTGTATAAATTAATTACCTCCATTTGAAGGTAAAACCAATACTACACTACTTCACTTGTCTCTTTCACAAACATATATAGAAATAGATTTGTTTCATCAAAAGAACCTCACTAAAATAGATGTAGATTCTAATAATAGATGACAATAATAGGAGTAGACAAGCAATAAATGCAATAAATGATAAAAAACATTTCAATAATTATATGATATTAATTGATAGTGATATCTCATATTTCTCTAAGTGGTCATTATTTGTAAAAGATTTCTATTTTCCTTTAAATATTTCTTGGCATTCTACTTACTTCTATCTTTCTAACATATGCCTTCTGGGTTGTTACAAAGTATCTGTATAGTAGATTATTGACATTAACTCTTTTATTTTTAGTCTTGTTTGGGATAACCTGATACATTAGAGAGCCAGCAAACAGCTTTTCATTCATTTCCTGTAACTCTGAAATAAGATCGTAGTATTTTATTCATGACCATAGTATTTGTTCTCTTCTATGCAAAAAAGTAGCCTTTAATATATTTAATAAATGTGTCTGTTCAACATTTAGATGAGAAAGATGTTGACAGGTATGTCTTTTAGGCAAACTCTTTTAAGTAAGTGATCTCTTATTTTGTGCATGGATACACATACACTAACATGCACTTCTTATATTTGGATTGGTTACAAAATTTGTTAAATCTTAGATTGATGAAATATGACATTTGAAAAGGGCGTATTGCTATAAAATTCTCCCTGGGTCTACTTTATTTGATTTCTTGTGAAAGGTTGGCATGGCATCCAGACACTATGGGGATATCATGCAATATGATTTTTTGATGGAGCTTCTTCTTGTTAATGGAATATTTTCTGTGTTGGAAAGAGCAACCCCAGTCACAATGGAATGCTTGGAAAGGATGCCACTGTTTGAATACAGAATCTCAGTAAGGAGCCATACCTTTCATTTTCCATTGGTCTGAGGTGAGTTTCCAAGAGACCCCTTTGATTTGCAACCTGCTGGAAGCACTGCCTTTGTCTCAATAAGAAGCATAAACTGTACAAAACTTTGTAAGAAATTACATCTCTTTTAACCTAGAAACCATTTTTTCTAGGTAATTATTTTATAGCAATAGCCTTAGTCTATTGACAAGCCTTGGTCATCCTCAACCCTATCTATCTACCACATCATCTTTCATGGCATATAATGACTTTCTTTTTGCCTAATGTATTCAAATTTTTGATATTTCTCTATTAACATCCAATTTCTACACAGTACATTTATCAATATTGCTCAAAGTCCCTACTCCTATATGGTAAGAAGAGTGTCAGTGAGATCTATGAGCAAGCATTTTAGCTGAAGTACTGTTTGCAATTCTAAATGACAGTCTGAGAAGGGGAAACTTAATGATGACAACACAAATTCAAACAGTGCTGCTCTGGGGAAACAGCAGGATCAGAGTACAGAAGGTCTTGGACATTAGGGTATAAGGCACCCAAGTGCCTGATAGGTATTTGATAAGAAAGCTCTATTTTCACTCTTTTTACGTGCTTGTAATGGAAGTTTATGGTAGAACTGAGTTCAATTCATAAAAGCAAAGGAGCAGAAAGAGATGAAGAAAGGACCAGTATAATCTATAATTCGCAGGAACATACCCACAGTGACCGATTTTCCCCATCTATGTGCTAACTTCCACTCTCTACCACTTTCCTAAAAACAACAAAAAATTGAGAGCAAGCATTTAATGTTCGTAAGAGATTTAAAGAGCATTGCCTAGTCAAATTTTTACATTTTGCTCTGACTTCCAAAGGCTTTCACCCATCTCAGAATGAATTGTCTATCTCCAAGAGTCAGCATCATCTTAGCCATTATGGACTTGGCTTAAAGACCAAATGCAAAGTCTCTTCTGAGACACAAACCAAACTCTTACCTATGACCCATTATAAAGTCAAACAGAAAGTTATGTATTGCTAAGATGCAAATAATAAAAAAATCCCAATTGTAAAATGAAGGAATAGGGAATAAGAAAGAAGGCACAGACCAAAACCAAACAAAAAACTAATGACAAAAAATAAATCTATCAGGGAAAACACTAAATTCTTTAGCTCTGTACAGCATCCAAGATGCATAGTATCAGGATATGAAGTCTAAGGGGCTTGAGTAGCTCCATCACTAGGGCTTTGCAATCCTGAATCCCACACTGTTTCCCGTCTTTCCTAGAATGACTTATTCCTGTCTGCAGATTTCCTTAGAAGACATTCCATATTTCTGGCATCTCTGAGTTGACACACACAAAGCTTCATGAACTACCCTCCCAGGGAATCTTTTGGGGGATTATGACACTCATATACACTCTTTTGTACCTCATGTTTTCCTTTCAAATGTAGGAGGAAACCTCGATGGCAGCATAACTCTTGTTATTTCATTCTCTAAAGGTTCCTGGGGGTGGAACAGAGTGCGGTGAAAACAGAATGAAAAAATAATAGACACATACAGAAACAAACATTTGAGATCAGGTGGTTCTGGCCTTGTGATAGAGAAACTGTAGCACCCTGGAAGCTCAGTGTGTTTTTCTACAACGAGTTGCACAGACAGGCAGGTTTATTGGATGCAGCTGAATACAGAGGTAGGGTTATAACAGATAAGAAAGGAGGCAGGTTTAGCTAATCTTGGTAGAAACAATCTCTGTAAAGGAGCAGTTTTCAGGCTGTAAAACTCTAGGAGGAAAAGTGATGAAGGGCATTTTCTGTATATACTATTAATATCCATACTTGGGCCCCAAGTAAAGCTTTGCCATTTCTTTCTGAGCCTCACTGCAGTGGTAGAATCTTTGCCAATTATCTCTGCATCTGGGGCTAGAGTCTTCACATGGCCATATCCATGTCAATAGCACACATTCATTCAAGAATTTATTAACACCAGACTTCCTCTTTTCTACATATCCTGCCATCTGTTATGTCTACAAAACTAGCATCATGTGGATAACATCAAGGCTTGCTTTCCTTTTAAGCAGCAGTCTCTATTCCTTGAACAGTGGCCATAGCATCCTCTAAGTTGCTTAGGTTTCTTAACATGAAGAAATACTTTCCCCAGCAGCCCTGTGTAACAAAAGGACCACAGAGTACTTTTAAGCAGCTTTATCTTTTATAAACTCAGTCCTGGTTATAATGTGGTCATATATATTCTTAAGCTATTCTTAAAGTATCTTTTCTTTTTCCCAGTTGAAAGCCATTAGCTTACTTTTTAATGGGACTAATCTTGTTAACAAGTACATCTTGCTTGGCCTCAAATTTACTCATTGTCTGGAAAATGCTGCTTTTCCCAAACTTTCCAAACTACTCCTTGTTTGCAATTCTCACTATGAATATGTCTAAAAGATGTTCTTACTAACAATGCCACAGCCAAGATGCTGAACTGTCTTAAGCATTCCTTCATTAGCTTAAACTGTACTACCCATGAGGTCTCAGGTAATTGACAGCAAGTGGAGATGTTCATCACTGTACTGGTGGTGCTGATGCTAAGGTCCTATTCTCCAATTGGTTCTTGATCCATCAATAAAGATGCTAGCAGCCAATGAGCTGGGAGGATGAGGTGAGACTTCCAGGTTGTCTCAGGTGAAGTGGCAGATGCAGGAAAGATAGAGGAAAGAAGTGTTTTGTCCTGCTTCGGAAGGAGAAAAGCAACCAGCCATGTGAGATGACCAGAGGCCACTTCTCCAGGCGGGAGGTTGGAATGTTGAGCTGGGACTAAAGGTAACTGAGCAACTGAAGCTAGGGTAGATTGAGAAGTGATGAAATAAGAGTATTGGGAAGGACACACTAGGCACGGTAGACTGGAGGTCCCCAGCACTTGAGCCAACAAGGCAGGTTGAAACCGATAAATGTGTTTGTGTTTTTCATCTGCTGTTCCAATATTCTCTGGGCTGGGGCTGCGACCTATTCCTGGAACATTAAGGCGGGGTAGCAAAAGGTCCATGCAACACATCATCATAACAAAACACAATTAGCCTTTATTCCTACTCTCAGCAGAGTATTTCTTTCTGTTTCCATCTTTATGAGTTCATTCTTAGCTGTCCGTGTTCTTGACTTCTGAGCTCACACTGGAATCACTCAGTCAATTCTACCTTAGGCTTTTACTAGCACTAATCTCCACACATTTTCAAATCCTTCTCATATGCTTATTTCCAAAATTTCAGAACTACATTTTGGGTTTATTGAAAGCATTGACCCCACTTTTAGCACTACCTTTCTGCATTAGTTGGAATTAGTAATAAGCTTTTCATCACTGTGGCAACATAGGACACAATCAATTTAATGGAAAAAAAGAGCTTCTTTTAGTTTTCAGTCTTGGAGGTTTTATCCATAATCCACTGCTCTTTTCATTCTGGGCTCTTAGCTATGCACAGGATCATGCTGTACAAGTATGTGGCAGAGGAGTCTCGCCTTGTAGCAGATAGGAAGCAAAGAGATACAAACTGACAACTAACCTCCATTGCCTTACCCATAATGAGCACCTTAGTTAGGTGGCACCACATCATCTGAATTCCTAGCACTTTTCCAAATAATTCTGCTAGAAGGGAATCAAATATTCAAATTGCAAATATGAAATTACATTTCATACTGAAATTGTAACCAGCATGATAGGTACAGAAGCCTATTGACACATTAAACTCTAAAATTGAGGTATTTTGAATTAATTTAGACTGTGATTATTTATTTCATTTTCATCTCTATGTTATTCCTCAAGGATGCTTTCAAAAG
>CM052704.1:58536621-58564103 GCA_028551405.1 Uromys caudimaculatus
TATATATATATATATATATATATATATATATATATATATATATATATATATATATATATATATATATATATATATATATCAGAATTCTGTCCAGTCATCTATACAGACAGAGGCCAGTTCTGGCTCCAGCTTCATGGACTGAGCAATTAGAGTTGTACTCAGTGTTGTAAGGTTTTGAATGGGAATCCTGAGTAACATAAGGAGGTCATGGATGTCTTCAGGCTTAAAAATGACTGCAAAGGAGTTACTGAAGATATTCTTGTTGAGTTCTATTTGAGTTAAATATTTAATAACAACTTTGAAAAACTCAGCAAAGTCAAGTCCTTTCATAAGATGTTTTAGGTCAAACTACAGATGTAATAATCTCCTGGGTGTAAGTAACTTGCTGATTATTTCACTTTTTATTACACGCACAGAAGATCTAGGCTGGCAACATTGCTGATGGAGCATCCGACACTCCTTTCCTCTTGGATCATTCTGCTCATTGGTGTTGCTAATGTGGCATTCATGATACAGTCTGGGAGACTTCACACCATTATTTACTGGAAGGGTAAAAGAGCTGAGAATGATTTAGTGTTATTTTCTATTTTTCCATTTATACATTGATATTTAGTTTAATGAAATGGTGTGGGCTGCTTCGTAAGCAGGAAGCCCCATTTGCAGCTTATAATCCTCCGTCTTTCAGTTTATGTTCTTCACTACATACAGGTCTTTATAAAATACACCTGAAAGGATTCTCTGACAATTTGCCTCCCAATTTGGTCCTTTTGACATTTGATTTTAAAGGTTTTTCATCCTTATTACCAAGATCCAGTTCAAGTTTTCATGTAAATCTTCTTAGATCTCCATCTCCCCAGCTACTTCTTTGTTTCTCTCTCTTTACAGACCCAGAAAATGCACACTATAAAATATATATACACTATTAATGTTACAGGTCGATGTTTATATTACAGTTACTTTTATTCTCAAACAAGTGGTAATTAAAATTATTTCAATAAATCAAGAGGGTAAGCTTTATAGAATAAAAAAGAAAAAATAGGAAACCATTGTTTTATAGTGTCTAAAACACATAATTTATCTTTAAAAGCTTAAAGACTTAGAGACATTATTCAGTATCCAAGGATGTGCTAGCAATGACTGTAGGTACAAAAACTGAAAATTCTAATAATGAGAGCAATTTGTATTTTAATCCAGATTTGAGCTTGGAGAGACAAGTTAATCTACTCTGTCTCAATCTGAGAATAGCAATATCACCTACATCACCATAAGATATGAAGGCATTAACAACACACACACACACACACACACACACACACACACACACTCAGCAGTGTCACCAGCTATAAATCCACATGAAAATCTGTTTTCCACCATACTTCCCACATTGTAACTAATGTTAATATTAGCTATCAATTATGCATCAAAGCTTTGCTTATATTTTTCTTCAGCTTGAAATTTATCACTTCCACAAGACAGTGTTCATGAATTGAAAATAAAACTCATTTTTTCAAGCCAAAAGATGTAAGGATATTCCCATCTTTGATCCAAATAATACAAGTGTTCAGCAAGTCCTATCCATTTGACATCTCCAATCTGTATTCTTCAGCTCTGCACACAGTGCCTAATAGAGTCTCTTAAGCACTTATTGACTAAATTCCTGCAATAATTTCTCAAACAGCATCCTCTGTAATAAATCTCTTCCCTATCATAGTAGAAATCACCCTCTTGCTCAAAGCTGTCTATATGCTCCAATTTTTGTGTAAAGAACAGACTTGCTCTAGTTTTATCAGTTCTATGTGATCTGAATTGCATGTGTTTATCATTTGTGATTCTAAAGGCAATTGCATGACTGTGTGTTAGCCAGAATTACTGCTTCTCAGCTTTCTCCTTAAACTCTGACCCAATTGAGAAGTGAATAAATATCTATTTATGTTTACAAGCCTAACAAGAACACAGCACACAGCAGGCATGTAATAAATGGCACTTAATAAGATGTCAGTTCTTCCGCAAAGAGTATCCTGTTTATGATCAAGTGAATGTCACCTTCCACCTTCCCTGGTTATCTCTCTCCTTTTGTCATTCTCTCTTCACCCCATCTGCAGCTCGAGTTATAATATCTTTGTCAGGATGTCTGACAATCTGTGAACTTCTTAATCAAAATGGGGAATTAGAAGCCAGTACTATCTTTCATTGACCACTTGGTAGAAAAACTCCTGATCTTGAACTTCAGTTCCTAATCTAGTAACTGGGAATGTCTATCTTGTCTATGTACTTCACCAGGATGCTTTAATATTTGTGTTACTAAAACTATAGAACATACTCAAGAATATATTAATGGATAAGCAAGTGTGCTTTTAGCAATAAACCAAAGGTTCATAGTTTTTGGTTCTTCTGCAATAACCAAATCAGGAATTTTATAGTATTTATTACTTAATGAATATATGATCAGAACCAAATGGTTAATAAAATAAACTGCAGGATCTCACAGTAAAACTTCTTTTTTGTTGATGCTCAAACTTTTTGAAAACTAATACTTCAATCTTGAATTGCTACTTTCAGAATCACTGGTTTCATTTTAAAATCCATATGAAACATGGTCAATCTTTAGTGAAGCAGAAAAACAAAACAAAACAATACCAAAACAAACACAACAAAAAACCACTCTGAAATACATGTAGTATCCAATGGAGTTACTATTTCCGACTTTATTTTGTATAGCAGAATTTTACACTCCAAATGAAGAGGTTAAAGCATGACAAGTCATACAATGGAAGAAGGACACGTCCGTGAAAGCAGGTGTTCCTCTGTGCTGTGTATGCATCAAGCCTTGACGATTATATTAAGTGACATTTATCCCTTTAGCATATAATTGTAGTATGTTGTACATCCATTATTAGAATTTTATGTAAGATTTTTGGGAGAATTGTAGAAACTGAACCATGGTTCCATTGTTTGTGGAAATTGTTGGTCAGTACAGTTTTCTATGTTATTGATGAAATGGAGTGAAACTACCCTTTTTCCCTAAATAGCTCTATTTAAAAGTTTACATATCTACTGGAGGATTTTTTTCTTTCTCATCTGTGGATGAAAGGGCACCCACTCATGAAACAGTGGTTTAACATCTATACAAATCTCTTCAAAATTCCAGCAATCACTGCATAGCTAGTGAACAAAATACTAAATGGCTCTGAGAAAATGTGTGGCATAATAAGCACACCCAAGTGACAGTCTCTATAAATTGCCTCACTAATGTTTAACCTACAGCCATGACACCCATCCATATAGTGACAAATTGTCTCTCCTTTGCCTACATTTTTCACAGGAATAGTTAATGTGCTGCAACATTATCTCTCAGTCATAGAAGACTGTGAAGTAGGAAGAATGCATTTTTCTTTCTCTCTAGCAAATATCTGTCCTTCCTGACTTTCATGCTAAGTAGTCTGAGTGAGGTTAAATGTCCTGGGTTTATTGCTGTGGCCTTTATTATATGCCACTTAAAAAATCTATAACATTTATTTTTGCGTCATCCTTCATCTAATGCCGCAGACAATAATGGGATCAGCAGTAACGGTTAGTAACTCTAATGTAAATTTTAATGATAGGACCTGGACATGGAAGTGAAGGAGAATTACCTTCGCTTCTAGAAGATGCTTTTGCACAAGAGATGGTTGCATTCTCCATCTTGGCCATGGATTTCCTTGTCACACACACTGGTTTTGACCTCTGAAGTCTTGCCAGCCTCAGGCTCTAGCTGAGGTCTAGATCTCTGTGTGCTGGTGTAGTATAAGTGTATGTATAATGTGCCAGGCTAAGTGATTGCCCATAGACTTGTCTCCTCATCTCACCAAGTCAAGAGCTGTGTGTGTTCCTGGCAAGTGGCAGAGTTCAAAGGTCTCAATGTTCTCAAAGGTCTCAACTAGCTTAGATATGATTCTAAATGGCTGAATGCTCAACAGATAAATTCTAGAAAATGTCAAGTGGGTCATGTGTTTTCTTTATCACATATTTTACACATAAAATCCATGTGAGTTATAATCTACTTGAAGGGACTTAGTCCACCATTCTCTGTATGTTTAATTAGTCTTATATTCATCATTTCTTTTATGTCCACCATTCTCTGTATGTTTAATTAGTCTTACATTCATTATTTCTTTTATATTTCTTCACTGCCCTCTTCTGGTTTCTCCTAAATCATTTTATTCTTCATGTCCCTTTTGGCCTTGAAACTTTCTACACTTACTTGATTAATCTGTCCACATTTTGTGTCATTATAAAGTTGTTGTCAAGTTCCTTAAATGGTCTATTTTAGATGTGCTGCTTAAGAAAGTCATGGATTGTCCAAACACAAAGGAAACCCTAGAGCTGCTGCCGAAACCCTCATCATCTAGAACAAGTATTTGGTTGCTTTATTTTTAATTTTTTTCTTTTATGATGCATTTTAAACAAATCCAGCTCTCATTTCCTCCCCTCCAGTTCTTCTTGTATTCCTTATCACCGCCACCACCATTCTTCCCAACTTAACATACATTTTGTTTTCTCTTATTAAACCTGGTGCGCTTAGTCCAGCCTCTGCGCATGGAAATAGGACCAATTGCTGGAGCATGGGTGGCTTTTGAGAAATAATTGTTTTTACTTTTGTATGCATGTTGCAGTTCTTAAAAGAAACATATTTTAAAGGCATGCCATCAATGTGTTATTGAGGCAATAAAAGTTGAGTGAGAATTTGAATAACTATCTGACATACTTGATCAATGTATGTAATTAAATCCTTTTATACAGCCCATAATTCTTCCTTTCCAATAGTAGATTGGTTTTTAAAAGCTCACATATTATTGATGATTGCTTAATTCACCACCACATGGCCCATAGTGTATGGAAATATGGGAGATCATATAATGTAGGTCACATAATATCAATATTTAGTCATTACTGATATGACTCCATAATTATTCATACCCTATTTTCAGAATACTACTATAGATAATATAAGAAAAGACAAAATAATTATCTAGATAATATTTCTCCATTAATAAAATGGATCAAAGCTATTTAGAGGGTTAGATTGAAGAGAACAATCAAAGAACAAGAAAAAGAAACAAAAGTTCTGACAGTATGGCAAATAGCTATTTCTATAAAAGATAAGGCTAGAGAAGCCAAAACTGAGCAGATGCAAGCTAATTGCAAGGGAAAATATTAATAATATATTCTGACTCATAGATCTCAAGTTATTTCACCTTCATGTGATCACTGAACAAAGGCACATGGGAAGTCAGTTAAAGTCATTATTTCAGATATCTAAATGAAAGTGTGTCTGGGTCTAGAGAAATTGTATAATTCTAGGTATAAATCACAGAGTAAATTGTAAAGTTGGCAATTTAAGAGTGTCCAAATTGAATGCAACTGGTGAGAGTCAGAGGCAGAAACAAAAGTCCATATTGAAACCCTTTACTTTAGTTTCCTGCCTCCTTCAATCTGAGAAATAGCTGCCAAGCCAAAAAGAAAAGAAAAGGAAAGAGAAAAACAGCTCTGACAAACGTAGGGATTCTAAAATAAATTCTCAAAGGGTCTGGTTTTAATTTTTTTAAGAGCAAAATTATGGTGTATTCTATATTTCAGTAAGAATGACAACAGATCTTCAATCAACAAGAACAAACTAAAGTAAATCCTAATGGCCAATGGCCAAGCTAGCAGTGATAAGCTGTACCATTTGGACCAATATATGAATTAGGTACTAGTCTACCTTAAGAAATTATTTCTTCTGGAAATATTTTAGAATTAAAAAGAAACCAGCAAAAATGAAGTCCTATGAATGTTGATCATATAGGATGTCAAACACAAGAGCAATATTAATGAGGACAGAGTATTGATAACTTGTAAACTATTAATTAATCAAATATATCTTATATTTCAGAAATTCTAAATCATAAAATAATTATCAATTTCAAAGGAATTTGCCAAGATATTTAAGAATTTATACCGGGCAGTGGTGGCGTACACCTTTAATCCCAGTACTTGGGAGGCAGAGGCAGGCGGATTTCTGAGTTCGAGGCCAGCCTGGTCTACAGAGTGAGTTCCAGGACAGCCAGGGCTACACAGAGAAACCCTGTTTCGAAACCCCCCCCCCCAAAAAAAAAGAATTTATATAGCATTTTCAGAAAATGAACATTCTCTTATGGTATGCATTGGTAAAATGATATGTAATAGTATTTCATATATTCTCTACATATATCAGAATATATTCTTTAACTTAATGAAATAAAAATGTTTTGGAAACTGACATATTGATTCTAATGTCTGCATAGCCATTATTCTAAAAAGTAATAACAATACTTAAACTTTGTCCTGGGAACTGTTGAAGGATTTATCTATAATAATTTAATACTTCTAGCAATCAACACTAAAAAAGGTTGAGTAACCTTCCCCAGTTAACATGGCAAATGATAATGATGCTAGAAGCTTATGGCGACATTCTGAAACTATCTCAAAAATGCCACATGAGAACATTGGGAAAATATTTCAGTAGATTGGTAAAATGAATTCTGGATTAGTGATAGATATCCTAAATCAAAGATACATTATGAGAACATAAGTTTACAAGGTTATCTTCTTAATATGTGGACCTATTGTTTGAGTTTATGTGTATACATTCACATACTCACATAGAAACACATACACACACAGACACACGCACACATGCACACACATACACACTCACTAGTACAACCCTACAGTATGCTCATCAAAAGAATAACTGACCTGACAGATTTCACCTTTGCGTGAACTCTCACTAATAAGTCACTATAAGTTATTATTTGACTCATCTGTGTTTAATTACATATCTAGGAAATTTTAAGAACCTTGAATTTTGGTCTCTAGCTTTAGCAAAATATATGGGAGCAGCAGAAGCACTGGGTCCATTCTGACTCCACAGATTGTAAGAAAAAAGACAGGGTGTACATGGTGGGAATTGCAGCTGGATAGGCCCAGACTTGAAAAGACAAGGGGTAGAAGATTCTGTAGACCAGAAATCATTGAGCAGCAAAAATGCACAAAAATTTCCTATAAGCCTAGATTGGGGGAATTCCTCACCTTGCCCTGTCCCCTCTGAGCCCTGTTCCTGTTATGAAGAGTAATATACAAAACAAATTCTAATCAAAAGCTGAACTGTGACCCAGGCACTTCACAAAGGTGCCATTGGGCAGTGTATTTTTAAGTGGGTGCTCGCACCACCAATGGGACTGCCAAATTTCACCTGTTTGTCCTGAGATGTCATAGAAATTGTGTGTATGGTTAATGAAAATGAAGCACACCTAGTGGCAAAACAAAATAAAAACAAACAAACAAACAAACAAAAACATGGATTTCACTGACATAGTAGTTTCTTATTTGTATGTTTACACCCAGAATAAATAGATGGGTCATAGCAAGATCCAGCATAATTGAATCTCAACAGTCACATACAATGCTTAATCAGAGTCTTATGAACTTTATAAATGTCTAGACTATACTACCAAGAAATTTGATTTCCATGAGCACATCCCTTGAAGGTCCTAAGACTCTCATAGCGAACGCTGTTACATTTAGCAAAAATCAGACACAAAGAGCAGATGGTCTTAGTTGTATGTTCTTATTTGTGGATGTCAAGGTTTTGAAGCAGGAATGAGTTCAAAGTCATCCTGCCTACAGAGCACAGAGCAAGTTTGAAGTCAGTCTGAGATACTTGAGACCTTTTCTTAGAACAATATCAGCAAAACTAAATCAGTAAATCAAACAAAAAAATGTTAATGGGCATTAATTACTTTGTTAATAACCCTTGTTCGACATAAATATTTCTCTTTGTTACAGTTTTCGAACTTATATAAACTGAAAAATTCTATATAAATCATATAGCTGCCTCTGGCAAAGAGATTATAGGATACTGTGTTAAGTATAAATGTATTATGCTCAGCCTTCTTTTCAGTAACTTCTCCAGGACTGGACAGATAGCTCATAGAAAGACCATTTGCCTAGCATGCCTGAGGCCCCAGGTTTGGTCACCAGCACTGTAAAATTAAAAATAAATAATCCAATAGTTTTCCAACATTGTCCAAGATTAGAAAATAGTTTAAACATAATTTGGAAAATTCAAACTTTTTAATTACAAAAAAATTGGTATGTAGTATCTCTGATTTGAAACAAAATTATAAAGAAATAAGTACATCTTATTTATGTTTTAAAAGTTTAGATGGTGGGTTTTAGTTAATTTAATTTTAAAATAATAGTTTTAGCTAGACATGTGGGTAGATCAAAACTGAAGTCCTTCACTTATAAAGGATGAGGCAAGGGAATTGAGTGAGTTTGTGGCCAACCTTGGCTACAAAGTGAATTTCAGGTCAGCCAGAGTTACAAATTGAGACCCTTTCTCTCTAAAAACAAATTTTATAATGCTTTTAGCCATGTGGTGGTGACAGAACACCTTTAATGTCAGTATTTGGGAGGCCAAGACAGGCAGATCTCTATGAGTTTGAGGGTAGCCTGGTCTACAGATCAAGTTACTGAACAGTCAAGGCTACACAGAGAAACACTGTCTCAAAAAACAAAACAGAACAAAGAAAAAAAAAAAAGAAAGGAAAACAGAATATAAGGCCTCTAAAATCAAAAGTTAAAAATGAAAAATAAAAGAGAAAATTGCTTATACATATTTTAAGACATTTGAAAGTTTTTTTTTTTTCTGCATTCAATCAAACTGGCAAGAAAGAGTAGACATTTCTAAATACACAATTTCCATAATTCAGGTGTGGTTTTGCACCAAATGAGTTATTACAGCTTAGAATGAATTTGATTTAATTAATTTAAGAAAATATTAGTATATTTAAAATCCCAGCTTATAAATAATACTTCAATATACCATGTCAAAGTCACTTCTTTGATATTTCTTATGTTCATTGTAAATCTAAACTCTTATGCTATTAGTCATTCAGTAAACAGATGAGACTCTAGTGAAGAAAGTGGACTCCATCTCTTCTCTTAGACTGGAGTTTGCAAATTGATTGACAACGTCATAGGAACATAGTCTTTATTCTATGAATGGAAATTAGTAGCTAAAATTTTAAACAGCAGCCTCTGTGAGTGACTCTTATGATACAAACTGAGAGATTTTTGAAAGATACTGCAAATAGAAAAGAAAGTTTTAAATACTAAGGAAAAGCAAAGTCTAATTATACTGTCATGAAGGTCTAACATCTCATAGTTTAAAAAAGCCAATTTAGTACTATGTGCATGTGTTTTGGGAATCAAACCAAGGGCCCTGTGTAGCGAAGGAAAGTACTCTACCAAGGACCTACACCTGAGCTTTAGTTTTCTATATGAAGATATGACAATATAAACTTGGCTGAGTTTTCACCTCCAGCCTTTCTGACTCCGCCTCCTGAGTGTACTACCGTGCCAGACTCAATTTCTAAAAATTTATATAAAATATTTTTCAGCAGTGTTTCTGGTATATATCTGAGTTTGCAATAGAGGTCACTTTAAATGATGTAATCCATATGCAAATAAACAACACTGGTGACCTAGTTTGCCTCATTATCTTTTTGTGAAATGAGTGTAGTTTCATGAGAGGGCCAGCTCAGAAGTGTTTTCTGGGCCTGGGCCACTGGCGAGCTTTGCTAGAAATAGCCTAATGGTGTTCTTACTCAGGCATATGGGGGCAGAGGGAGGCTGATGGATATTTTTGGATACTAGTAAATGTGCAGCATTGTATTTTTTGCTGTTAAAGTCAATCCTACCAAACTGAAATTCCTGCAGAGAGTAAAGCCATGTCCTGTCAGCTTCGCAGATGCAAATGCCACGTTGTAGCCCAACTTTTTTTCCCTATTTGTAGCAGCTCTTTATCCAGCTTCCACCAATTCTTACTAGTTCCTTGGAAATCCATATTTGCATTCTCTGGTACTTCAAATTTCATTTCCCAATCCTTCTTACACCTCTCTACTGCATTACTTACTTGCCATGCTTATTTGTGAGTATTTTTCTGTGTAGGATTTTAATTTGATGTTTCTACTCTTTACAACTTAAGAGGAAAGTAGGTATTGATTAACTTTAGTGTCTGGGTGAGTGGTTACACTCCCCTGTTCCTCTGGTACTCACTTTCCTTCTACATGGGCTCTGGGCTTTATGAAGTGGCTGATCCTAAGTATTGGGTACTGGCCTCCCACACCACCAAACAATGGATAAGAGATGGGAAATTATCATGCTAA
The DNA here is from genome assembly GCA_028551405.1 of Uromys caudimaculatus. Taxonomy (NCBI): domain Eukaryota; kingdom Metazoa; phylum Chordata; class Mammalia; order Rodentia; family Muridae; genus Uromys; species Uromys caudimaculatus. Next base: position 58,546,854 of record CM052704.1, read on the forward strand.
CTGTCAAGAGGAGTTGGGGAGTGATAAATAGTTAAGGGAAACCAGGAAGACACTAGAAAACTGCTTTTGGCTCCTGAAAAGATAGAAAGACACATGCTGTAAATTGAAGATTGAAAATGTACACAGAAAATCCATGACTAGCTAAGTATACTTGTAAGGCATTTGCAAAAAATGTCAGCTTATGTCTTTCAAATATTTAAGAGAGGACACACACACACACATACACACACACACACACACACACACACACACATACACACAAAGATAAGCTATGAAGTTCTCAAATAGAGTTTAGAAAAAAATCAATGAAAAGGTGGGTATGCTGGACTTTATGTAAACAATGCCTAGGGCAGGCACTTTTAAGAAATGGTGTGAAGAAAAGGACCCAGATACAGTTCCTAGCACACATATCTAGCAGTTCATAGTACTTATACCTCCAGTTCTAGGGAATTTAATGGCCTCTTCAGTTTCTATAACTAGTAACTAATAGCAACACATAACTATAGTAACTACATGCATGCTATACATATAAAAGACAACTAGACACATACACTTTTTGTTCAAGATTAACTGATTACACACACACACACATACACATACACACCATGGCATCTAGTTTGTCATGTTAATGTATTCATTCAATCTTTTCTAATACTATATTAAAATCTCCACTTTATAACATGTTTAGAAGTCAGGGTGATAAGTCACTGTTTCTCTAACTTATTTAATAATTTAGATGAAATACTGGATCTGTCTCTCTATAAAATCTTTACAATCATTTTGTCAATATATGCCAAATAACTTGCTAAAAAATTTAATGGAACTAATTTATATCTACAGTCCAAGATGGGAAGAATAATATCAAGTCTTGATATCAACAAATGTTTCTCTTTCTCCAGTTATTTCTTTGTTCTATAATTTATATTACCAAAATTGTAGTAATTTTCCTCATACAGGCATTATAAAATTATATTACATTTGTGCATAGGTTTCATTTTGAAATGTACTTCAATTTTAACTACAAATTTCACTTATTCTTCTTACTTATATTTGCTCTGCAGTTAAACCTTGATGTTTCATACTGAAGTATTTTATTGTCATTTATCTGTTCCAAGACATTCTGGCCATTCATTTAGGTGCTGTGTGTAGATAATCATGTCATATGAAAATGAATACATTCATATTTCGTCTTTCCCTGTCTGTAGACCTTTAGTTGTCTTACTTTATTAGGTATAACTTCCAGGAAGATGTTGAGCATCATTTAGAGAAGACATCCTTGCTGGTTTCTGGCCTTAGTGAGGAAGCATCTATCTTCTACTGTAATTTTTGCTGCAGTTTTATGTAGCCACTCTTTATCTAGTTAAAGTGATTGCTTCCTCATCTGAATTTATTTAGAGTTTTGTGATGAATGAGTGTTAAATTCTGACAAATGCTTTTTTTCTTTATGTATATTACTGTGTAAGTCTTCTATAGCTTAGTGATCTGAAGAATTGCTTCAATTGATTTTTTATGGTGAACTGGATTTCTCTTCAACTCTGTTATTGTAATTAAATGTTTACAAATTATTGTATTTATTTTCATATGTTTTTTCAGAATCATTGTAGTTATGTTAATGAGACTTAGTCTTATAATCTATTTGACTACATTTGAATTGGGGAATTATGGCCTCGTATAATGGATTAAATATCTCAACTGCCTTCCTTCTTTTGAAATAGGTATTAGATGGTTGGTAAACACTCCTTCTTAAAAACATTAAAGAGTCATTCTGGTTTACTTTCTATTGCAGTGATAAAAATATAACCAAAAGCAGCAAGAGGAGTAAAGTATTTATTTAAGCTTCTAATTCACTCTCTAGTTCCAAGGCAGAGTTTATGGAGGATTTCTGCTTAGTGGCTTGCTACTCATGCTTGCTCAGCCTGCTTTCTTATGCCTTCCAGGGCTACCTACCCAAGGATGGCACTCCCCACAGTGGGATGGACACTCCCAGAACCATTAATGAAGAAAATGCCCCCACAGGCTTCTCTACAGTCCAACCCGATTGAGACATTCTCTCAATAGAGGTTCACTCTTCCTGGATGACCCTAGCTTATGCTAAGTTGATAAAAATCTAATCAGCATTAAAGCATTATTTATTTCTTGATATATTGATGCCTATATCACTATGTAATCATGTATGAGTTCCTGAAAAGATTCCTTTATATAAAGTTGTCTGTATCTGACATGGCGTTGTTCTTTGCTTACCAGAGTATGCTGTGTCTTTCACTATCCATTCATATTTTTGTGTGTGCATTTATATTTAATGTGTTTCTCTTTGAGACAGCACAAGTTTGGCTTCTGTTTTATTGTATGCTTTGATTTATGTTTTCAAAGTCTTATTAAGAGCACCTACATTGAAACTGATTACGAATAGAGTTAAAGTAGCATAGTTGTTCCTGGTTTTTGTTTGACTCTTGTTTAGATTTCTTGGCTTTTCCCTGCCATGTGTGGTTTTATGAATCACTTTGTATGATCACATTCTCCCTCCTGTTTGAACATCAGTCATACTACTTTCTCTATATGGTTAGTGGTTGTCCTAATATTTGCTAAATTTACAATATTCTAATCCTTTCACTTCTGAACTTTATAAATGTCTTTCAGCCTTGGTTTCTCAATCTTATGAAAAGAGCCAGACATTGTTGCTGATAGTTGTTCCTTTTTCTCCAAGACAGGGGGATTCTGAGAAAGCATAATAGATTATGCTCTGTTCTCGTACAATATTTCCTTCTAAAGACACTCTTTGGTTAAGGGGGAAAAAATGGTGACAAGTCTCCTCCTACAGCTAAAACAAAGAGGATCTTTGTGTGATATTCACCAAGTCCTTGGTAGTTCTAGGCAGGAAAGGACAAAAACGAGTGAAAAAGGAAGGTGATGAGCGGCTTCAATGATGGCTTTTTTGTTTTTTTCCCAAAGTGTTTGTTTCCCTTTCAGCATCCTACAATCAGAGGCTGAAATTGCAGTCCTTTCTTTCCTACAGAATCTTCTGCTCATAAATTTCTACTCTAGGAGATGGGGAGTCTCAGTATTTGACTGTGTCTCTCTCCATTTCTGGGATAACAGTTTATCTACTACTTCCACTACTTGACATTTGAAAAGATATTTTGATTACACAGACTCTTTGGATTTGTCCTTACAGATAAATTTGTGTTTGGATGAAGCAGTAGCTACAAAGCTTCTTACATGCCAGGTTGGACCTCAGAAGACTTGCTATTTGATCTAGGACAGACTTTTCTTGAAAAAAATACAACAATAATATCTACTTCCTTCACATAGCTGTGGTAAAAAGTCAAGTAGAGTAAAATCAAAGTCTATTAAAGAAAAACTCAGAGATGGCTGACCTATGATGTCACAGTTCTTAATCTTTGGGCACTTATTTAGGAGAAAACAAAAAACATGGTCCCAAGAGGCATTATTTTCAGTACCAAAGGGTGTTCATTGCAGGAAGAAAATGGAATAAGCTACTATTTTTTAGCCAGTAGTAATGGTTAGTTCCCATTAAAATGACTCAAGTGTTCTTTCTCTGAACATCTAGAGGATTCTTTTACATGGAAAAACAAACATACATTTTTAAAACAGCTCATTTTCAAACATAAACAAACAACATAAAAGCTATTTTAGACTCAATAATGAATATTGTTCAACTTATCAGTTGAATTTCCAGTTCTTCCTGTTGCTCCAACATTCACCTCCCTTCTGAACTGCAGACTGCTCTTACTCATCAGGTTAGACTAACTTAAAGGCTTCTCTTCCCTTCTGAAATCTTTGTTGGCATCTGATCTGGATATCCTTAAGTGCCAGCACAGAAAGTCATCTAGATTATGTCATCAGAAAACATGCAAGACTCCTAAGTAAGTGAATGAAAAAAAAAGAGACAGATTATCTTTACATTTTCTTAAGAACCAAGAAAAATACAACTCGATGCTAACACATTTCAAATATTCAAAATTTGTAGCATAAACTGAACACTTTGACTTCCACACCAGAAGGAAGCCTGAAAGCACAGGCTGTAGAGGCTGTCGGGTGCTGTGTTCTCAGCATGAGCCAACACCTTGAAGCTAATGGCCTCCTGCCTGTTGGAGCATCAGAGTCTCCAGGTGTCATTGAGAGACTCATCACAAGGAACAATTGCCAAAGTTTAAAAGCAGCAGAAGGGAAGAGGAATGTGAGTCTTTTGCATCTGAATAAGTAGGTACATTTCTCCATGAGAAAAATATGAGCAGACAGTTTGTGCAGAATCATAATCAACATTACCAAGTAAAATTGAACTATAACAGAACTGATTGGAAGAGACTCCGATAGGTGCAGCTCTGCCCTGCTTTCACATGTATGGTAAAAAGGTTAGACAAATTTAAGAACGTCCTTTAAATTATGAAAGGAGATAACACTTATAAACTGAATTTTATCAAATTGTTTTTATAATAATGCTTTTTTATGGAGCCACTGTCAATGAGGAAACCTAAATACTAATAAAAAATGTATTCTAAAATTTAAAAAAGTAAAATCATTTTTAAGACATTGGTGGGCCTTCATTTCATTAACCTTTTACTCGTTCATAAAAATAATTTCAAAAGCATGCTATCTAGTCTATAATTTAAAGAAAACAGTAGAAATCTCATGGACACCAAAGAGAAATTATTTTTAAATAAATGAGATTTGACAAATATATTTAAATTCATATTTTAGAATAGTAAAGATATCTATAACTGTCAGAAAACAAAATTTCCAGTAATGCTTGATTTGATATATGAGTCAACTGCTAAGAAAAGGAAAAACGAATTAAAATCATCATGCTCTGTGAAGAAAATGGTAACAAGAAGCTGTCCAGGCCCGCCTAGCCTTCAGGACTTAGCTGCTATTTCAGTTCTCATTGATTTTGATATCTTGGCCAGGTTATTTAAACTTTCAGAGTCTTAAGTTTAGTGTTTTATTTAATAATTTATTTTTTTTCAAGCTCAAACAGTGAAATTCAATGACTATCTTTCAGAAAGATCTGAAGCCAGAATGGGGGCAGAATCACAATCATTGATAGGTCACTCAGTTGTCACGGGCTTCATCTTCTTGCAAGTGAAGGAATCTAATCTTTCCCTGCTTTCCTTGTGTTCATCCATCTTGCTCATTGTCTTCCACACTTTTCTCTCAGCTCCTTTTCCAATTGGTGTTAGATGAAATGAAAAAAGTCAGTTCAATGAATGGGGAAACAAAACACCTCAGTTACACTCAAGCAGGCTAGATAAGGAAAGTTCTGAGCACATGACGGATGGAAAACCCACCTCAGCTTCGGGGCTAGCCAAAGTGTTTTGCCAGGATAGAGGCAAGAACTCCAACATGATGAACAGGTGCTCAAGGCCCACTCTGCCCAGCTACAAAGCTCCAATATTCTAGGAATCTAACCAGAGGCCACATTTACAGGAAGTCCATGTACTGAACACCTATACAACCATGAGGACTCCTGGTTTTACCTTATCAGATTATAATACCAAACGAAATACACTGGGATCAATCTCAATATCAAAATGAGAGACAAAGGGAGAAAATAATGATTTATTGCAAGCTTTTAGGAAGTAATTTGAGCACCACCAAAATGATATATGCTAATGCTAAGCCTTAAGTGAGATGCTTTCTGGGGACCCCATACCTTCATTCAAGTATGTCTTGTTTTCTGAGTCTCCCTTGAGGAGAACATACTAATTCTTGGGGATGTTTTCCTTTTTTTTTCTAAGTGGCCCTCTTTCAACCTTTGCATGTAAGTCTTTATTAAAATATCTTTAATAAAATCTCTAACTCTGCTTCACACTAGCTAGTTTTAAATGTTTCTTCTACTTTAAATCCCCAAATCCCAGTTGGACCTGAATCAAGATCCTTAAAAGATTAAAGGAACTCTTCCAGCTTCTGGGGTGACAGGTGGAACTGTAACTTTCTACTTTTAGCACTGACTGCACCTCTCAAACCTCCACAGTTATCACTAGGTGATGGGCAAAGTATAACTGTGCATTTGTGTATGAACTGACACATATATGCACAAACACCCACATGGTCTATGTACACGTATGTATGCACATATGTGCCTGTGTATTTGGCATTTGAAGGGAGCACTTTCTATTCTCTAATGCTCAGTGGCTCAAGCCACATCTGTATTTTCCAAATTCAAAAGGAGAAGAAAACTACTCAACTGAGTTTATAGTTTCTTTTCTCACTTGCTTTTAAATTATTTACTTTCTAACTTCTTCATATATCCTAAGCATCACATTTACATCCTGGATTTAAAGGTGAATTCTAGCTCAAAACTGATAAAATTGACTTTACTTGCTAAATACATGATTTAACATTGTAGATTTACTATCTATTCATGAAATAAATAACTGAAACTATGAGAAGGTGGATTTTTATCATCATATCAATCATGTAGTATAACCTAAACAATAAATATTAACATCTTATTCACAAACCCATGGTGATTTGTATATTCCTTTGTCTTACCTGTTTGGTTACTATCTTATTAAATCAAAACATATTATTTAAGTCAACTTTCCTCTTGCTTTGCATTAAGCCAATTACTTTTGAGACATAAGTTCTCATTACAGTTTCATAAAATTTGGTAAGAAAGTTCTTGTTTGTTCTAGTCTTAAACTGTATCAACTTTGATCGTCACTGCTTTCAGCCCTTTGAATTTTCATACAAAGAATTCTTTTAAATGGATTAAATGAAAAAAAATTCAAGAGTTGAGACCAGTTTAATTTCAAAGTCTGATGATTTCAAAAGAATCCAGGAACTTGTTATTCAGATATGTAATAAAGAATTCAAAGCATTTTTTTTAAGGTTATGGAAGTCCAATTCCAAGACAGATCTTGCTCTCATAAGTGACATTAAAGAATAAGATTCCAAGGCTAGGAGCACTCTGCCTGCTTCCTGATTCAAAAGTTCTAAAGAATAAAACTTACGTTTTCAATCTTCAGGTACCCTTGTATTTCAGTATTCAGAAAACGTGGTTAGTGTTATTTAAAATGATGCAAATACTAGCAGTATATAAGAAGTCATTAATTTAAAAATACAGTACTCCTGTAGTTCACAACATTCTTTAATATCCAAAAAATTTTAAAGTATTTATTGCTGTGCTAATTTCCTCTTCACTCAGTGTATTATACATCAATTCAGTGAATTTGTTAACCTACATCTAACTTTAAAAATTAATGCAAGGCCACATTTCTCAATAGTCTTTGTATTTCTATTATTTCATCAATATCTATCTATCTGCGAGGATTTAGATATGTCTCTTGTCTGTTTTTAATACATATCATTAATAAAAGAGATGAAAATATTTCATTTTCACATAGCTATGAGTTAAGTTCATGCGTGGGAGCGCATAACTTGTCAAGGTGCTGAGATTAAGGAGTTGGATGTCAGTCATAGATGCGACATCTCTATTAACCTACCAGCACTAAGGCTCAGCAAGCATTGCTGAAGGGGAGGTAGGGAGAGAATGGTAAAGGATGGGGGAGAGTGCTGTCAATTACTGCCCTATGCTTTTGGAATGTTAGAATCATGAGCTCATAACGGCTGTGGTTACCTGCATAAGACCTATACACAATCAAGCCACCAAAACTCCAGTGTACATGGAGTAGATTGTCTCTAGTCCCCACTCTTTGCTGATTAGATTTTGGAAATGAATAATTGCGAGAGGAAGGAGAACCATCTGTTTTGAGGATGTGGCCACTGATAGGTTTCTTGCTCCCCAGTGGATAGCTCTATCCCCATGCACGTATGAGTAATTCTACCTAGACTTAGTAGACTATAAAAGAGTAAAGGACATGAAATTGGGAAGGGTAGGGTTAGAAAGAACATGGTGTGTATTATCCGAGGGGGAAATGGAGGGTAGATAAGATCATGTTTCATTGTATACGTATATAACTTTTTCAAAAATAAAAAAAAAATTTTATTGAGATGTGATACATAGAATAAAAATAAAGTCAATCTTGCCTCATCCAGCCTTAACATGGGGGGGGGGTGCCTAGTCATTTTGTAACTTGTTATGCTATGTTTGGGTGATATCTCTGGAAGCCCTGCACTTTTCTGAAGGGAAGCAGAAGAGGAGAGGGAAGGTGGAAATGTTGGGGACTGAAAGGAGGGGAAGGATGAGAAACTGAGGCCAGGGATGTAATATATGAGAGAAGAATAAAAAAGTAATCTTAACAATTCATGAATTTTTAGTGCAAATTCCCACCGGAAATTTCCCCATGAGCAGCAGAACTAGAGAATTACTGCAATTTTAATAAATACTTATTAAATTCATACTGTGCTAGAATGTGTGTGTAAAACAGCTGCACATCCCTGTCAGAGGAGTGAACTCATATGCTTTGACTGTGGAACTGAGTTATGGGAACAGACTGTGGAAGCTGTCACACCTGCAAACTAACCTGTAAGCATATGTTGTGACGAGTTTATGTGCTATTCTATAGTAAAACCCCTCTGAACCCACCTGGTTAGATGTATTTTCTGAACTAAAATTGGATTGTAATATATGAAGTCTGCATTCTTCAACCTGCAACCAGACTGCAAGTAGATTTTTGGCATATTAAATTCCTAGGTTCCCTATAAAATTCTTGAATCCATATATATTTACCAATAGAGACATCCAAGGTAACTATTAGTGCTTCTGAAGTAGTCTACATGTTTATAATTTGTGTAAAGTAACTCTGAAACAGTCCTACTCACATTAAAATATGAAAACCTGAAATTGGAAGCATGGTAGACAAGGAACAAGTATGTGGTACGAATTAAGCTGAATTCAAACACTGAAGATAACGTATTTTCTGCTTCCCCATTCAAAGAAACTACTTGTATGATGCTGCATCCTAGCTTTCAGAAATCCTTCCCTTACTTTAACATATTTAATAACAACCAGAAAAGTCACATTTTACTAAGCATACCTTAACTGCTGTGGGTAAACTGGTTGGTTGTTATAGGATTTCTCTTTCTGTGTTTCTTTTTGTAATGCTACTTTAAAAGATTTGGTTATGGATAAATCATTTAAAGATATAAACACAAATTACATATTTCCCCTGGAAGCTTTGATAGCTACTGAGAATTTATTCCTTTTAAAAGTCATTCATGCGATGTCCATGACGAAGGAAGAAGAGCGAATGACTCAAACAAGAGCACACTGTGTCTACGATAGGAAAAGGAGGATGGCTGCTAAGACCTGGGTAGAGGCAACTCAAACGGGAGTCAGTTAAATCCTGGTCGGGATGGAACCTACTCCAAATGAATTAGGTCAAATCTGGGGCACGCTTTATAGGAAGTGGGACTACAGCATAGAAGCCACGTGGGCACCCAAGACCCATTCCTGACAGCCTCCTAATATCAGAAATATAATTAACTGTGAACTTAATCAGAGAAAAGTAGAGCTGTAACAGCTTTACCTGGGATTGGCTTTTCTTTTTTAAATATGCCAAGTCCTAATAAAATCAGGTGGTAGTCAGAAATCACATGTGAGAGAGACTTAGATCTGTCATTTTCTCTACAGGAAATAAACAAACCAACAAAGATTGGTATGAAGAGTGAAGGCCAAGTGTTCTTCTTTTGATTACTTTAGGGTCTTTTATTTTTTCAGGATTCAGGGTGGATGTACCTTGCTCTTTGTCACCAGCAAGGATCATGTGGCTCATGAAATGATCTTCCCACAGCACAACAGAGATGTAAAATAGCCAAGGGTTTCAAGACAAATCTGACGTATTGAGGAAAATTAAACCATGAACTTTATATTAGCATAGAGCCACCTGGGCAAAGGAGCTATTCAGATACAAAAAGTTCTTCCCCGGGATGCTGGGCCACATTGGGGTGCATCAGTATTTGCCTTTTCCACCTTCCTGTACAGACTTTGTACTCAAGTTTGTTTCTTTTGGCTTCATGACATTTGGGCCTCTGCTGTTCTCTTCAATTGTGAGTAATTCTGAGGCTGAGTTAATAAGACTCTACAGCAGGAGACGGTTCACATTCTTGAGCTATTAAATAAAATTGGCTTTAGAAGAAAATCTAGTTTTTCCTCATAATAATTCTAGTGATAAAATTCATTATCTGCATAGACTTTTATTTAGAAGTCTCAAATTCAATAGCATTCTAGTCTCATAAGTACAGCTGAGATACTGAGGTAAATAACCATTCAAATTATCCCTGTGGATTTCACAAATGCTCTTTTTCATACTGCTATATCTTCTTTTAGCCCAGAAAACAGTTCAAGCAACTGCTATAAATGATGTTTAGCAAAATCAAGCAAAGCTCATTGGCTGATCTTTGTAATCAGTTAGAACCATGTCTTCAAGACACAGTCAATTCTTCAGGCTAACAAAATAAAGATAAAATCTTCCTTCAGTTGTGGGAAACAAAATGAAACAAACATAAATCTTGTGAAACGTAACAGACTCAGAGAGTGATGAACTATTGGGGAAAAGGTAAGAAAATTCAGCCTAGCACAGGGGCTCAGAATTCCAGGGCTTGGAATGAGAGGCATACGGATTTCAGCTCAGCAACCTAGATCAAGTAACACCAGGAAAGTCATTGTCACTGTGGCTGGGACTCCTTGTGGATAAATATGGGTTGTGGTTTACTAGGGGAAGAAAGGACAAACAACTCACAGTAGTTATTAAACAGCTGGAGAATAAATATACAAATTTCCTAAGCCATGCTGATATAAACCTGTAATCCCATCTCTCGTGAGGGCAAAGGAGGATTGTGAGTTGGAGGCCAGCCTGGGCAGAGTAGTGAACTTCACTGTCAGGTTTTGCTATCTCCATAGCTCTTCTCTCTCTTCCTAGTTATTATGTGAATGGTTTTGTTCTGCCATGTGCTCAGAAGAAAGGAACCATGGTTAAAAAACAAACAAACAAACTGTGAAGCAATGTATATCTCTTCTTCTTACAGATTGATAATTTCAGGTGTTTGCTACTGCAACAGAAGGCTAGCCAATGCAACACTGATATTTAAAATGCTGCGTGAGCCCACAATGTGATGCTATTCATGTGTATACTTTTGACTTCTTAAAAATAATGTCCCATCCAAGGAACTGTAGCAGGATGTAGTTTTTACTGTAGCCTGGCCTGGAATTTCCCAGACATTAGATTGTATTGGGTGAGGTCTGCTTTGCATTGTGTTCTTTTAAAAGTCTCTTCAGCAGTAATGAAACTACATTCCAAGGTGGAATAGTGGCACATGCATTTAGTTCATATATCTAGAAATATAGTTTATGACATAGCTGATTACATTCAATTTGGATTTGATCTTCAATGGTTTTTATTAAAAAGAACATATTACGGTTTTTGATTTTCAAAAACTATTACAAACAGTGTTATTGTAAATCATGATTTTGAAAAACATATTTCTTCAAAACAATAATTCAAATTTATTTTATAGGTAGAATATTAAGGATATGAGAATTCTGATTTGAAAAAAAAATCAGGAGCGAGCTCTTGATGCTTCATCTGTTTTGAGCCACAATGACAGATTAGCTTCCAATGCTTTCCGCCCTGACATTTCTACAGTCACTCACTGTTTCTCAGGAGAACACGGACATGTGGAGTAAGGGGCTGTATCAGATCCTCAGCCCTCAGAAATGACTGGCTTATAAGGAAAGAGGGGGCTTAAAATAGAGTCACAAATTTCAATGAGACCAAATTTTAGTATTTCATTTATATATAAATTATGATTTTACCCATATAAGTAGTTTGAAGTGGCTGTGTATACTGGGAAAATTCAACTTAAAACTTCATAAGTTGCCAGGCAGTGGTGGCGTACGCCTTTAATTCCAGAACTCCGGAGGCAGAGGCAGGTGGATTTCTGAGTTCGAGGCCAGCCTGGTCTACAGAATGAGTTCCAGGACAGCCAGGACTACACAGAGAAACCCTGTCTCGAAAAAAACCAAAAAAAAAAACAAAACAAAAACAAAAAACTTCATAAGTTAATAATGTTAAAGTAATCTAGAAAAATAAGTTTACAATCTAATTTCCTATAGGGCTGATACACATTCATTACAAAGAAGAAAGAAGGAAAAAAGAAAAGAAGTTAAAAATGAAGACATCAGGAGTCTCTCACAGCTGCCCCACTGATAAAAGCAGCCCATGAGTCTTCCAAAGATACTTTTATCAAACAAAGCCAATACATATACATTACTCATACGTATGCATATACTACATACAAATAATTTGATATTAAAATAGCAACATTATATAAATAACACATGATAAAATACTTTAGTGTGTATAAGAATACATGCATGTTCAAGATGATGTAGAAATACACTGAAGTTATTTGTCATTTATTTAACTGACCCATGATTAATGATTAGTCAAATTGCTTCCCAATTTTACTGTTGAAATAAATGAGAATCCTTCACTTATGTCTTTGGTTATATATGTGAATATCCTGAGGATAAATTACAAGTGACACATCTCAGCTGGCTATTGCACATTTGGCCGAGTTAAAAGTCTATCCAGCTGGGCCTGCAACAGGACCACTTGCTCCCTCCAACCTGGATGTTTCTATCAGTCATAATCCTACCATATCGAGATTTCCCAGAATACTTTTTGCACACTAGTTTCCCCTTTTCAATGTACTTTTAAGCTCTAAATATTTATATTTAGTGTTTTTTGCCTTTTTCTTTTGATGTAAAGCTCTTCATTGGTATTAATAGCTATAAACATAAAAGGTGTATCAATTACATTCATGAGAATCATTTATATTACATAGATATTGAATTCTATGTCATTAAAGTTACTCATGTTTTCCTTTATGGCTTTCTGTGCTATGTGACGCATGTTTTAAAAATATATATCAACATGTTCTTACATGTGAGGGATATTGTAAACTGCAAGGTTTGTGCATTAATTCCCAAATAATTATCTAGTTGTCCCTAAATCCTTAAAATACTGCAGCCTCATTCTTTATTACAACTTCCTTTATTCTTAGTGTGTGTGTGCTTGTGTGTCTGTGTATCTGTATGTGTGCTTGTGTGTCTGTGTATCTGTGTATGTGTGTGTGTGTGTGTGTGTGTGTGTGTGTGTGTGTGTGTGTGTGTAAGAGAGAGAGAGAGAGAGAGTGTTTACTATGGTGCATTAGCAGAAGTTAGAGGACTACTTACATGAGTCAGTTCCCTTCTTCCACCCTGTGAGCTTTAGAGGCTCAAATTCAGATCATCAGCAGTACTTTACCCACAAAGCTATCTTGTTCACTAACCTCAATCCAGGTTTTAAGTCTCACTCATGAAAATATTCCTAGATTGGGACAGCAGTTTTCAAATATCTTGGGATCAATACAATATTGGGAAGACTGGGTTTGTCCCAGTGCCTAACTAAAGGGCTGTAATTTTATGAATTTTTCAGATTACTGTGGATATTAACTCTTTGAGTACATACTACTAACAATTGGCAAGAGGTGATTCCTTAAGGTAGCTAAGACATGTGACAACCAATACCACATAAATAAAGTTTGATCTCTACTCTTAAATAGTCCACTAGCTATTGACAAGTGGCTCTTTGACTTGCCAATCTGTGGTATGATGTATTGGTCATGTGGAAAATCTCAATTCACTGATTAGATGGATCATGCAAAAATTGGCACATCTCATTATACATATGTAAATGAAGAGGCTAAAACAAAATTTCAAAAGTTTAAAACTAAATGACTCGGGAGTCCATATTATTTTTGTCTGTTCCTCCCAGTATGCCAGTACTACAGTGTTTCTTTCATAGTAAAGCTCCATGCCATAAAAGCCTTAAATTCTTTTTGAGAAGTTGCAGGCCTTGTCTGTGTCTTTCTAGTCTTTATCTCCCTCCCTCCTGCTCCCTCTCTCGCCCATTTCATTTCCCCTTCCACAGTTCCTTCTGTTCTTCCTCCAATCCCTCTCTCCCTGCATTATTCTATGTATTTCGAGGACCATGAAGTAAATGGTATGAGGAGGATGCTTTAATTCTTGAGCAGGTTAAGAAGAGTGTAATCTAAGTAAGTGGACATGGTAGTATTTTCCTTGAATATCAAGCTTACATCCTTTTTTATCTTTGCTAAAGAACTAGAAGGCTTTCTTAATTTAATGGTGCCTTTCAATGTAGGAATGAAGCATTCTTATTTTCATATACATCTCTCCTTTGCCTTCTAGATAGATTTGTGCCTAGTGAGAAGTGGCAGAGTCAGAACCATTGTGAATATTGGGACTGCCTTAGAAAGTTAAGAAAGAAGAGACTGCATCTTTACTTAAGCCATGATCTATCCTGTGACTATACTAAGCCCTAGACTCCCTAAGATTAGATAAGTAGATAACTATGTTGGAATTTAGATATATGTCACTAAGTAAAATACTACGGAAAGTTAAAAATGCATTTCTTGTTTCTATTTTTACACTCTATTAATCATTACCCTTCCTGAGGGAAGATAGTGTCAAGAGAATTAAACTTGTGCATTGAACTTAAAACTTGGTGCTTTATCTACCAACAAAAAGAGAAGCATTGTGTTTGATTTTTGAAATGTAATGATTCTTGGCAGTCCAATTAATGCACAATCACCAATCCTGATATAAGGAGTAGCTGCATAATGGTATTATTCAAAATATTCAGAGAACATGGAAGCCGGTTCTTTGAAATATAAGCAATCAACCATTACTTTTACTGAGGTAAGGGCCCCAGCACATGCCTTCTGCTTTATTGTAAGACTAAGGAATCATAAATATTATTTATAATAAAGACACGAAGATAATAGAACTCAACACTCTCAAAGTGGTTCTCTCTCAAGAATTATAGTTTCTCAGTATGAAGACCAGCAGAAAATGGCTCATATTAAGGAATTAATAGCTAAATAGACTCTTATCACCTACAGGTAGGCAACGCTGCACTGGTTCTCCATGATACACAGTGCAAGTACTAAGCATAAGGTTATACTTGAGAAAACTGCAAGGCAGCAAAGAATGAGATTAATATAATTCATTTATCATATTCCAACCAGGCACTTTGTCAGACATATAATGTTTTGAGTTATATATCCTAGTTACAGTGTCCAAACCTGTTTTTTAAGTGACTGATGCCTTTAACTAAATCTCATCACCTTTTGAGATATATGCCTCCATGTGTTTAGTTCATTAAGTAAATGCTCCCCAAATTTCTTCTAGCTTGGATGAATGCTCAGTTTCAGACTTGAACTGTGAAAGGTCTGAAGACTCTAAGACAGTGACAATTTGATATCAGGATAATGGCTCCACTTTTCCCTGTGTGTGCACTTGACTGACTCTGCTGTCTTATTTCCATATTCTGCACACACTCACATGTGCACACCCACTCTGGCTTAGAACTCTGAAGTCCCATTTTAAACTAGCACTGTACTTTGTTGCCACTTGTTGGGTAGATCTTATACCACCATTCTCTGCAGGACTCCCAGAACTGTAAACATCCTCTGTTAGCCAGCAGTTAGGAGTCAAGTTCACATAGGGGACTAGTGTGACTAGTGTGACAAAAATCAGCTGTGTTTAGAAATGATGGCTGCACAGATGAAAATCCCAGTGTCAGGACTTTGTGCTACATTCTTCATATATATATATATTGCATTGTGTCCTCAAGTCTTGAGTGTACATCTTATTTTACACCCTAGTACAATTATATTGCTCTGGAAGAAGATAACTTTGAGTTTCATTTCCAGAGACAGGTTGGCACAAGGGACAGGTTGGTATAAAGATAGGCCAAGGAAATCGGTCTGGAAAGGAATGTGCTGATTACAGAAAACCACATTGTGTTCAGAAGATGTGACAGAAATATCTGTGACAGCTCTCTAGTGTTAGCAAATTTCTTCTTCATTTGCTGAAGCAAAAGAAAAGAGTCAAGAAAAATGCTTCTTTCTGTTACTAAAAGAAAATGAATTCAACACGCAGGCTATATTCACAAAGACGGGCAACTTCCAATTTTTTTCAGAAGTTATATAAAAAGATATAGAAATCTAAAAAAATGAAAATAGATTTAATAGTACAGTTTTAAATATTTTATAGGTAATCATGCTTTCTAAGGCACTTAAAATTGTTGATATAAAAATAATGATGAGAAATAAATCATTCCCTAAGCTTGGTGGTAAACAATATATCACATCCTTTGTTTCACTCTATGGCATTTCAGGGGCCTAAAAGGATGAATGACCCCTTATTTTTCTTCATGTATATCAAATCATGCTATGCTGCAAAAGAAAAGAGCATCTGTATTTTTCCAGTGAGTAAACCAAAGGAAAAGAAGTTTAAATAAAGGCAGAAACAAAGTCAGTCAGATTTAAAAAAAGAAAAACAAAAAACAAACCATGTAATGGAAAATATTGGCAAAAATGCCTCTGCTTCTTATCCTAATATTCTGGAAGTCTGTTCTGACATTTTGTGACTCTAGTTCATTTCTCTTGTATTTCCAATCACACTTAAAAATCTTTAAAATTTGCAGCTATAGGGATTTAATGGTATCTTCAGAAAAAGAAAAGAAAAAGAAACCTGATCCTAACATATTCACAACGCGTCAGCATTCTAAGGAAACCAACTGAACGTTCTAGGGCTGGCTATTCGCTTGGACTTCTTTTGAGTGACATGAAGTTGCAAGTTCATTACTGCTCAGATAAGGAGGAGGCACAAGCAGAGTGGATTTTTCAGAAGGAAGTCAGAGTTCATTTTGCCGACATAGATTGAACTTGGCAATACAAACCAACCCAGAAGTAGATATGAGATGTCACCTTAATAACTGCCTGAAAATTAAAAACAAAATAGCAGTTTCTCGACGATATGAAGAATGTCAGCTTCCCCACAGCCTTTGGCACACTCAACACAACTTTACTCTACAAGTCTGCTTCCACTATCTGTATGAACCTACTTTCTTCCCTGTTCATAAATGTCTGCTATTTTCCCCCCATGCTTTTAGATACATGGACTAGGCAAAATGAATACTGTTAGAACATAAGACATCTTTGGCAGTTTTCTGAGTAGCTATAGTCTCTACCATGGCAGGTCACATTTTCACCAAGAAACTGAGGAAGAACAGAAGTGGGCTAAATTGCATATTTTTCTGAATCTTCTTTTTCAGAGTAGAGATACTTCATCCATCCAAAGACAAGGCTTCAGAGACACTCTCAGCAGCTTTGCCTCCTGATACTGCCTGACTCAAAAAAGAGAGAGAGAGATAGAAAGAAAGAAAGAAAGAAAGAAAGAAAGAAAGAAAGAAAGAA